>CM061747.1:93217614-93632292 GCA_030979885.1 Lolium multiflorum
CAAGCATGGGAAAGCGTCCTCATCAGCTTCCTCCGTGGGAGAATCGAGTATTCGCCCTCGGTCAACCGATGACTTGCATGGTGGGTGTTCCGAGGAGCTGGCTGAGCACTCTCTAAACGTCCGGAAGGATGCTAAGCCGGTGAGACAACCTTTACGCCGGTTCGCTGAGGACAGGAGGAAAATCATTGGAGAAGAAGTTACCAAGCTACTTGTTGCCGGTTTCATCGTGGAGGTCACACACACAGAGTGGCTGGCCAATCCGGTAATGGTTGAAAAGAAGAAAGATGAGAACTTGGAGGCAAAGGCTCCGAAGGTGTGGCGCATGTGCATCGACTACACCAACCTAAACAAGGCTTGCCCAAGAGATCCTTTCCCTTACCCTGGATCGACTGTGGGATTGATTCCATCGTTCGGGTGAGTTATGTTGTCTTTCTGATGCATATTCGGTTTCCACCAACCGAAAAGGAAGATCAAATAAAAACTGCGTTCATTACCCCGCACGGGCTTATTGCTATGTCACTATGCCTTTTGGTTTGCGCAACGCTGGTGCTACGTACCAGCGCTGTATGCAAAAATGCTTGTTTGATCAAATCGGAAAAAATGTGCAAGTCTATGTGGATGACATTGTGATAAAAACCAAGGTAAAAGACACCTTAATCGATGACATCCAGAAACATTTGACAACCTAAGACGGTTCCGGAGATGAAACTTAATCCGGCAAAATGCACCTTTGGTGTCCCTGCCGGTAAGCTGCTTGGTTTTCTTGTGTCAAGCCGGGGCATTGAAGTCAATCCGGTAAAAATCCGGGCAATAGAAAGAATGACTGTCCCACGAGAACTAAAAGATGTGAAAAAGTTTACCGGAAGCTTGGCATCGCTAAGCCGGTTCATAAGCAGGCTGGGAGAAAAGGCTTTGCCACTCTATGCCTTAATGAGAAAATCCGATACCTTCGTCTGGACCCCACAGGCAGACGCAGCGTTTAAAGAGCTAAAAACCATGCTTGCAACGGCCCCGATTTTGGCCTCGCCTTTGGAGCCCATGTTGTTGTATATATCAGCAACCAACCGGGTTGTGAGTGTTGTGGTTGTGGTAGAACGAGAAGAGGAAGGAAAAACCGTGCAGAGGCCGGTATACTACTTGAGCGAGGTGCTCTCTTCTTCAAAGCAAAACTACCCGCACTTCCAAAAGATGACCTTATGGCGTGTTTATGGCCGCCACCAAGCTCAAGCACTACTTTGAAGAACACCCCATGAAAGTGGTGAGCGAGGCACCTATCTCAGATATAATGGGCAACAAAGATGCCAGCGGCCGGATTGCAAAATGGGCAATTCAGTTGTCACCATACGTGCCGGTATATGAAAGAAGGGATGCCATAAAATCACAGTTTTGGCCGATCTCCGTTGATAAATGAATGGAAGAGAAGCCACCGAACAAAGGCTTAGGCTAGAAATGCACTTTGACTGGACCAACAAAGAGGGCCAGTGTGACAGAAATTCCTAATGGGTCTACAAAGATGGTACCTGGGTTTACTGAAGGCCCAATTCGAAGAATAAGAAGACTCGGAAGCCCATGTCAAGGAAAGATAGATTGTATTAGGAAATATGGAAACTTGTAACTTACGGCTGGATACGAAACCTCCCGAATCCTCAGAATTTGTGTATACGAAAACCCGACTCCACCCTCTATATAAGGGGGAGCCGAGGGACGCAGAAAGGATCGAATCTACTGTCAACACAACCCTAGTTTTACAATCGGTCGAGTACTTTTCTGCTGAAACCTTCGAGATCTACTTGCTCTCTACCTCTAGCAAAACCCTAGTCTACAATCTGTAGGCATTGACAAATTAATCCTTTGTCAATTGGCGCTGTCTGTGGGAATTAGAGGTTGCAAGGAGCTGATCTCGATGGCACGTCCAGAATCGACTTCGTCGGTGGCTAGCAATGCGATGGATCGAGGTAAACGGGAAGAAACTGATCTAGTCGATTTTATTCCTCACCCGCCCTCCCGTTTGGATGCATGTGCCTATCCGGAGGAGCCCAGTCATGATGTTCGGAGAATTCCGATTTGGCGTCAACAAAGAAGGATCCTATCGTCTCGAAGTTCCGATCTCGTCGAATTTTCAGCGATCGATTCTGACTTCTCGTCGAGTGATGGAGAGCTTTCGTTGCCACGCTTCATCGACACTAAGGCAAACGGAAAGCTCGTCAAGATCTTCAGCGACACATCTTTCGAGTTGTCTGCGGACTCCGTTATAATGGACTCAACAAATGTCAGCTTCAACTTCATCGACAAATCCGTCGCCGTTGGAAAGGTCTTCACCAATCTCTGTGATGGTGTCACCAATCCTGATAAAAATCAATGTTCAAAATATCATCGGGATTCGCATGCGATCAAGAGGGCAGCGATCAGAACCAGAAACGCTGTGAGGCTTTACGATTTGGGAACTATACTCGATCCCGCTCGATCTCAAAAGGCCTAGGCACTATGGCACGTTGGGTCCTCACCTCGAGAAAGAGTCCAGCTCCCGCAAGAAGTAGGGCCGCAAGAGCCTTGGATGGGACAGAACCAATGACCACAACCGCTACTGCAGAAGAACTACAAGCATATCAATATAGACATGCTCGTGTGAGTAGGGAGCTGGAAAAAAGAGACAGCATCCCTAAATAGAAGAAAAGAGTGCGCCCTCCGCATCAAGTGCACGGCTTGAGCGCAGGCCTTCCGCCGACAATCAGAACTTCGGGAGACAAACACGCAGACGCTCGGAGGAGAGCAAGATCCCCGGCTGCAAAACATACCTGAAGAAGAGAGAGGAAACATATCCAAAATCTCGACATGTCCTTTATGTCGATTGATACAAGGGGAAATATCATCCCAAAAACGCCAGAAGCAGGATACATGGCAACGCAAGCTTACATCCTCGCGTCCAGACCACCCCCTGGGGACCTGAGAGAAGCATTGTTTAATATGGCAATGGCTGGAGTTGGAGTTATGGGAACAGCGTTCGCAGCCACGCCTCGAAGCAAAACTTAGGGCAAAATAGTCCACGACCCACCGCAACGAAGCTCAAGACCCACCAAGAACAAGCGGAGCAAGAGAACACAGCAGTTCAAGTAAGGGTGGACAGAGTTAATGACAAGAAAGCAAGAGAGCGCGCACTCACCAGAAGCTGCCGACGAAGATATGGCTCCCGTGCTTTACGAGAAGAGTTCGAAAGACTCGAGTCCCAAAAGGTTTCAAGTTACCCGAGAATTTCAAGAAATTCGACGGCCTGCAAGATCCCGAGGATTGGCTCGTTGATTATCTCGAGATGGTAAAGCTGGTAGGAGGAACCAGAGCAACAGCCATGCAAAGTATCCAAGTTCACTTGAGCGGTGCCGCAAGATCTTGGATAAAGAAACTCCCCCCGAAGTTCCATCGACAGCTGGGATAATTTCGAGGACATCTTCGTGAAAAATTTCCGATCCACCTGCAAGAAACCTGCATCATTGGAAGAGTTGAGGGCGTGTCGGCAGAAACACGACGAGTCGATGAGAAAATATATACAGGGGTGGAACATTATAAAAACTCGGCAGAGGATATATCTGACGAGAGAGCAATAGATGCGTTCGTGGCAGGAATCCGGCGGGGAGATTTCATCGAGGACTTAGGGAGAACCAACCCTAAGACAATATCAGCACTGATGGAGATAGCCAACAAGTGGGCAGATGGAGAAGACGCGATATATAACAAGCGACATAGGTCGCCAGAAGAGGATCGCGGTCGAAATTTTCAAAATAGAAGGCGATTTTCTCGCCAGTTCTACAACAATGACGCTCCTGGCCACATATCGGCTGGTTTCCGAGGAAACTCTGGAGGGAATAGTCGAGATGACTACCAAAGGAGCAATGAGCAACAAGGCGACAATAGAGGTGATTCTCGCGGTAACAGGCAAAATAGTGGACCAAGGTTTCAAAGACCTTATGTGTCTCCCGAGGAGATGATGAACGGACCGTGTCAGATGCACTTCTATCTCGACAGCAATGGAAAGAGGCAGTCAGGGCATCTCCAAAAAGACTGCCGCAATTTTCAAGCAATGTTGCGAGCCGCAGGAATTGCAAATGCCCAAGCCATGAACAGAAACCCCCAGGGGCCAAGGAGTGAGATCCACCTCCCACCTCCTCCCGCAATTACGACGAAAATCGGCACCAGCTCAGAATAGCGGCAGCACCACACCCACCTCCATATGTTGACCCCAACTCCAATGGTGCGGTCTCGATGATTCAGAAAGCTAGGCCATCCAACAGGGCGCAGAAGGTAATCTCACGACAAGTGTTCATGGCAGAGAAGATGCCTCCACCAACAGTTGAGTACCTAAATTGGTCAGGGCAAGATATTGGCTTCACAATTGCGGATCATCCACAACAAGTTCCTCGACCAGGACAATCAGCACTCATCCTACCCGCAGTAATTGCTGGTTTTGACGTGTCGAGAGTTTTATAGATGGCGGCAGCAGTTTAAACCTTATGTACGTGATACATTGAGGAAGATGAACATATCCCTGGCAAACCTGAAACCAACTGATACACGTTTCCATGGGATCACACCAGAGAAGCCAAGTTATCCGTTGGGCAAGATCAACCTCGATGTTCAGTTTGGAACCCGAGAGAACTACAGGATAGAGAATTTGGAGTTTGAAGTTGTGGATTTCCCGTCGCAATATCACGCTTTGTTGGGACGACCAGCATATGCCAGGTTTATGGCGGTACCACACTATACGTACCTATTGTGGAGGTTGCCTGGGCCCAAGGGACCTATCACAATTAAGGGAAGCTTCGCGCTATCCGATAAGTGCGACAAGGATTTTCATCGACTGTCAGAAACTTTCGGGATGCAAGCAGTATATGGCGCCAAGGCTCACTGATTATGATGTGCTGCCAGATGCAGGAGGTCTCTCAGGGAGCCAACCTTCAACACTGCCAAGGATTCAAAAGAGGTGCAGATTCACCCGACGGACCCAAAGAAAACGACATCCATTGCAACAAACATAGATATCGCATAGGAAAGCGCGCTCGTCGAGTTCCTCCGTGAGCACTGGAAAATCTTCGCATGGTGTCCAGCTGACATGCCAGGAGTACCCAGGGAACTTGCCGAGCACCACCTCAACTTGGATCCTCTCGCGAGACCAATCAAACAACCCTTGCGGCGTTTTTCGGAACCAAACCGCAAAGCTATGCTATCAGAAATAGATCGACTCAAGGATGCTGGTTTTATCAAAGAGATATCTACAGAAGCCACATGGGTAGCTAACCCAGTGATGGTGCCGAAGAAACACACGAAAGTCCTTCGCATGTGTGTCGACTTTACGTGTCTCAATAAACACTGTCCTAAGGATCACTTTCCCCTCCCAAGGATCGATCAAATCATCGACTCCACGGCAGGATGTGAACGTCTTTCCTTTTTGGACGCGTACTATGGTTATAACCAGATTAGATTAAAAGAAGATGATGAAGCCAAGACAGCGTTCATAACACCTTACGGCGTGTTTTGCTACAAAACAATGCCCTTTGGTTTGAAAAACGCGGGAGCAACATATCAGCGGATGATGCAGAAGTGCCTTGCAACACAGATTGGAAAAAATGTGCAAGTCTACATTGACGATGTCGTGATAACATCAAAAAGGGGTCAACATTGATCGAAGATTTGAAGGAAACCTTCGACAACCTCGACAAGTTCTGCCTGAAGCTGAACCCGACAAAGTGCTCTTTTGGAGTTCCTGCGGAGAACTTCTCGGGTTCCTAGTATCAGCAAGAGGGATTGGCTAATCCCGAAAAAATACAGGCCATTGTAACTATGAGGAAGCCAACAAAGTTGAAAGAGATACAACAGTACCGACAGGCGAGCTGCTAAGCAGATTCGTCGCCAGGTTGGGAGAAAAAGCGTTGCCGTTCTACGCATTAATCAAAAAGGGCGATAAATTTCAATGGAACGAGGAAGCAGACAGAGCTTTCGAAAATCTCAAGCGCACAATTTCGACACCACCAATCTTGGTGGCGCCGAAAGAGAAAGAACCTCTCCTCCTATACATTGCAGCCACACCTCAGGTGGTCAGCACGGCCCTAGTAGTTGAAAGAGAAGAAGAAGGAAAGGTCCATGGAGTACAGAGGCCAATATATTTCATCACGAAGTACTGTCGCCCTCAAAACAGGGTACCCCAATACGTGTGGCATATGGAGTATTTACGACAGCAAGAAAATTGCGACACTATTTTTCGGCGCACCCGATAATAGTGGTCAACGAAGCTCCTCTGTCAAATATATTGAACAACCAAGAGTTAAGGGTCGTGTCTCCCTTTGGGGAATAGAACTTTCGGACATCACGTACGAAAAGAAAGGCAATAAAATCGCAGGTTTTACCGGATTTCATCGCAGAGTGGATGGAGCTACAAAACACAGGACCTCCAGATTTATCGAGAACCTGGACTATGAACTTCGACGGGTCCAAAAGGTTAGAAGGCGCTGGAGCAGGCGTGATACTAGTATCACCTGAAGGCGACAAGTTGAAGTATGTCTTACGGATGACGTTCCCAAACGCATCTAACAATGAGGCAGAATATGAAGCTCTCATACACGGGATGAAGATGGCGAAAGCTTGCGGTGCAACCCGACTGAAAATCTTTGGTGACTCACAATTGGTGGCACAACAAGTTATGAACCAATGTGATGCAGTCAACGAAAGTATGATAGCATACAAGGAGATGTATAATGAGCTGGAAAAATTGTTTGATGGATGCGAGGTAAACCACATCAGCAGGCTGAGTAATGATGAAGCCGATGTTCTTGCAAACATCGGGTCACAATGTCTCGCGATCCCTCCAGGCGTGTTTTGGGAAGAAATAAGCGAGAGATCAACAAAGCCAAGTGAAAATAAAGAAGAAGGAGAAAGAAGAGAAATCTTCGAGTGCTACCAAAGACTCAGGAGAAGAAGAAGAAGAGGAACAGAGCTATTCATGATGGTGCAAATTCCATGGATGCAGGCTTACATATCATACATCCTAAGGAAAACAATACCCGACGATCCAGTTGAAGCAAGGCGAATAATCAGAGCATCTAAAGCTTTTACCGTGGTAAAAGGGGAGTTGTACAAATGAAGTATCTCGGGTGTGCTAGAGATGTGTCACACCCGAAGAAGGAAGGATAATCCTGAAAGATGTACACGAAGGAATATGCGGGCATCACGCGAGCAGCCGAGCTATCGCGGCTAAAGTCTTCAGAGCAGGATTTTATTGGTTAACAAGCAATTGAGGACGCGAAGGAAATAGTGCGAACTTGGATGCGTGCCAAAGATTCACTGCCAAACCTCACTCGCCAGCAGCAGAACTTATGCCAATCCCATTGTCTTGGCCCTTTGCTCAATGGGGTCTCGATATGGTAGGCAAACTACACAAAGCTTCGCCAGGAGGATACGAGTATATGCTCGTTGCTGTCGACAAATTTACTAAATGGATAGAAGCAAAGCCAATAAATTCACCGCACGGCGCGTCGGCAATCAAGTTTGTGAAAAGCATTGTCACAGACAACGGCAGTAATTTTACGTCCAAAGAGTTCAAAGCATATTGTGCAGAAGTGGGCATCAAACTGAGTTTTGCGTCTGTCGCACATCCACAGACCAATGGTCAAGTTGAGAAAGCCAATGGCATCATCTGCAATGGTATCAAGAAGCGCCTGTTAGGACCATTGCAAAAAGCTCGGCATACTTGGCCAGGAGCTGCCAAGCGTGTTGTGGAGTATTCGAACAACACCAAATACGGCGACGCAAGAGACGCCGTTCTTTCTGGTCCATGGAGCCGAGGCAGTCCTGCCGATAGAAATAGAGCATGATTCTCCAAGAGTTACAGAATATGATGAAGAAACTTCGAGAAAAGCTTTAGAGGATGATGTCGACGCACTTGATGAAGCTCGAGATGAAGTCCTGTCACGAGTCGCCAAATATCAACAGGACTGAAAAACTATCATAGTCGACGATTGCGACCGAGATCTTTCCAAGTTGGTGACTTGGTTTTGCGACTTAATCAAAAAAGTCATGAAAAACTCGAGTCACCGTGGCTTGGACCTTACATCGTCACAGAAGTAATCGAAGGAGGAGCATACAATCAAAGACAAGAAGACGGGGATTGCCGAGCCAAACCCTTGGAACGTGGCGCAGCTCAGGCGTTTCTACGCTTAGAAGCCGAAATATAGTCTCCGTGTAACATACAATGTACCGAAACGCCCGCGAGTTTTCAGACGCACTCTTTTCCTTTTTTGGGGCACCGAGTGGGGCCGGGAAAGGTTTTTAATGAGGCGGGCTCGCGGTGTTGCAATATAATAAAGATAGTGGAATTATATATCTTTCTCGACAGGCTCGGGGGCTTCCCCCTAGACGATACAATATATATACACAGTGTCGAAAAATACAACTCGCAAAAAACATCTCGCCTTGGTATAAAGTACCTCGCCAAAATAAAAATATCGACAAATAGCGGTCAACATAAAGCTCGGGGGCTCGTACCCGCAAAAATAGCACAGTATAATTTATTTTGCCTTGGGACAACCTCGCATTATAAAACGAAAATACTGCCATCAAAACGCCCGGGGGCTTGGCGTTGAAAATAAAAATATAGTGACTTTACAATACAGATTACATACACAAGATACAACTCTCGGAACAAACCTATCCTCAAGGGTTACCCAGTATATTATCTATGGTCAACCGCTCATTATTTATAGCACGAGTGCTATGCTCAGCATAGCTACCCTTCACGAAGAATTCAGAATCCATCCGAAGAAGTTCATCCATCATATCTTCGGCAACAGGGGTCACAACGTCGTCATATTTGCTGAAGTTCTTCCTCCTCTTCGCCATCTTGGCTAAGCACTTTGGAACAACTTGACCCACATCTAACTTCGGGTAGCAGATTTTTATCATGATCATAGCAAACCTTGCGCCAGCAGCTAATTGGGCTCGCACAAAGCCGTGGATTCGAGGAGCATCCCGAAATTTATCCATTAAAGCAGGAAGAGTTTCTGGCATCTTATTGCGAGGAAACATGGTGCCATAGACCAGAGACAAAGTCCTCGTACAGAAGTCGAGATAATCGCGAACCTGAAGCGCGCGATCTTGAAATCTGACGATCTGGCGAGTCCGTTCAGGCGTGCCCCAAAAATTTGAACCATGATCATGCGCAAGCCGAAGAAGTGCATTGGATCGAGCTTCGACACGTTCATCTTCAGTAGTAGCATCCAAAAAAGAACCTATTTTTTAAAGAGTCAGTGAGCAACGAGGAGACAAGCAAAAAGGAAAAGAAAAAGCACGACAATGATAATGAAGCACACCTGCCATGTCCAAGCTAGCATCTGTCAGCAGTTGGAGCATAAAATTTTCGCGGGATGTAGCTGCAGCAGCTTCAGCAACGGCGGAGTCCTTCTCAGATATGGCATCTTGAGCTTGTTGGAGCGCAATCTTTTCCCTTTCAGAAGATTTTCGAGATTGTTCCATGAGCATAAGTGATTGCTTCTTCGTGGACTGGAGCTGTTGTCGAAGTTCTTCCAAATCTTTCGCCGAATTTTTACTCGAAGAATTTTCAACAAATTCAACAGAGACAGGGGTTTTCTTCGAATGAGACGAAGGAAAAACCTCGGAAGGACCAGGAGGTGCCGTATAGTTGTCAAAAATTAACTGAAAACAGAAATTTTGACATCAATCATTGAGCAAAGATAGATTTCCATTCATTCTCATAATATATACATGTCTATTACAAAAGAAGGACCTCTAGAGAACTACTGAAGCAGTCATCGCCAAGAACACTATGGCGACAATGCCAAAAGGGGGAGATAAACTAAAAAGAAAAAAGCAAAGTGGTCTACTTGACCTCCGGCTTTGAAGAACTCGGAGCAGGCGCTGGCTTATATCCAAGAGTGGCGAGGATCTTCTTCGAATTGGGCTTCGCCGCTTTAATTAGCGACTGCCACTTCTTCGTTTTGATCTTCCCCGTGTCGCCAACTTTCGACCAGTCGACTTGTTGTTGACTCTCTGCGATCAAAGCCATTGTACCTTCGACGCCAACCTTTAGTCCCTCTTGACGAAGTTGGAGTCCAAGGTCTTCTTTGCCAGTGAAGCACTTGGCAAGATCAATGAAAACTGCGGGTTGCTCCTTTTTATGGAAGAAATAGGGGAAGAGCCGCGACAGGCCAGCTTCAGCTTCATCTAATCCGTTACGAGCTTCCGTCCCATGAATTTCGAGGAGAGAAAGCGCATCGAGAAGCTCGTCATCCTCAGGATTTTCCAGCTCGTATTCTTGATGTGTTCTCCCTGCTTAAAGCATAAAAAAAGAAGGTTATCGAAAAGAAAAAAGGGGGGAGACCAAAACACGACGTGAGAAAACAGCAAGGGTGTGAGGACTTACTAACAAAACGTCGACTCTGAGTTTTAGTCGACTGAGGATCTCTTCTTCTCGAGCAGAATGCTGAGCTACATTTTCTTCTAAGGCCCTTTTTGCGTCGTCGAGTCTTTTTTGAAGATCCTCGACGGTTTTCGTGTGCGCACTCTCGCTTTGTTCTAACTCAATAGCGAGGGCGTCAGCACGTTTGTTGGCTTCTGCCAGTTTCTCTGCCAACATAAAGACAGATAAGCATCGATAGTGACAGAAAAAACTCGACAAAGAAAGCTGGACAGAACAAGTAGGTACCTTCAAGTTCGCCGGCATAATCGCGGTACCCGATAAATTGGGTACCGAAGCGGACGAGCTCTTTCATAAAAGGCTGGAGAGATTACAATGAAAAAAGGATCAATATAGGAAGAAGAAAAAGTTGACATCAAGGAGAAAAAGAGGAAAACTTCAAACGAAAAGTCAATACAGAACAATTTACCTCTTCCATCAAAGAAGTCGAGGAACAACCAGCTAATATGGTTGGTTCCTTGGTTGTTTCCACCCTAGCTCTCTTCGGGGAAGGAGCTTGGGGGCTTTCAGCTGGTTTTGGATGTTCAAGGTTTTGCGGAGGAGGAGAAGTTTCGTCGCCATCAGGACGAGCTTCTGAAACAACTAAAGTACGAGACGTGCTCGTTCGAGCAGTCTCGTCGATAGGAGCATCTTCCTCTTCATCGTCACTGCCATAAATATAGCGACAAGATAAAGTAGCAATTTCAGAAACATCGACAAAGGGAAAATACAGTACATAGCAATTTCAAAGAACTTACGAGCTGACGAGAGCAGCATCGTAAAGATCCAAAGTTTCTTCCTCGGCATTGAGTGCAGTCTTTTCGGCACGGGAAGAATTAGCTTTGGAGGCGCCAGAGTCGATGGCTTCATCCCTTTTCCTTTTGCCCTTTGGAGAAGCAGCAGGGAGAGATGAGCGTGTCGACGAAGAAACTTCTGCTTCAGTCTCCTTTTCAAGAGAAGCCGCGGATTTATGGGAATCCCCGACTCCACTTTCAGGGCGAGAAGCACCCTGGTTGTCGTCGGTGACAACAGCCCGTTCTTCGACTTCCCCACCCTCGGGAAGGGGAGGAAGAGAAGATAGAACAAGGTGACCCTGTGGAAAATAAAGAAAATCGACAAAACAGTTATATTTCACTACAAGTAAAAATAGTCGACACAAAAATAATTCGGGAAGAAGGTATAATACCGGCGAAGAACAAATACCTTGGGAAGAGGATTGGCGCGACAAAATGGCGCAACCTTGCAAGAAGATGGAATGGTGTCCTTCTTGCTAAGCTTGGAGATTCTTCGGATTAGCTTCTCCAAATCTTTTGCAGAAAGATCCGTGGAGAGCCTCTCGACATCTTCATCACCAGCGTACATCCAAAGGGGATTTTTTCGAGCTTGCAGAGGCTGCATTCTAATCCTAAGGAAGTAGGCTGTGATTTGGATACCCGATAGCTCCTTGCCACGGGTACTCTGAAGTTCACGGATGCGAGTCATCAGCGCCTCTGTCGCCAATTTCTCTTCTTCGGAAGCTTCAGCATCCCAGGAGCGGCGGCGAAGAATTTTGGCCTTTCCGTCAAAAGGGGCGATGTTGTACTCTATTGAATCAGAGCTTTCCTCGTGCACATACAGCCACCTCTTGCGCCAGCCTTGGACAGAATCAGGAAATTTGACGTCGAAATAATCGACGTCAGATCGAACACAGATGACGACGCCGCCAATATTATAGGCGACGCCGTGGGAGCCATTACGGCGGAGGCAGAAGATGCGTTTCCACAGAGCCCAGTTAGGTTGGACTCCGAGAAAGCATTCACACAATGTGATAAAGATCGACACGTGCAAGATAGAATTGGGCGTCAGCTGGTGAAGCTGAAGCCCATAAACAAAAAGAAGACCGCGCAGAAACTCGTGGATAGGAGGGGAAAGACCGCGGATAAGATGGTCAACAAAACTAACCCGGTACTCCATTGGAGGCTTTGGGTAGCTTTCCTCGTGGGGGAAGCGCAGTGCATCCTTTTCCTTGGTGAATCCCAACCTCTTCAGCAGGTTCATGTCTTGATTGGAGATCTTGGATCTCTCCCACTCCAGATCTTCGGTGGCCATTGGAGATTGTTGGAGCGCTGGAGTATGCGTGTCGCGGGGAAGATGATTCCCACTCGAGGGGAGTAGAACAGCACAAGCTTGGAGGAGCGCGCGAGGCAATGAGCGCAATGGAGGATTTTTGGCAGAGGCGCAGATGGGCGGAGTGAGCGAAAGTGACAGAGGAAGAAGATGATGGAATTAAATAGAGGTGCGGTGAATCGACGCAGCCATTCGATGGAAAATTTACGGCGTAGATGGATTACGCGTGGACAAGGGGTAAAAATGGATTTTCACTGAGAAAAGAAACGACAGACGGCACAGTACGTGCGCCAGAAAAAGTGGAGGACGTGTGTCCCCCACTTGCACGACGTGTCAATCAGATGGGAAATTTGGACCCACAAGGCAGTGACAGGAGCGGTTTTCGCATGTTTCCAATACAGAAATCGTGGTTATCATCAGCAATGACGTCATTATGGTAAAAGAAAAACTCGACTAAGAAGCCGGGCGAGAATATCGACAACACCAGATTATTTCGAGAGCCTTTGATCAAATACAAGTTTTTGCCCAAATGCTCGGGGGCTACTTTGGAAAAATAGAAAACTTCGAATATGACAAGATAGAAATGGCGAGAGCCTATGACCAAATGCAAGCATTTGTTCATAGCCTCGGGGGCTACTCCCATCGGGAGCGCTGGTCGCGCACCCGATAGATATAAAAATATCGAGAAGGATTATAAATATAGCGGCAGAGGATACTAATCTATGGAGCCTTGATGGCGTGTAACTCACACGTTCGTTGGGAACCCCAAGAGGAAGGTATGATGCGCACAGTAGCAAGTTTTCCCTCAGAAAGAAACCAAGGTTTAATCGAACCAGTAGGAGCCAAGAAGCACGTTGAAGGTTGATGGTCGCGAAATGTGATGCGGCGCAACACCAGGGATTCCGGCGCCAACTAGGAACCTGCACAACACAACCCAAGTACTTTGTCCCAACGAAACATGAGGTTGTCAATCTCACCGGCTTGCTGTAACAAAGGATTAAACGTATCGAGTGGAAGATGTTTGCAAAGAAAACAGTAAAACACAATTGCAGTAGATTGTATGCTATGTAAAGAATAGGACCGGGGTCCACAGTTCACTAGGTGTCTCTCCCATAAGATAAAGCATGTTGGGTGAACAAATTACAGTCGGGCAATTGACAAATAGAGAAAGGCATAACAATGCATATACATGACATGGTAAATATAGTGAGATTTAATTGGGCATTACGACAAAGAACATAGACCGCCATCCAACTGCATCTATGCCTAAAAGTCCACCTTCAGGTTATCGTCCGAACCCCTCAGTATTAAGTTGCAAAGCAACATACAATTGCATTAAGTATGGTGCGTAATGTAATCAACAACTACATCCTTAGACATAGCATCAATGTTTTATCCCTAGTGGCAACAGCACATCCACAACCTTAGAACTTTCTGTCACTGTCCCAGATTCAATGGAGGCATGAACCCACTATCGAGCATAAATACTCCCTCTTGGAGTTAAGAGTAAAAACTTGGCCAGAGCCTCTACTAATAACGGAGAGCATGCAAGATCATAAACAACACATGAACAATAGATTGATAATCACCATAATCATAGTACTCTCTATCCATCGGATCCCGACAAACACAACATATAGAATTACATATAGATGATCTTGATCATGTTAGGCAGCTCACAAGATCTAACAATGAAGCACAACAAGGAGAAGACGACCATCTAGCTACTGCTATGGACCCATGGTCCAGGGGTGAACTACTCACTCATCACTCCGGAGGCGACCATGGCGGTGTAGAGTCCTCCGGGAGATGAATCCCCTCTCCGCAGGGTGCCGGAGGCGATCTCCGAATCCCCGAGATGGGATTCGCGGCGGCGGCGTCTCTGTAAGGTTTTCCGTATCGGCTCTCGGGCGGGGTTTCCGACGGGCTTTAAGCAGGCGGAGGGTCAACGCGAGGGCCACACGAGGGCCCAGGGGCAGGGCCGCGCGGCCAAGGCCTGGGCCGCGCCGGCCACCCCCGGCCTCCTCGTGGCCCCACTTCGTTAGGTCTTTGGTCTTCTGGAAGCTTCGTGCAAAAATAGGACCCTGGGCGAAAGTTTCGTCCAATTCCGAGAATATTTCTTTACTAGGATTTCTGAAACCAAAAACAGCAGAAAACAGCAACTGGCTCTTCGGCATCTTGTTAATAGGTTAGTTCCAGAAAATGCATAAATATGACATATAATGTGCATAAAACATGTAGGTATCATCAATAAAGTAGCATGGAACATAAGAAATTATCGATACGTTGGAGACGTATCAGCATCCCCAAGCTTAGTTCTGCTCGTCCCGAGCAGGTAAAGCGATAACAAAGATAATTTCTGAAGTGACATGCTATCATAATCTTGATCATACTATTTGTAAACATATGTAATGAATGCAGCGATCAAAGCAAAGGTAATGACATGAGTAAACAACTGAATCATAAAGCAAAGACTTTTCATGAATAGTACTTCAAGACAAGCATCAATAAGTCTTGCATAAGAGTTAACTCATAAAGCAATAAATCAAAGTAAAGGTGTTGAAGCAACACATAAGAAGATTAAGTTTCAGCGGTTGCTTTCAACTTATAACATGTATATCTCATGGATATTGTCAACATAAAGTAGTATAATAAGTGCAATATGCAAGTATGTAGGAATCAATGCACAGTTCACACAAGTGTTTGCTTCTTAAGGTGGAAGGAGATAGGTAAACTGACTCAACAATAAAAGTAAAAGAAAGGTCCTTCAAAGAGGAAAGCATCGATTGCTGTATTTGTGCTAGAGCTTTTATTTTGAAAACATGAAACAATTTTGTCAACGGTAGTAATAAAGCATATGAGTTATGAAAATTATATCTTACAAGTTGCAAGCCTCACGCATAGTATACTAATAGTGCCCGCACCTCGTCCTACTTAACTTGGACTACCGGGTCTTCGCATGCCATGTTTCAACCAAGTGTCACAAAGGGGTACCTCCATGCCGCCTGTACAAAGGTCCAAGGAGAATGCTCGCATTTGGATTTCTCGCTTTTGATTATTCTCAACTTAGACATCCATACCGGGACAACATGGACAACAGATAATGGACTCCTCTTAAATGCATAAGCATGTAGCAAAGTTATTGTTCTCATATGAGATTGAGGATATATGTCCAAAACTGAAACTTCCACCATGGTTCATGGCTTTAGTTAGCGGCCCAATGTTCTTCTCTAACAATTTTGCATGCTCCAACCACTAAAATGATAGACCTTCAGACAAGACGGACATGCATAGCAACTCACATGATATTCAACAATAGTTGATGGCGTTCCCCAGAAGCATGGTTATCGCACAACAAGCAACTTAATAAAATATAAAGTGCATAAGTACATATTCAATACTACGATAGTTTTTAAGGCTATTTTGTCCCATGAGCTATATATTGCAAAGGTGAATGATGGAATTTTAAAGGTAGCACTCAAGCAATTTACTTTGGAATGGCGGAGAAATACCATGTAGTAGGTAGGTATGGTGGACACAAATGGCATAGTAGTTGGCTCAAGGATTTTGGATGCATGAGAAGTATTCCCTCTCGATACAAGGTTTAGGCTAGCAAGGTTATTTGAAGCAAACTCAAGGATGAACAAGTGCAGCAAAACTCACATAAAAGACATATTGTAAACATTATAAGACTCTACACTGTCTTCCTTGTTGTTCAAAACTCAATACTAGATATTATCTAGACCTTAGAGAAACCAAATATGCAAATCAAATTTTAGCAAGCTCTATGCATTTCTTCGTTAATGGGTGCAAAGCATATGATGCAAGAGCTTAAACATGAGCACAACAATTGCCAAGTATCACATTATCCAAGACATTTTAGAATTACTACATGTAGCATTTTCCAATTCCAACCATGTAACAAATTAACGAAGAAGAAACTTCGCCTTGAACATTATGAGTAAAGCCTAAGGACACATGTGTCCATATGCAACAGCGGAGCGTGTCTCTCTCCCACAAAGTGAATGCTAGGATCCATCTTATTCAAACAAAAACAAAAACGAAAACAAACCGACGCTCCAAGCAAAGAACACAAGATGTGATTGAATAAAAATATAGTTTCAGGGGAGGAACCTGATGATGTTGTCGATGAAGAAGGGGATGCCTTGGGCATCCCCAAGCTTAGACGCTTGAGTCTTCTTAAAATATGCAGGGGTGAACCACGGGGGCATCCCCAAGCTTAGAGCTTTCACTCCTCTTGATCATAGTATATCATTCTCCTCTCTTGACCCTTGAAAACTTCCTTCACACCAAACTTCAAGCAAACTCATTAGAGGGTTAGTGCATCATTAATAATTCACACATTCAGAGGTGACACAATCATTATTTTCACTTCTGGACATTGCATAATGCTACTGGACATTAATGGATCAAAGAAATAAATCCAACATAGCAAAAAGAGGCAATGCGAAATAAAAGGCAGAATCTGTCAAAAACAGAACAGTCCGTAGAGACGAATTAAGAAATGGCACCAGACTTGCTCAAATGGAAAAACTCAAAACTAATGAAAGTTGCGTACATATCTGAGGATCAGACTCGTAAATTGGCAGATTTTTTCGAATTTTCTACAGAGAATTGTGCCCAGATTCGTGACAGACAGCAATGCTGTTTCTGCACAGCGATCCCAAATATAACATCAACTTTGACATAGAAACTTTACTTGGCACAAAAACTTGATAAGGAGAGGTTGCTACAGTAGTAAACAACTTCCAGACTCAACAAAACAAAAAATTGCTGTAGGTAAAAACATGGGTTGTCTCCCATAAGCGCTTTCTTTATAGCCATTAAGATGGGCTCAGTAATAAGAGTTGATGCAAAAGAGAGCATCAAGAAGCAAGTTCAAAACACATTTAAGCCTAACCCACTTTCTATGAAAAGGAATCTTGTACACAAATAGATTCATGAAGAACAAAGTGGCAAGCATAGAAAAGCAACACAAGTGCAATTTCAAGATTCTCAATATAAAGAGGGGAAACTTAATATTATTAAGATGCATATAACCATGTTTCCTCTCTCATAATAACTTTCAGTAGCATCATGAACAAACTCAACAATATAACTATCACATACAATATTCTTGTCATGAGCTACATGCATAAAATTATTACTCTCCACATAAGCATAATCAATTTTATTAGTTGTAGTGGGAGCAAATTCAATAAAATAGCTATCATTATTATTCTCATCACCATAATCATCATACATAGGAGGCATATTGTAATCATAATTAATTTTCTCCTCAATAGTAGGTGGACTGAAAATATCATATTCATCATTGCAAGCATCATATATAGGAGGTAAAGTATCATCAAAGTAAATTTTCTCCTCCATGCTTGGGGGACTAAAAATATCACAACCAGCTTCCCCAAGCTTAAATTCTTCCATAGCTTTAGCAATAATGGTGTTCAAAGAGTTCATGCTAATAACCTTGCTACAACTATTTTGCAAACAAAGTTCCATGGGTTTTTTAATTTTCTCTTCAAACACATCATGTCCTAATTCAAGATAAATTTCATAAAGATCTCTAATTTTTTTGTTGTTTTCCATTATGCCTAACTAGTGAAAATAAAAACAAGTACAGACTAGACATGATAACAAAATAAATTAAATGCAAGTAACTATTTTTTTGTGTTTTTGATATAAAGCAAACAAGACAGTAAATAAAGTAAAACTAGCAACTAATTTTTTTTTGTGTTTTGTTTAGGTGCAGCAAACAAAGTAGTAAATAAAATGAAGCAAGACAAAAACAAAGTAAAGAGATTGAGAAGTGGAGACTCCCCTTGCAGCGTGTCTTGATCTCCCGGCAACGGCGCCAGAAAAAGAGCTTGATGGCGTGTAACTCACACGTTCGTTGGGAACCCCAAGAGGAAGGTATGATGCGCACAGTAGCAAGTTTTCCCTCAGAAAGAAACCAAGGTTTAATCGAACCAGTAGGAGCCAAGAAGCACGTTGAAGGTTGATGGTCGCGAAATGTGATGCGGCGCAACACCAGGGATTCCGGCGCCAACTAGGAACCTGCACAACACAACCCAAGTACTTTGTCCCAACGAAACAGTGAGGTTGTCAATCTCACCGGCTTGCTGTAACAAAGGATTAAACGTATCGAGTGGAAGATGTTTGCAAAGAAAACAGTAAAACACAATTGCAGTAGATTGTATGCTATGTAAAGAATAGGACCGGGGTCCACAGTTCACTAGAGGTGTCTCTCCCATAAGATAAAGCATGTTGGGTGAACAAATTACAGTCGGGCAATTGACAAATAGAGAAAGGCATAACAATGCATATACATGACATGGTAAATATAGTGAGATTTAATTGGGCATTACGACAAAGAACATAGACCGCCATCCAACTGCATCTATGCCTAAAAAGTCCACCTTCAGGTTATCGTCCGAACCCCCTCCAGTATTAAGTTGCAAAGCAACAGACAATTGCATTAAGTATGGTGCGTAATGTAATCAACAACTACATCCTTAGACATAGCATCAATGTTTTATCCCTAGTGGCAACAGCACATCCACAACCTTAGAACTTTCTGTCACTGTCCCAGATTCAATGGAGGCATGAACCCACTATCGAGCATAAATACTCCCTCTTGGAGTTAAGAGTAAAACTTGGCCAGAGCCTCTACTAATAACGGAGAGCATGCAAGATCATAAAGAACACATGAACAATAGATTGATAATCACCATAATCATAGTACTCTCTATCCATCGGATCCCGACAAACACAACATATAGAATTACATATAGATGATCTTGATCATGTTAGGCAGCTCACAAGATCTAACAATGAAGCACAACAAGGAGAAGACGACCATCTAGCTACTGCTATGGACCCATGGTCCAGGGGTGAACTACTCACTCATCACTCCGGAGGCGACCATGGCGGTGTAGAGTCCTCCGGGAGATGAATCCCCTCCCGGCAGGGTGCCGGAGGCGATCTCCGAATCCCCGAGATGGGATTCGCGGCGGCGGCGTCTCGTAAGGTTTTCCGTATCGTGGCTCTGCATCGGGGGTTTCGCGACGGAAGCTTAAGTAGGCGGAGGGTCAACGCGAGGGCCACACGAGGGGCCCAGGGGCAGGGCGCGGCCAAGGCCCGGGCCGCGCCGGCCACCCCCTGGCCTCCTCGTGGCCCCACTTCGTTTTTCTCTTCTGGAAGCTTCGTGCAAAATAGGACCTGGGCGAAAGTTTCGTCCAATTCCGAGAATATTTCTTTACTAGGATTTCTGAAACCAAAAACAGCAGAAAACAACAACTGGCTCTTCGGCATCTTGTTAATAGGTTAGTTCCAGAAAATGCATAAATATGACATATAATGTGCATAAAACATGTAGGTATCATCAATAAAGTAGCATGGAACATAAGAAATTATCGATACGTTGGAGACGTATCAGCCTACACCCAAGCACAAGTTCTTGGCTGTAGCCTCGGGGGATACTCCCATCGGGAACGCTGTTCGCGTGCCCGATGAATTTTTATCAAAGGAAAGAAACAGAAGTGAGTATATTTCGAGTTACACAGATAACTCTACATATACTCCCATCGGGAAGACAAAGTAAGTCATCAAATCTGACTCGATAAAATGTGCTATTCCAATAGCCGAAAAGCACTCGACAATATATTCTCAGAGCGTTAAAAGTCACGACAAAATCTCTGAATGCCGCAAAACTTTGCGAAGGTAAGACCCCAGATCCGTTCTGAGCGGCGTGGCACCGTCTCTGACGGCGGATTGCTACTTTTTATCAACAGATACGGAGAAAAATCCTAACGACGCGTTAGGTACCCGATAAAATATGACTGGGACTCGACAGAATGGTAAGACCTTAAGCGGCACCTGTCGAAGTTTACACCAGTATCCCGAGATCATGTCCAGGGACGTGATCTTGAAGTAGGTTTTTCCGGATTGCCACTAGAGCAGTTAACTAGTACCTGATCCGTCAGATGAACTAGCCCCAACTAACGTTATCCCTGTACAAAATAGTATTTGCATATTGAAAGATTATGTAATGAGTAAAATTGGAGATTTTCCCTGATTCTCCGATTCAAGAAAAATCTCGGGGGCTACTGACATAGGCATCCCCAATGGGCCTGCCAAAGATGGTACCCGGGGTTTACTGAAGGCCCAGGAATCGAAGAATAAGAAGACTCGGAAGCCCATTTAGTTAAGGAAATATAGATTGTATTAGGAAATATAGAAACTTGTAATCTTACGGGTTGGATACGAAACCCTCCCGAACTCTGTAACTTGTGTATTATGAAACCCTCGACTCCACCCTCTATATAAGGGGGAGTCGAGGGACGAAGAAAGGATCGAATCTACTATCAACAACCCTAGTTTTACAATCGTCGAGTACTTTTCGGCTGAAACCTTCGAGATCTACTTGCCCTCTACTTCTAGCAAAACCCTAGTCTACAATCTGTAGGCATTGACAAATTAATACTTTGTCACTAGGTGCCGGGGTAGTACTCACTTCACCTAAGGGATATCACCTCCGGTATGTTTTGCAAGTGCATTTACGGGCATCAAACAATGTCGCTGAGTATGAAGCTCTAGTCCATGGGCTAAAAGTAGCAAAAGAAATCGGAGTACACCGGATCATTTGCTACGGTGATTCAGATCTTGTGGTGCAGCAGTGTTCTGGAGATTGGGATGCAAAAGATGCCAACATGGCTTCATACCGGTTTCATGTGCAAAAGATTGCCGGCTTCTTTGAAGGCTGTGAGTTTCACCATGTGCCACGGGCTGAAAATGAAGCCGCGGATGCTTTATCTAAGCTAGGCTCATCAAGGCAGGAAATTCCTCCCGGAATAGCTTTGGCACACTTAAGAGTTCCATCAATCAAACCAAGTCCGGAGTCGGAATTGATTTTCGTACCGGAGTCGCATGTGGTACCAATGGAAGTTGATGAAGGAAGCTTGGGGACTGTTCCGGTACACCCGGGGACTGCTCCGGTAAGCTCGGGGACTGCGACGCCAACAACGGAAGAGGCAATGCTTGTGGACAGCATGGACATAGATGTACCGGTGTTTGTGGTTAGAGAAGCACCATCTTGGGTTAAACCTATTAAGGAATTCCTGATCAACGGCACCTTGCCGGTTGACGAAAACGAATCAAGAAGGATCCAGAGGAGAGCCAAAGCATACACTTTTATCAATGGAGAAGTGTACAAGAGAAGTGTTACCGGTGTCCTGCAAAGATGCGTGGAGCCGGAAGAAGGAAAAGAAATGCTCAAGGAGATTCATCAAGGAGAATGTGGGCATCATGCGTCGTCAAGGGCGCTGGTGGCAAAAGTGTTCCGGCATGGCTTCTACTGGCCAACAGCTTTGGAGAATGCTGAGGATTTGGTGAGAAAGTGCAATGGGTGCCAGAGGTACGCCAAGCAAAATCATACCCCAGCTTCCGGATTAAAGACTATACCGTTAACATGGCCATTTGCTGTTTGGTGCCTTGACATGGTTGGCCCATTCAAAACCGCAAGGGGAAACATGACCCACATCTTGGTAATGGTAGATAAGTTCACCAAGTGGCTGGAAGTGAAGCCTATCGCAAAATGTGATGGCCACACAGCGGTGAAGTTCTTAAAAGATGTCATTCTCCGGTATGGATACCCACACAGCATCATCACTGATAATGGCTCAAACTTTGCCCAAGGAGAATTCAAGAGATTCTGTGAGGACAACAACATCCGGTTGGATTTGTGCTCAGTGGCACACCCACAAGGCAATGGCCAAGTTGAAAGAATCAATGCGCTGGTGCTTTCCGGCATAAAACCAAGGCTCATTGAACCACTTGAAAAGTCACCGGGATGTTGGCTCGATGAGTTACCATCAGTGTTGTGGAGCATAAGAACGACTCCAAACCGGTCAACCGGATACACTCCATTCTTCATGGTTTACGGAGCAGAAGCGGTAATACCAACCGACATTCTCCATGACTCACCAAGGGTGCAACTCTATAACCGAAGAAGAGTGTAAAGGAGGCCCGAGAAAACAATGTGGACTTGCTAGAAGAAGCAAGAGAATTGGCATTGGCAAGAACAGCCATCTACCAGCAAAACCTCAGACGCTATCACAGCCGGAAGGTTAACCCGAGAGTTTTCGGGAAGGAGATCTGGTGCTACGCCTAGTGCAACGCACTGAAGGCCGGCATAAGCTTTCACCTCCTTGGGAAGGGCCGTTCATTGTAAGCAAAGCACTGCACAATGATGCCTACTACCTAATTGATGCACAGGAGTGGAAGAAAGGAAAGGCGGACAAATCCGGAGATGAGACCAAGCGTCCGTGGAACATAGCATTGTTGCGTCCTTTCTACTCTTGAAGTTGTACTATAAGAAGTTCCTTTTTGTACCTTATGCTATGAATAAAAGACTCCGGCACCTCGAATGTTTCTCGGGGACTGCCTCTATCAAACTTGCATGAAATCTGTTTATTTTTTCTGTTTGCCGGTTGTTTCTTGAACATCTTTTCTTTCCGGTTAGTAACGTGCTAAACCTACCGGAGTCTTCGACTCTGCTGCTGTCCGCAAACCGGCTTCATGGCAAGCAAGATAAACCGGTAGGAATTAAGCACGTGAACTGCGAAAAGAGGAAGTGGGAACAAGTAATCCGGAAAAGCTTAACTAACCCCGGTTTTACCGGTTTTTTGTGAAAAATTTCGAATTTTTCCTAAGTTCAAGGATGTTCGCTTGGCAAAAGAACCTTGTAACTCATATGCCAAAACACCCAAAAGAGGTAGGCAGAGGCAAGGGGAAAGAACCAAGTGTGCATCAAATTGGATGCGGAAACGATTCCGAAATCTTCACAGTGCAAGATAAAAGCAAATGACAAAAGCAATATGCTAAGTTAACCAACCAACATGACTTAATAAGTTACCGGTATGCAAGATACCGGCATAAAGTTGCACCACAACCAAAACGATAAGTTTTATGTTACATCATAAACCCCGGCATACCGGGGTAGAATTTAACAACCATTGTTTTTGAAGCTCAGGTACAACAAAGGCAGATAAGCATGTCACGCTAAATGTTTAAACAGCAGGGGCTTCTGGAGGAGCGTCACCGGCCTCTGGATCTTCCGGAGCGGCGTCACCGTCACCGGCACCTTCATCTTCATCTTCCTCCTCTTCTTCCTCATCGCTGAGGTAGTCCTTGACGCCTTCGGGAGGGGAGATGAAGGTGCGAACCGGCGCGTACTCAGCAAGCCGATAGGCACGATCCTGCCGCTTCGCGGTGAGAATCGGATCCGTATCGGTGGGAGCGTTTTCACGCACACCCTGAAGAGCATCCAGATCCAAGTCCGGGTACCAGGAGCACGCGAGCGCAGCGCGGTATCAGCTCCGGCACGAGCCGCTGAGCATTGCCACTCGCGGATCCGGCGCCCTGCGTCCCTCAGCCGGTTGGCGGTAACAGTGACGTTGGCTGGTATAGCCTCCCCAGGCCACATCACCTTGCAGATCTGGATGGCGACGTCCGGAAGGTCGGCAAGACTCCGGTCCACGGAGCGCATATGTTGCACTCGGGCGGAGAGTGCGACCAAATAGTCGTACCCATCCCAGTGCGCATCCATGTTGGGGAATTCTCGCGCCACCCGGTCATCCATCACCTTCTTCACGGCGTGCGTCTGGGAGTCCGGGAAGTGCTCTACAAGAACAAGGAAAAAACATAAGGGTAGGTTACCGGAAAACAATATACCGGAAGAAAAACGAACACAAATGTGCTTCCAAGAAGAAAAAAGCTTGCACGCGAAAAACGGGGACAGAACAGCTTACGGCGAGCCAGCGCGTCGATTTGCATGAGCAGCCGATCATATTCCTTACGATGAGTGGTCATGAGCTCCATCCGGTGCTCCACCGCCTTCCGCTCCTTCCGCTCCTCCTCCAGCTCCGCCAGCAGCACCGCATTGGCGTTGGCAGACTCCTCCAACACCTCAGCGAGTTTAGCCTCAGCAGCTGCCTTGGCCTCCTTCATCTCCTCCTCATGCCGGAGACCGGCCTGGATGGCTTGCTCCTTGAGTTGCCGGGAGATGTCCTTCTGGGCGTCCAGGGCCTCCTTGTGCTTCTGGAGGAGCTGCTCCTTTTCGGCTGGAACCCGGAAAGGGAAAATGTTAACAAAAAATGAAACAGATAAGCAAACAAAGGCAAAGCAGCCGGAAAATGACAGTACCGTGAAGCTCGCTGAGCTGGCTCTTGAGGGCCTCAATGGAGGCTTCCGGAATGGCTGTTATGAAAAAATTCGCAAATGTTAAGAAGGAAAGTTGTACGAACAAAAGAAGCCGGATAAGTGAGGAAAACAAACCTTGGCAGTGGCTGTGGGCCTCCGCCAAATCCCGGTGCTCCCAGAGAAGCTCCTCGAAGAGCTGTTTCCGGACGTCCGCCGTGCTCTGTTTAAATGAAAAGTCAAGTGTGAGGATGCCGGTTTTCGGTATCTTCAAGAAAGTTTTGCGCTAAAAGCTGCGCTCTCAACCCAAAACTCGGGGACTGGGAGTTTGCGGTATCTTCAAGAAAGTTTTGCGCTAAAAGCTGCGCTCTCAACCCAAAACTCGGGGACTGGGAGTTTGCGGTATCTTCAAGAAAAGTTTTGCGCTAAAAGCTGCGCTCTCAACCCAAAACTCGGGGACTGGGAGTTTGCGGTATCTTCAAGAAAGTTTTGCGCTAAAAGCTGCGCTCTCAACCCAAAACTCGGGACTGGGAGTTTGCGGTATTTCAAGAAAGTTTTGGGCTAAAAGCTGCGCTCTCAACCCAAAACTCCGGGACTGGGAGTTTGCGGTATCTTCAAGAAAGTTTTGCGCTAAAAGCTGCGCTCTCAACCCAAAACTCGGGACTGGGAGTTTGCGGTATCTTCAAGAAAGTTTTGCGCTAAAAGCTGCGCTCAACCCAAAACTCGGGGACTGGGAGTTTGCGGTATCTTCAAGAAAGTTTTGCGCTAAAAGCTGCGCTCTCAACCCAAAACTCGGGACTGGGAGTTTGCGGTATCTTCAAGAAAGTTTTGCGCTAAAAGCTGCGCTCTCAACCCAAAACTCGGGGACTGGGAGTTTGCGGTATCTTCAAGAAAGTTTTGCGCTAAAAGCTGCGCTCTTAACCCAAAACTCGGGGACTGGGAGGATACATATATGAATCCGGGAAAAATAAAACCGGCTTCAACAGGAAAATTGCAAAGAGATTGGTGAAACTTACCACCACGTTGTTGGTGGCGTCGTGCCAGGCGTTGTCGAACTCCTTCACCGCTCGCCTGAGCCGCATGAAGTGCTCTTCAGTGCTCTTGGGGCCGGCCGGGTCGACGATTGGAAGCCGGTCTTTCCCCACGCCGCGCGTAGCCGTGGAGATATCCGCCTGGTTCCACTTCTCGGCGTAGCCAAGGAAGTGTCCCAGCTCGCGGCCCTCGCGCTTGAGCTCCGTGATCCGGCCAAGCAGGCCGGTATCCTTCTCTCCGGCCACAACAACGATGCGGCCAGTGTGCAGAACCAGCGGCTGCGGGCCAGAAGCCGTTGCCTTTCCCTGAGAGGGTTCAGGCAAGCGGAGCTTGGCGCCTGCTGGCGGCGGCGCTGGCTTGGCCGCGGGAGGTCCTTGAGCTGGCGGCGGCATCGGAGCTTCCGGCGGCGGCGTTGGCGTCGCCCCAGTTGCCTCAGGAACAGGAACTTCTGGCGGTGGCGTCGGTGTAGCCCCAGTGGACTCAGGAATGGGAGCTTCTGGTGGTGGCATAGAGCTTGCCGGCACGGAAGTTTCCGGCGCGGTCTTGGAGGGAGAAGAGCGTGAACTCTTCTTCTTCTTCTTCTTTTCTTTCTCCGGACGGGAGGAACTTGAGGTTCCGCCCGCCGCCCTTCAGGATCGCGCCGATGTTGGCGCCCGTATCTTCCATGTCGAGGGGAGACTAAGTCATCCTCCGCGCGGTGATCAGGTTGTAGGGGCCGCGTGCCCCGACTTGGTGCACCTCCCCAGGGGAGGCAGAAGGGTTGCTGCACCAGAAGGTACCGGCTTGAACGAGGAGGAGAAGAGGTCTGGCGGCTTCCGTGAGCTCACCCCAACCGCAGAGCCCTTGGAGGCGAAAGCGCAGACTGAAAACAAAAGAAAAGATAAGGAAGTAACCGGAAGGAGAAATCTAAAACCAAGCGAACAGAGAAACAAAACTTACCGGAAGAACCGGCATGGTCTTCCCCTTGTAGCGCCTCGTGCCTACTTGTTTCCCCCCGAGGACTTCCGTCCGGGAACGTTTGGCAGGAGGGGCCTGGCTTGAACCGGCATCTGTCGCCGGGGCCTTGTTCTTCTTGCTCCCAGCGGCGAGCTTGTCCAGGAACTCCTGGCCAACCTCAGCCTGCAGAGGAGTCGCATGCTCATGGACCTGTGATTGGGGGCCAGCTGAGGAAGTATCTACAGCAGGAAAATAACAGTAAAAGCATAAGAGGCCGGAAGGGAAAACTACCTCAAGCATAATGAGATCATCAGCGGAATCGGAAGCCTCAGGCGGAGCGTTACCGAGGCGCGAGGCGTTGCCCATCTTGAGGTCCTGCCAATGGATGTAAGGATCTGGGTCAACCTTGTCCAGGGGGCGCTTCCGGACGGGACCTCGCTTGTCCGATTCGATGCGAGGGAAGCGGTCCTTGGCCTGACAACAAAAAAGGAAATGGTTAGCCACAACGCAACAGTTACCGGTATCTCAGCCCGGGTTGCACAGTTTCTTACTTCCTGAGTTGGGGGGTTGGTGGAGCTAAGAGGCAAGAAGCCCCACTCCCAGTCATTCGGCATGTCCGTTTGGCAGATTTGCTTAGCCTTGAGAACAACATCTGCTTTACTCAGAGGGAGGCCGGTGATCTTGGTGGGATCGCCGGGACCATACATCTCGCTCATCTTGTGAACCCGCCGCTTAAGGGGAAGCACCCGGCGGGAGATGAAAGCGCGGATGATGTCGTCAGAACAAATGTTGGTCTCCTTCTTTAGCTTCTCCATGAAGCGTACCACCCGGTTCGTCTCGATGTGATTCGACCCAGGATAGTAGCCCCAGTTGACCTTGGTGGGCGGCGCCGGGTTAAAGGCCGGCAGGTTGATGAGATCCGCGGTGCCGTCGTTCTTCACGTAAAAGAACGTTCTTTGCCACAACCGGCAAGATTCAAGGCCGGAGAACTTAAAAAAGGGGCTCCCTTGGCGGGAGCCGATAATGCAAGACCCGCATTGAATGGGGGGTTTGGGCTTAGGAATTTCCTTGCCCTGGATCGAATTGATCCGAAGAGAGAAAAAGCGAGCGAAAGTCTCGCGGGTGGGGCGGATGCCGATGTATGCCTCCATAAAGGAAACATAGCAAGAAAGATAGAAAACGGCATTGCCGGGAAGATGGTGAGGCTGAAGCTGGTAGAAATTTAAGAACTGGCGAAAGAAGTCGGAGGCTGGAAGGCCGAAGCCGCGCTCAAAGTGAGCAAGGAAAACCACGAACTCACCGGGATTGAGTACCGGTTCGATTTCATCGCCAGGAAGCCGGCAGGATACTCCCTCCGGTATCCTCCTAGACCGGCGGAGCCAGTCGATCTCGTGTTGAGTAACATCGGAACCCCTCCAAGCCCCGCGTGTTTTCTTGGATAGATCTATCCCGGAGCCGTGGCTAGAGCTACCGGCCTCTTGGTCTTGGCCGGCATCAATTTCCATCCGGGCTAGATTTGCGCTTAGCCCGTCGGAAGCACTATTTTCCTGGTTACCGGAGGATGAAGAGGAAAGATACTCCTCTGTGGACATGCGGATCTGAGAAGCCCCCGTATCTACTCGAAAAACAAGTTTCCCAAGAACTACCCTCGCGCGAAGATCTACGAGTAAGAAGAAAAGCGAAAGAAAAGAGGAAGTAAATATCCTACCAACCCAAGATCTGGAAAGCAAGAGAAAGAAAGCAAATAAGCATTGGGGCTCACCTGAGGCTGCGGGAGACGCGAAGGAAAGGTTCGCTGGAGAAATGGCGAAGGCCTGACCGTCGACGAGGGCCGGCGACGGAGAGCAGCGAGGTCCGCCGGAGAAAGCTTGAAGCAGCGGCGGAGAAGAAGCACCGCAGGAACTTGGCGCGGTGGAAAGCTTCACCACGGCAAGGAGAACGGCGCAGGTTCGTCGGGAGCGAGGCTCTGGCGGCGACCGGCGGCGACGAGAAAGCAAGGGGCGAAGGGCTCGAAGTGCTCTGGAATGGGGGCGAATGCGAAGAAGGGGATGAAGATGAACTGCTCTGCCCTTATAAAGAGAGAAGAGGAAGTGGGCCGGAAACCGTCGGGCCGCGGCGGTTCGCCTCGTGGGCCGCCACGTGGCGCGAAGATACACGCACGAAATTAAGAGGCCACAGGGTCGCCGCACGGATCCAGAATGGCCAAAAGGATCCGGTGTGGCACATTAAATGCTGGCGCAGAAGCCGAACCGAAGTGACCACTGACACTGACACGGCAGAAACAGTGCGCATGTCTCTGACAGGCACTGCACCCAAGAAGTTCTCGACTTCGCCGAGGAAGGAGTAAATGTCAAGGATACCGGAGGAAAAGATACCGGAAACACTTTGCAAAGAAAAAAGGGTATGAGTATAACGTGAGATACCGGAGAGATCCGAAAGATAGTAGAAAGAGGCTAAGGCAAAGAAGCCGACATCTCTGAACAGGATACCGGAAGGATCAAACTGGTACCTTGTGAGAAAAGAACCTGGCATGGACCGTCGGATAAAATCCACCGGACTATACCAGCTTCGGGGACTAATGTTGGGGGATGACCCCGGTATGCCAAAGGCATGCCAAACCGGATGGTTTGAGCCATCAAGATACCGGTTTGATCTTCATTCTGGACTGTCAGTTTAGGCTTTTGGCTAAGGAAGCCTATACCGGTATGCCCAAAGAAGGACATGCCGGATAGGTATGAGCAAGCTGGTCAAAGATTCCTTCGGGAGCTAGAAGACAAAGATGAGCTAAGCAAAGTGGCTTTAAACGAAGCCGTGACGTAAAAGACGAAGGTGACGCCCAAAGAAGCCGGAGGACATCAGCCTCCCTGATTAAAGAAGATACCGGCATCATCTATGATTAAAGTAGCTTTATAAAGTAGCTTTGTAAAGTAGTTTGTCTGTTCAAAGATGCCATTAGGGTTTCTTCCCTTGTAAGCCACCCTCTCCCCTATATAAGGAGAGGGGGCAGCCTCCTTCACGGGCGCGGAAGATAGACGATACCTTCATGTACGAAAACCACTTGTAACCATGTTCATGCAATAGAGAAGATCTAAACGGAGTTCATCCTTGTGTCTCTCTTCTTCTGGCCTTGGCCAAGTTCTTGAGGAAAGCACCCGGAAGTTCATCCTACCCGATCCAAAACCCTCCCCCGAATCCTCTAGCGTCCAACTCGGCCCCAACTTAAGCCATCCCATGGCATCTGTCTGTTCACCACGACGACAGGAGGGCTCGGGCGCTTGCAGTGTCTGCCACGGCATGCGCGGCAGAGAGGTGATGAGCACGGCGGCGACGGCGTGGGCGTGGGCGTGGGCTTTTGAGGGTGTCTACGGGCTAGAGGGTGCTGCGGCGATGCTCGACACAGTGATAGGCTTTGCAGAGGAGCTCGAGGGTGCTCGAGCGCTTGGCGCTCTGGCACGTCCAGAGCGCGGTGAGCGCACGTGCTGGCGTGCACTGGCATGATCTGGGCGTGCCTCGCCTTGCCAATGCCATGCATGGTGAGCCAGGGCTTGGTACTGGCGGCGTCCTTGTGTCGTGGAGATGCTCTGTGACATGGTGAGAGAGAGAGGAGGTGGCCAGATGGATCGAGTGCATGGGTGGCCGGCATGGTGCATGGCATGCTTAGTGTAGGTCTTTCTCCACACTTTAAACGACGGTGCAAGTACATGTATTGATGCAGGGGTTGCAGAAGAATGTGATCATCACATGTTAAAAGTGGTTTAGGCAAAAAACCAGTGGACAATTGAGGGTAACACAAAAGTTAGATGCTGCCTGCCATGTGTTCGATGAAATGGCCGCAAGAGAAAAAAAAATTGAATTTTGAAATTCTTTTTGGTGAACTTCACTCATAATGTGATGCAATGGTGGTGGTGGTGTCCATTTTGGTGAATGTTTGCAAGAATTCAAATTGGTGGTCATCTTCTCTTTGTTTCAAAGTCCCCACTTGTCAATTCATTTTTGGTCAACCTAGTCAACTTCAGCAAGGATGGTCAACAGAGAAGTTGTTCACCTTGACTTGGTCTTGGATGAGGTGTCAAGGGTTGACCAAGTTTGGTTTAAGAATATACAATTGCAGGGGTGCAAAGAGGTGAAGATTTTATAAATGAGCCATATGACCATTATCTTATGTGCTTTAAATTTGGACTTTTCTTTGATTTGAATTTGGTTTCTTCTATTCATTTGTGTTTGTTTTAGTTATATAAGAGTTTTAGAAACAAGAGATCAAGCAATGGTGGCCTTTGGTGATGATTTGCATATTTGAGCCAAGTTGTATGTGAGTGAGTATTGAGTTAATTGCTATTTCTTTTATTCCCCTCCAATTATGGTTAGGTGATCTTGTGTTAGGGTTTAAGCACACTTGATCGATACTAAGCACTCACCATGGAAATTGCACAAAAGAAAATCACTCTATGCATAAAACTATATGTAACACTATATGCATGAGAAAAGTTTTTGTTTGTTGGGAAATTTGAGAAATTGAAATGTCCCTCTTCTTTATTTATTATTGTTGAAACTTGGGATGTTACAAACCCTTCCGCCTTATAGAAGATCTCGTCCCGAGATCCTAAAGAAAACTAGGTACTAAAGAGATTTGGGTACTCAGTCTTCATAAAGTCTTCTCTCTCCCAAGTGGCTTCTTCTTCGGTGTGATTACTCCATTGGATCTTCAGAAACTTGATACTCCGGGTACGGGTGGTTCTGAAAGCTTCTTCCAGGATGCGAATCGGTACTTCACGATAGGTCAAGTCTGAGTTGATGTCCACAGATCTGTGATCAATGTTCTTGAACACTTCGGTCTTCTCCGGCACTTCCAAGCATTTGCGAAGTAGCGAGATGTGAAACACGTTGTGCACCGCTGCCTTTTCTTCCGGCAATTCCAGTTGATAAGACACTTCTCCTCGGCGACTCAGGACTTTGAAGGGTCCAACATAACGGGGTGCAAGCTTTCCTCTAAGCTGGAATCTTTGCATTCCTTTAAGAGGGGACACTTTGAGATACACGAAATCTCCTATCCGAAGGTCATCTCTCGGCGTCTTTTGTCAGCGTAGCTCTTCTGTCTTGACTGAGCAGTCTTGAGGTACTCTCGGATCTTGTGTACCTTCTCTTCAGCTTCTTTGAGAATATCTGGTCCGAATACTTGGCTCTCTCCGACTTCCGACCAATTCAGAGGGGTACGGCACTTCCTTCCGTACAATGCTTCAAATGGGGCCATTTGCAGGCTAGCTTGGGAACTTTTGTTGTACAAAAATTCTGCGTACGGTAGTCAGTCTTCCCATTTGGATCCATACTCTAACACACATACTCTCAACATATCTTCAAGGATTTCATTGACTCTTTCCGTCTGTCCATCCGTCTGCGGGTGGTATGCTGTGCTAAAATCCAGACGGGTGCCTAGTCCTTCATGTACTTTCTGCAAGAATATTGAGGTGAATTGGGATCCTCTATCTGATACTATTGACTTCGGGGTTCCGTGCAGGGTGACTATTCTAGAAATGTACAACTCTGCTAGCTTCGGTCCTTGGTAGGTGGTCTTGACGGGGATGAAATGGGCGACTTTGGTCAATCTGTCGACCACTACCCAGATAGAATCATTTCCTTTGCTAGATTTGGGCAGTCCGGTAATGAAATCCATTCCTACTGAATCCCACTTCCATTCGGGGATCTGCAGGGGCTGTAGCAGTCCTGCGGGTCGTTGATGCTCGGCCTTGACTCTTTGACAAATGTCACATTTGGCTATGTAGCTCCCGATTTCTCTCTTCATTCGATGCCACCAAAACTGTTCTTTCAAGTCCTGGTACATCTTGGTACCTCCGGGGTGAATGGAATAAGGGTGTCATGGGCTTCCTTCAGAATAACTTGCTTCAAATCCGAATCTGATGGCACGCACAAGCGTCCGTTGTACCAAAGTACTCCTCCTTCATCTACAGTGAATCCTGGTGCCTTTCCTGGAGTTATTTGGCTTTTGATTCCGTCAATACTAGCATTTCCCTTTAGGGCTTCTTTGATCTGACTAATCAATGTAGGTTGTAACTCTATGCTGGCGAGAAATCCTTCGCTAACAAGCTCCATCCTAAACTGCTCAAATTCTTGGTGCAGGCTAGGTTGCTCTTCATCGATCATGGAGTTCAACTGACACGGCAGTCTACTTAAAGCACCCGCTACCACGTTGGCCTTGCCGGAGTGATAGTGGATTTCCATGTCGTAATCCTTGATTAACTCCAACCATCTTCTTTGCCTCATATTTAGCTCCTTCTGGGTGAAGATACACTTCAAACTCTTGTGATCCGAATAAATCTCGCATCGATTACCCATGAGGTAATGACGCCAAACTTTCAAAGCTAACACTACTGCCGCAAGTTCTAAGTCATGGGTCGGATAATTCTGCTCATGTGGCTTCAGTTGCCTAGACAGGTATGAGATCACCTTGCCTTCTTGCATCAACACACATCCAAGACCAATCTTGGAGGCGTCACAGTACACATCAAATGGCTTGGTGATGTCCGGCATAATCAAGATTGGGGTTGTGGTCAACTTGGTCTTGAGCTTGTGGAAGCTCTCTTCACATTTGTTGGTCCATTCAAACTTTTTGTCCTTCTTCAGCAGTTGAGTCATAGGTCTTGCTATACTTGAAAATCCCCTTCAACGAATCGGCGATAATATCCCGCCAATCCGAGGAAAGAACGGACTTCAGTCTGAGTGGTTGGGGTTTTCCATTCAGCAACGGTCTTAATCTTTGAGGGATCTACGGCAATTCCTCCTGCTGACAGGATGTGTCCTAGGAATCCTACTTCCTTCAACCAAAACTCGCACTTGCTGAACTTGGCGTACAACTTGTGCTGTATAAGGGTTCCTAGGATGATCTCCAGATGTTGCTCATGTTCCTCCTCAAAGTCGTTGTCGTCGCTCAGGAAGGCGCCTCGCCTCCCTGGATGTCTTGTCCATCATCCTCCATCTCCTACAACTGTTCCTCTTGAGACCGAACAGTGGCCTCCAAGGTGTGTATCTTCGCGCGAAGACGCGTGATAGTAGCGTCCTTCTTGGCGCGCTGCAGGCGGAGTGTCCTGTGGTCCTTGGCGAGCAGCCTGATGGCATCGGCATGATGAGCCAAAGCCATCTGAGCACGGTGGGCGTGGACACGCGCATGCTCCAAATCCTTCCGGGTCTCGTGAAGCATGAAGTCCAGATGCTCCACATGATGCCTGAGCACCGGGTGTGAAGAGAGTGCCATGGGCTCTCCCACGGTGTCATGCCTCGCGAAGTGGGTGAAGCGGGTCCCCTGGAGTGCAGCGATGTTCTGTCCGCACACACGAGCAAGTCCCTCCTGAAGGGCATGAGCAAGTCCGTCCATCCAGTTGCTTGCCTTGAAGGAGAAAAGGATCCTCTCAGAAATTGGAGGCTCCATCCTGCCCTTCAAGTCAGCGGTAATCATCCACTGCGGTTCCCCTCCGGGCTGGTTGTGGATCCGGACTCCGTGAAACTCGGGAGGGGGGCGTTCAAGCTCCTCAGACACCAAGTCCAAGTCTCGCTCAAAAACCAAATCTCCCCCATTCCCCAGCTGGTAAGACTCCGTCTGGGCGTAATGCTCCATCTGTAGAGGCATGGATAAGTAAGTTAGAGAAGTGTGAGTGTGCAAAATTTTAATTTAATTGTAAGAAGGAAACATGAACTTATTATTTTGCAAAGGATCTCAAAGATAAGAGTGTGAATATGTTTTTATAACTATTTCTTTTATTATTTTCAACGCTAAGTGTTTCAAACGTCCATTCTAATCTAGGGGCTTCTAAGGTCAAACAATGGCTCTGATACCAACTTGTCAACACCCGGATTTTTAAGTCTAGATGCCTATTATGTCATACATCGCAATCCCAGGAATAATGTTGTTGCGATACATAATAGTTGAATATCATAGAGTCATCATTTATTACAACACGGAGAGTCTTACATCCATAGATCACATGATCCAATATTACACAAATAGTTGATCTACATGATCAACCAACATAAATAAGTAGCGGAAGCGTCGTAGTAGGTGGAACTATCTATCCACAGGCCAACGCTTGACGTTAGAAGCATCCTAGTTCTGATAGACGTCCTGCTGACCGTCATCCTCGTAGTGTTGCTCCTCATCATAGTCTGGCATTGGAATAGCCAGGGACACAGCCATGAGTACTTTAAGTACTCGCAAACTAATACTAATGTAAGTATTCATCAATTTTAAGGGTTGCTAAGCTCTAGGTTTGTTTGCATAAGGCCAAGTTTATTTCATAAACATTTAGTAAAGATGCTTGAATCGCTAGACTAACTCAAGTGGGAACATTAGTGTCATTCCCACAACATCAGTTGTGTTTTCAAAATTCAAGTCACCATTCAAATTCACCATTCCTTTTTAGGACAAGTTCTGACAACGGAACAGTATGGCCTTTCCAATCGTCCGTAACCGTGGATACGGCTATTCGAATAGGTTTAACACTCTGCAGAGGTTGTACTCTTGTGCCACAACTTTTGATTGCATCCGTCGGAATATCCCGAATCATCGTAACTCAGTACGCGGATCATCAACCATAACCTTTCACTTAAATAACCTAGTATAGGCACCTCTCCCCATGAGCTTGGCCTCCCGGTGAAAACCAACTGTCAACCCGGGAACTGCACAGGGCTTGGGTCGTACATTCACCTCATATTCACATCATGTCAATTGTAACGGAGGCAGCCTCGGCATAACCCCTATGATGCTTGTTTAGAGGGAACCCATACTAAACCACATAAGTTTCTAGTTACGCCCTACCCATAATCTGGTATTGTGGGGGTACTTGTATAATTGGAAGGGTATCGCATCCGAACCCAATCATCAGTTTTCACAAAATTTCACCAAGTCATTCAAGTCACATTCACCTTCAAATTCCTTCAAAGTCATTTCATTTCACCTTGTTCCCATCTAGAGTAGTCAATTTTAGTTATTTAGCAATAGCAACTAGTCATGAGAGGGTGCTATCTAGCTTTATTTGCTTAGACTAACTTTGATACTCTTGTGCTATTCTAGACCAAGTGAATCATGAATCAAAAAGTAAGCTTTGACATATAAAGCAAAATAAATTGCAGGGTAAAAACATAGGATAGGATTAGGTAAGCATAAGTAAAATGTAAGGGTGCCTTGCTCATGAAGAGCTTTGCATTAGGGTGGCTTGCAAGAGTGTTAGCTTGCCTTGGTTGGGATAGGAATCAAAGTTTTCCTCCTCCTCTTGAGAGTAGCCTTCCTCCTCTTGATACTCCTCGTTACTAGCGTCTATACACGAATACGAGGTATACAATCACCACACAAACTTAAGTGCTAAGCTAAACACACCAAAGATGCACACAAGCCTATGCTAGCATCACATCTTATTAACATGGTGATTTACTTTGTTTATGTTAAAGAAAAATAATTTCCTCTCATTATAATTTAATAATATAGTTTTTTTATGTGTTGGAGGAAATAATTTCCTCTCATTGAATCTTATTAAAATTTAATCTCCTCAAATAATAATAAGGTATGAATAGTGGTTGACCAAGGTCAACACTTCATATCTATTATTTGAGAGTGAAATTTAAATGAGGTGTTATACCTCATGCATGTTAATTCTAGCATGGTAATGATTTAATATCTCTAAGTAATAAAATAGGAGGTTCATTAGACTAAGGTCATTACCTCTTATTGAATTACTTAAGATCAAGATTTAAATGAGAGAATAGTTCTCATACTATTTAAATAAGTTAGGTGTATGTGTTACATAGGTTAGAAATGGTTCCATAGCCATTATTTAGTTCTAGTTCATGATCATGCAAAACAACTATACAATATTTTTGCATAATCAATTAGAGCATGTCAAATGTGATTTATGAGAGTTGGAATCAACTCAAAATCCTTTGTAGATCATTTTTAATAATTATTTGAAGTTGGAAAAGGCCCTGCCTTGTTATTTTTTTAATTTGAATTTAATTACGGATTTGGAAATGAGGCCAGTGGCATTGTTTAGATAATTTCATGAGCTTTCTGAATATATAAAATTTTCTAAATTTGGTGTAGTAGATTTTAAATTATTCAAATTTGAATGGAGCATCAGTATTGAATTTGAGCTAAAAGAATTAAATCCAATTTGAATTTTTGAGCCACGCGGGAAAGCTACACGGGCTAAACAGACTAAACGAGCTGGGCCGGCCCAGCAGTGTGGCTCGCACACGCGGGCCGCCTGACGTAGGCTCCACCAGTCAGTGACTCGTAACAAGCGAAACGGTATGGACGATATGATCCGTTGGATCAGAAGGGAGATCCACGGCTCACGTCTGTCGTCGTCTCCGGCGAGAACCCGACGAACTCACTGCGAGCCTAGGGGGTCGGAGGGCGTACCGAGGTTCCCGCGGGGCGCTGATTGGTGCTGGTCGACGTTGGCGTGGACGAGGAAGCGCCTGGTACCGTCGGCGAGGCGTGGGGTGGCGTCAATCGTCGACGGCGAGCTCCAGGTACTGGCGGCTCCGATCTTGAAATTGGGGCGGCTCCGGCGTCAATTGGATGAGCTAGTGGTGTGGGAAGACTCAGTGGTGAGAGGGGAGCAGAATGGTGTGAAAGATTTGGTCGAGGAGGTGCTCCTTTTATAGGAGGGCGAGGGTGCCGTGGTTGCTGCGGAAGAGCGATCATGGCGCGGCGTTTCTGGCGTGCCAAAGGGCAAGGCGAGGACGGCTACGTGTAGGCGGCATCCTGGCGATGCCCAAGGTGCAGCGAGCGCAGAGAAAAGGTGATGGGAGGGCTCGGGCGCTTGCAGTGTCTGCCACGGCATGCGCGGCAGAGAGGTGATGAGCACGGTGGCGACGGCGTGGGCGTGGGCTTTTGAGGGTGTCTACGGGCTAGAGGGTGCTGCGGCGATGCTCGACACAGTGATAGGCTTTGCAGAGGAGCTCGAGGGTGCTCGAGCGCTTGGCGCTCTGGCGCGTCCAGAGCGCGGTGAGCGCGCGTGGCGCCTGGCATGATCTGGGCGTGCCTCGCTTGGCCAATGCCGTGCATGGGTGAGCCAGGGCTTGGTACTGGCGGCGTCCTTGTGTCGTGGAGATGCTCTGTGACATGGTGAGAGAGAGAGGAGGTGGCCAGATGGATCGAGTGCATGGGTGGCCGGCATGGTGCACGGCATGCTTAGTTTAGGTCTTTCTCCACACTTTAAACGACGGTGCAAGTACATGGCTTGATGCAGGGGTTGCAGAAGAGTGTGATCATCACATGTTAAAAGTGGTTTAGGCAAAAAAACCAGTTGACAATTGAGTGTAACACAAAAGTTAGATGCTTCCTGCCATGTGTTCGATGAAATGGCCGCAAGAGAAAAAGTTTTGAATTTTGAAATTCTTTTTGGTGAACTTCATTCATATATTTAATGTGATGCAATGGTGGTGGTGGTGTCCATTTTGGTGAAGGTTTGCAAGAATTCAAATTGGTGGTCATCTTCTCTTTGTTTCAAAGTCCCCACTTGTCAATTCATTTCTGGTCAACCTAGTCAACTTCAGCAAGGATGGTCAACAGAGAAGTTGTTCACCTTGACTTGGTCTTGGATGAGGTGTCAAGGGTTGACCAAGTTTGGTTTAAGAATATACAATTGCAGGGGTGCAAAGAGGTGAAGATTTTATAAATGAGCCATATGACCATTATCTTATGTGCTTTAAATTTGGACTTTTCTTTGATTTGAATTTGGTTTCTTCTATGCATTTGTGTTTGTTTTAGTTATATAAGAGTTTTAGAAACAAGAGATCAAGCAATGGTGGCCTTTGGTGATGATTTGCATATTTGAGCCAAGTTGTATGTGAGTGAGTATTGAGTTAATTGCTATTTCTTTTATTCCCCTCCAATTATGGTTAGGTGATCTTGTGTTAGGGTTTAAGCACACTTGATCAATACTAAGCACTCACCATGGCAATTGCACAAAAGAAAATCACTCTATGCATAAAACTATATGTAACACTATATGCATGAGAAAAGTTTTTGTTTGTTGGGAAATTTGAGAAATTGAAATGTCCCTCTTCTTTATTTATTATTGTTGAAACTTGGGATGTTACATGTTTCTTTGCCTCCTTTGTGACGTCAAATTCATCGGATCTTACGTTCCGGTTATCAGCTGGTGGCTTCGTGTGATCTGTGATAGCGTCGAGTGCGTTGAGCTCTTCCTTAACGCCAAACTTCGAGGCGATCTTCTGGAAATCCCTGTCGCGGCTGTCAGAACGAGAAAAACTTCCGTGAACGGTTATCGCTGTCCCGTTATTTCCTGGCATCTTCAGCTTTAGATATCCGTAATGAGGTACCGCCATGAATTTGGCAAACGCTGGTCTGCCGAGGATGGTATGATATTGAGATTCCCAATCAACCACTTCCAATTCGAGCTTCTCCTTTCTGAAGTTGCTAGGTGTACCGAAAACTATGTCAAGTGATATTTTACCAAGGGGATAAGCGGGTCGGGTCGGGATGATGCCGTGGAATCCCGTATCGGACTCTTTTAACATATCAACCGTTAGGCCCATTGCCTTCATTGTGCTGACGAATAATAGGTTCAAACCACTTCCTCCATCCATGAATACCTTGCTCATGTTGTAACCTCCAATCTGTGCCTCAAGGACTAAAGCAGCATGGTCAGGCCTTGGGACGGCCCTCGGGTGATCCTCCTTACTAAAAGATATGATTTGGTCTAACCAATCGATATATTCGGGCGTCTCGACCATAGCAACCTCCGCGTACTTCACTTCTCGCGAATTTTTTTTGGCTTCTCTCTTCGAAAAACTGGTTTTATGGATCATGCTGACATGCCCATGAGACACTGGGAATACTTTGGCTGGTACGTACATGTCTCCTCCTTCTGGTATGTATGGTTCTGGTGGATAACTATATGGTGCTGCCCTTTTTTCCACTGGATGAGCTTTCGCTGCCGTTTCGTCCCTAAGGTCGTCGCAGAACTGCCGAACCTCGAGGAACTGCCGACAATTTCTGAGCAGATGAGTGGACTTTTCAAGATTATCCTTCGGGTCGATGTAAGAATGCAGGTAACACGGTGCTTCAAGTTGCTCCGTGGCCGATAGGTAAGGTGTGCGAAGACGGTTCTTGTTCGGCTGCACGTTGTGATATCCTCGTTCATACTGTCGGGGGCGAGTCGCAACTTGCTCCTCTTCTTCACGGCGTGAATCCCTTCGTCTTTTCCTTTGCTCCTCTTTGCTGCCAAAACTGCTTCGGCTGCCCTCTCCCATACTCCTAGGCAGGACTGCCAAAGCTGCTGCTGGCGTGGTATCATCTGGAACCGAAGTTCTTGGGCTTGGCGTGCTTGAACTAAGAAGGCGAAGAAACCCTCTGCAATCGATGATGAAGTGGACGCCACCGAAAGTAGTATCCATGCTGCCGCGCGACTCCGTGGAGATCGGATGCGATGCCTCAGAGCGCGGTGTGAACTCGAAGGACCCGCATCGAACTGAGTTTCTTGGACTTGATGGCGTTGGTGACTCTAGCACGAACGCTGCATATGTAACTGGAACTGCCGATGACCTGCCTTGTGCCAACAAGTTTCCCACAGACGGCGCCAATTTTCGAGGGTACTCCTCGGCAATGCCCTCCGTTTGGGGCTTAGGGTAGATGGAATCCTGTAGGCTGACACTAGACATCGGTTATCAAACAAGCGGGGAAAGCGATTTACCCAGGTTTGGGGCCCTCTGTGAGGTAAAACCCTTACGTCCTGCCTGTCTGATCTTGATTATGAAAATATCGGGTTACAATGGGGTGCCAAAGGTTTCGGCTATGATCTCGTCGAGAGACTAAGTTCTGCAGGGACCTAGCTCTAGACTTACGATGGCTATGATTGCTAAGATTGCTTGTGTCCTCGGCAGCCCCTCTCCTGGCCCTTATATTGGGAGCCAGGTCTCGAGAGATCTGTCCGGGTACGACTAGGTTACAAAGAGCCCTAGTTCTAATCTTTCCTTATATTCTTCGTCTCCTTGTCTTGCTCTTCAAGAATTCCTCTTGTGAACCGACGCAGTGGCCCACCTGGCTATCAAGTATCTTCATGGGCCTCTGGTTGGGCCGCAAGGGGTAGTGCGATAACAGTTACCCGAAGGGTCATGCCCACGTCAGCTGACTTAAATCATGCGAAAATTACATGGGCCTGGCCCAAAACTAATGGTGTCGCAACACCATTGACTCATATGGACAAAATTATGAAGTGGAGAACTCTATATTTCGTCCATGTCTTCATCTCCAATTATGGTGGCTTCAAAGTTCTGAAATCTCCACTCGCAGCGTCCTCTTCAATCCTCACATATTTGCTGCCATCTCCTCCATGTGTGATCATGCTCCAATGCTTGTCCCTCTCATCCATGCTAGGTCCATCATTCCTAAGAGTAACAAACACATCTGATTTAGGCAGCATCATATTCTCATGTATGCGAGGAATAGTTCTAGGAAACGAAAGTACCTGATAGTTATGTTGTTTGGCACGAGCTCGAGTGACTGGTCCTTGTATTTGTGTGGCTGTAGGTACAGCGGTTGTATCAATAGATGGGATGTCCTCATCAATGCTGAATAAAGTACCCGGGTTATATGGAGAGGACATGAAGCCCACGGACCCGAAGCTTTGGAGGCCCAGAAGCCCAGAGATCTTCGGATAAGGAAAAGTAGAGTTGTAGTAGGAATGTTGTATCAAAATAGGAAAGGCCCAATACGCCTCGGATAGTTTGTAACTTGTACGACACGAAAAGCCTCGTCTCCACCTCCTATATAAAGGGGAGCCGAGGGAGAAACGAGGGATCGGATCTTTGGCCAACAGAACCACCGTAACCTTTATTCGACCACCTGTGTCGTCTAAAACTTACGAGATCCCCTAAGTCTACAATCTGTAGGCATTGACGAGTCAATACCTCGTCAGTTGGCGCCGTCTGTGGAATTCACAAGGTCCTGATCTCAATCGCATCGTCAACATCATCATCAAGTGCAAGCAACGCGATGGACGGAGGTAAATGAGTCCAACTTGATCTTGCCGATTTTGTTCCGCACCCTCCCGCCCGTTTGCATGCATATGCCGATCTGGAGGAGGCGACGGAGATGACGTTTGGGAGTTTCCGCTTCCTCATCGGGAAAGAAGGATCGCATCGTCTCGTGGCACCGATTTTTTCGGGACTGTTAGTGGTGGAATCTGATTTCTTGGGATCATCAACATCATCTGTCGGATCAGGCGACGAAGAAGTTTCGCTGCCACGCTTGACCAAGCCCGCCGACAGCGGGGCATTCGCCGATCTGCTCGATGACATGACTTTCGGGTCGTTCACGGAAACCGATCTGGACAGCGACTCGGAAAGCTTCAGCAACTTTGACTTCACCAACAACTCTACTGACAGTGGGGAGGTCTTCGCCGGTCTATACGATGGTGTCACCGACCCTAAGTCTGACGAGAACACAGCCACAACATATCATCATATCTGCGTAATTGCGGGAGAAAGCCGTCAAGAGGATGAAGCATCTGAGGCTTTCGACGATTTGGGCAACCCCTACGTCGATCTCGTAGATCTCACGCGCGGAACTGGCAACAAGTACTTCGGAACCATGCTGCGAGAAAAGGTGCAGCTGCCGCAGGAAGCGTGGGATAGAGCTCAGAGAGCCATGGATGGCACAGAGCCGATGACCACTACAGCCACGCCGCAAGCGCTACAAGCATGTCAATATAAAATCGCTCATTCCAGGCGAGTGTTAGAAAACTTATGGCAAACACTCGACGAAAGAAGAGCCGCAGCTGGTGTGTCAACTGAGCGCAAGAACAACCTGAGTCAACAATCAAGGACTTCAGGAGATAGTCACAGAGATACCCACTCAAGAGCAAGATCTCGACTGGCAGGAATACCCGAGCAAGATCGGGACCTGATTCAAAACCTCGACATGTCCTTTATGTCAATAGACACGAGAGGGCATATCTTCCCGAAGACGCCAGAGGCAGGATATATGGCGACACATGCATTCCTAATGGCATCCAAGGCACCTCAGGGAGATCCCAGGTCATCGCTGTACCAGATGGCTATGACATGAGTCGGTGTTATGGGCGCGGCAATAGCAGGAAGAGAAATTGCACCACAACCCGAAAGTGCTCCACGCAGGAACAATCCAAGGCAAAATAGTCCCCGGCCCACTATAGTGGCGACGTGAGACGCTCCAAGAGAAGGTGATGCAAGGAACATAGTGGCTCAAGCTCGAGTCGACAGAGCACGTGAGGAAAGGAGAACACGTGAACATCGACACACCCCAGAAGATAGTGATGAGGACTTGTGCGGACTCCCTTGCTTTACCCGACGGGTTCGAAAAACTCGAGTGCCCACTAGCTTCAAATTACCTGACAATTATAAAAGTTCGACGAGCTGCAAGTGACATAGGCATCCCGGATGGGCCTGCCGAAGAAGGTACCCGGAATTTACTAAGGGCCCACGACCCGAAGTTCATGAAGCCCGGAGGCCCACTAAAGCATCGACTATGGTAAATAGAGATAAATTAGGAATAAAGGGACTTGTAACTTTACGGGATGAACTCAAAGAGTCTCCCGGCGTTTTGTAACTTGTGTAATACGAAACCCTCGGCTCCGCCTCCTATATAAGGGGGAGTCGAGGGACAAAGAAAGGATCAATCTCATTGTCAACACAACCCTAGTTTTTAACAGTCGAGCACCTTTTCAGCTGAAACCTTCGAGATCTACTTGCCCTCTACTTCCGCGAAACCCAAGTCTACAACTTGTAGGCATTGACAAGTTAATACCTTGTAAATTGGTGCCGTCTGTGGGAATTGGAGGCGACAAGGAGCTGATCTCGATGGCATCATCAACATCTTCGACAACCTCGTCAACATCCGCGATGGCAAGCAACGCGATGGACTGAGGTAAACAAATCAAAACTGGTCTCGTTGATTTTGTTCCTCACCCTCCCTCCCGTGTGGATGCATATGCGTATCTGGAGGAGCCCCTGGAGATGACGTTCGGGAGCTTCCACTTCCGCGTTGGAAAAGAAGGATCACACCGTCTCGTGATACCGAATTCGTCGGGATCGTCAGCGGTCGATTCCGATTTTTTTGGGATCATCATCATCGTTCGAGTCAGGTGATGAAGAGATCTCGCCGTCAAGCTTCACCAAGCCCGCTTCAAGCAGAAAACTCGCCGATATCTTCGGTAGCATGTCCTTCGGGTCGTCTGCGGACTCAAATATAAGCAGCGACTCGGAGAGCATCGACAACTTCGACTTCATCGACAGATTTACTTCTATTCGGGAGGTCTTCGCCGATCTATACGACGGTGTCACCGACCCTGAAGAGGAAGATCAAATTCCAATATATCATCAAGTCTGCGCAATAGGAGATTCAAGTCGTCAAGAGGATGAAACTTCAGAGGCTTTCGATGATATGGGAAATCCATACATCAATCCCGCTGATCTTACGCGGGGATTTGGAACCAAATATATCGGGACCGATCGTCGCCAGAAGTTGTAACTTCCACAAGCAGCTTGGGATAGAGCATCAAGAGCCATGGATGGCACGGAGCCATGACTACCACAGCCACGGCTGAAGAGCTGCAAGCATACCAATATAAACTCTCCCGTGCTGGATGAGAACTCGAAAAACAGAAAATTGCACTTGATCGGAGAAGAGCCGCAGCCTCTGCGTTAAGCGCGCGAAGAGCAGAGCTAAGTCGACAATCAGGAACCTCGGGAGACAACCACAGAGCATCACGCGCAAGGGGAAGATCTCGCTTGTTGCATCTACCTGAGCACGAGCGAGAGCAACTAATCCAGAACCTCGACATGTCATTTATGTCGATAGATACAAGAGGGAATATCATCCCCAAAACACCGGAAGCTGGGTATATGGTGACTCAAGCTTATATACTAGCATCAAGGCCACCTGCAGGAGACCCGAGAGAAGCACTGTATCAGATGGCTATGGCAGGAGTTGGAGTCATGGGAGCAGCATTCGCAAGTCCAAGCACACCACAAACCGAAAGTGCTCCAAGGCGAAACAGCCCTCGACCCACCGTAGTGGCGCGAGATGTGACACCCCGGAACCGGTACCATGAGGATCCCAGCGAATCCACCGAAATCCGCACGATATCGATTCAGAGACGCCCTTCAACACGACGTGCGCGACGAATCACACACGTGATGCCAGAGGAATTAACACGAGCAGTAACATTACAACAGGTTTACAATAGAACCCACAAGAAACATATATTACAACAACGACTCCAACGAGTCAAGATACAAATACACAATACAAAAATCCAAATCATGCAGAAGATCAAAAACGTCCGAGTACGGACAAGATACAAATTGGACTAAGAGTCATGAAGATAACCAAGTGGCGTCCATAACCCTGCCCAGGCCAAGCCGGAAGGGTAACCTTGCTAACGTCATCTTCATACCTGCCCGGTTATGTCCCATAGAAGCAGCAATAAGTACGGGTTCGTACTTAACAAGACTTCAAGACGTATAAGCATTTGTCAACCAGTCATCCTTTGTACTTGAGGCACGCATGGGACTTAGAGGACGCAAGAGGAACGTCATAGGAAATATGGTGGGGTTAAGCGGCAGCGCGCAAGCACTAAAAACCTATAGAGACACTCTACAACATTCATCTACCAGAGAAGGGGAGAGAGCGCATAAACTAGCAGTTCTATACTCTGCAAACATAACACAGTCGATGTGTTCCCCCTTCGCAAAGAAGTACTTACAAAGGCACTCACACGGTTGTCAAGTTTTAACCAGTTATTATTTAAGTTATTCTATCTTACTATGAAAGTTATTAGTATTGAGTCAACAGGTGTAAGTTGTCTATGATTGAGTCATACAATTCCAAGTCGTCCATAACCGCGGACACGGCTTATCGATAAGATGTAACCCTGCAGGGGTGCCCAAATGTGCCCACACGCACGATCGACCCACTTGCGATAGGTGGATATCACGACTCGCACTCTCCTTCACGACAACAATGTCCAGGAAGCCACCTAACTAAGTTAAACCCGTATCGAAGTCCGGCCGAATCTTCGAAGCGGACCTAGCTGTTGCGCCAGCGTACTAGGTGGTTTAAACACACACTGGGGCGATAAACCACTTCGCAGCGGCTCCGCGACCTATACGTGCATACCAGAGACAAGGGATACAAGGCACCCAGGGGCTTCCCAAAGATAAATAAGTAACAGGCTGGCATGCACGCAAACAACAAAAGGTAAAACATTACGAAACTAGTTGTGGCCACTGGACAAAGCTGTAGATTCCGGCAGTGGTCGAGGGGAGACCCAATAAACATACCCATGTGTGGTTAGAGCGCTCAGTCTCGGAATAGATAACAAGAACTCGGGGTCCTATATTTTGAGAAAAACAAGTGAGCCGTCATAAAACGAGCAACTCACCCACCGATGCCTCCGCTAAATAATTATCAACAACTAAAGTAACCACGATTCTTCCCAACATATAACCTGATAAGATAACAATAACGGTAACGAGATATAACAGTACTAGCATGCACTACGACTCGCAAAGCAGACCCGATAACCAAACAACAGCTGTAGGAGGTTGGTGGAGGCAATATAGGCTGCTTGAGGTAACAAGTGGAAGGTACACGTGAAAAGAACGCAACTCAAGGCTAGCATAAGGGAGAAGGCAAAATAAAATAGGTGAGCGACTCCTGCAGAGATAGGAGTTTAGGAAATGCTTGCCTGTTAAAGGTTGCCGAGGGACATCCGAAGAACTTGTCGTATCTCACCACAACACTTCGCGATCCTATCCGGGAAGAAGCAAATGCTGGAATAACAACAGGTGCAAGTCTTACAACTACGGATAAGAACCGTCATGATCAAGATGATATGCATGGCATGGCAGATATGATGCGATGCACTTATCCAATTAAGCAGAGTCGGAACTCCGGACAAACAAATTAAGGTTGGAGCTGCATTTCTACCGACAATTTTAGTTGTTGATTAGCATGGCATATACATGGCAAGGGTGAGCTACTTCAAAGTTAAACGGAGCATGTAAACCTTATTCAGTGTCCAAATTACTCCGCATATATGTTAGCTGGTATGCACGAACTATCACGTCGCGACATAATGTGGGATGCAAACAGATGAATGGATGGCATATTCATGTTTCTTATGTTTTTCTGCTCAATTTTCATATATAAAACATTTTATTTCGAGTTACCAATTAAAAGATATGATTTTTAGAAGATTTTGCAAAAGGATTAGAAGCAGATGGAGACACGGGCTGGACCTGCGATGTTCTGGGCCGGATCTGGTCTGCATCGGCGATGGGAAAAACTGGGCCGCGCGGGTGATGTACAGCTGCGGGAAGAATGTGGGCTGAGGCCCATTGGTACGCCGGATCTGATCCACAGAATCAAGGAACAAAAAGGTGGCTAATTAGCCAGATTTGGGATTTGAACCCACCATCTCCTGGGTCAAGGGGAAGCAGCTTACCACTGAGCTGTTGGTCAGGTCGTATCAAAGAAAGGGTAACCATGGGATTCGGAGTTCAGAACTGGAAGCCATGGCGGAACTCACAGAACAAACACCGATCTGCAGATTCCGGGCGAACCAAGAAGGGCGCGTTGGTGCTGGAGGTGCGCCGCGACGCGGAGGACCTGCTACGGGCGGAGAAGAGGCCGGGGCACCACCAGAGAATGGTCGGCGATGAGGTCCTGTGGGAAGATATGGCGGTCAACGCCGATAGAACAACGCAGAGGGAAAAAGAGTCGAACAAGAGGTCCTTGAGGACGAGGAGAATACCGGGAAGACGATGGCACGGTCAGGGAGGCCGGAGGCGTAGGGTGACCGGAATTGTCGCCGGAAGACAGCGGCCGGAGAAAGGAATCGGCGAATTCGCCGTCGATTGGAGCCCTCCCAGCTCGATTCCTTTGGGGAGGATGGATAGGACGACGATGCGGTTCTTCTGGTCATCTCAGCTCGTCGAGGGAGCGTCTGTGGCGACGGCACGGTCGTAGTCACTGTAAGGCCGGCCATGGTTTGTTACGTTTTCTTCTTTGTTTCCCTTTTCGTGAAGAGAAGGAAGGTGGGGCAGGAGAGAGTGGAAGTGGCGGCGGCCAGAGGGAGGGGAAGGCTAGGGTTTCTAGGGTGTAGCGTTGGGGAATAAAAAGGAGGGGAGGGGCAGCGGTGCGGTGGTTGGAGGATGACGTCGAGCACATGGAAAAGGAGTGCACGATCGTCTCATGCTCTCCCAGGAAGACGACAGGAAAATAAAGGTACCCCTTTGGTGGAGAGAAAAATGGCCAAGCTGGGCTCCTTCGGTGGAGGCAAAACGGGCCAAGGTGAGAGGCACCTTAGAGAGGATGATGGGCTCCAATCAAAGATGGACCAGATTTGGAGAGAGTAGGTTACTTTGAAATATCAAAATAATATAATTTTGAACTTTGCAAATATTTGAAATAGATTTGGAATTCGTTTTTCATCATATCCAAATAATAATATATGGGTTTTATTACTTTTTAAAAAGAAGATAAGGAAGATTGGGTTTTAATAAAAATAATTTTATGGTTGCAAAACATGCAAGGTGATTGATGCTATGATGGCATCACGATGACGGAGAAAAGAAAAACAAGAAAAACTAATATGGGGTATTTTCCTGGGCCGCTACACGAGATCCTCCACGAGCACACGTGGCGAGAAATACAGAGGCGCAAGATCGAGCGGACAGAGCACGAGAAAATAGATCTAGGCGACACTCGCCAGAAGTCGATGAAGAGGATATGTGCGGACTCCCCTGTTTTACTCGACGAGTTCGCAGGACGAAGGTTCCTTCTGGTTTCAAGTTTCCAGACGGTTATAAAAAGTTCGATGGTTTGCAAGAACCGGAAGATTGGTTAATCGACTACCTGGAAACAGTGAAACTGTTGGGTGGAACCAGAGCAACAGCCATGCAGAGCGTTCAAGTCCATCTTAGCGGAGCCGCAAGATCCTAGATAAAGAAGTTGACAGTGGGATCCATCGACAGCTGGGAGACATTCGAGGACTTGTTCATGAAGAATTTTCGTTCCACGTGCAAGAAACCCGCGTCCATAGAGCAACTAAGAGCTTGCAAGCAAAAGTATGGTGAACCAATGAGAACGTACATCCAACGTTGGAACATCATAAAAATTCGGCGGAAAACGTATCCGACGAAAGAGCAATCGATGCATTTGTTGGGGGAATTCAAAGGAAAGACCTAATCGAGGATTTGGGCGATCCAACCCGAGAACAATAGCAGAGCTTATGGACATAGCGAATCGCTGGGCAGATGGAGCAGATGCCGGGCATAATAAATGGAATAGGTCACTCGAAGAAGATCGCAACAGAAGTAGCAACCAAAATAGGAGACGATACTCTCGTCCATACTCAGACTATGACGGTCCCAGCCAAGTGCCGGCTGGCTTCCGAGGAAATAGTGGAGTAGGTAATCGGGATGATTATCAGAGAAGCAATGAACAACGCGGTGATCACAGAGACGCGCCAAGCTCTAGCAGACAAAATAATCGACCAAGGTTCCAAAGGCCATACAATATATCACCCGAAGATCTTCTGAATGGACCGTGCCATATGCATTTTTATCTCGACAATGGAGGAGAAAGACAGTCGGGCCATCTTCAGAAAGACTACCGAACTTTCCAAGCATTACATAGATATGCAGGGCACGCCAATGCACAAGCAGCAAACTGGGGGCACGTACAGGGGCCAAGGCGCGAAGTACACTTGCCACCTCTACCCGCAATAACTAGCGAAAACCAACATCAGTTGCAATTGGCGGCACCTCCAACCAATAGTGGCCCTTACATTGACATCACGGGAGCGGTGTCGATGATTCAAAAAGGTCGGCCCTCGAATAGGGCGCAGAAGGTCATTTTGCGATAGGTGTACATGGAAGAGAAGATGCCTCCACCAACAATCGAGTATCTGAATTGGTCGGCACAGGACATCGGTTTCACTCAAGCGGACCATCCACCTCAAGTTCCACACCCAGGACAATCAGCCATTATCTTGCCAGCTGTTATCGCGGGATTTGAAGTTTCGCGAGTATTCATAGATGGAGGCAGCAGCTTGAACCTTACGTATGCAAATACATTGAGGAAGATGAATATATCTCTGGCAAACTTAGCACCAACGGACACGCGTTTCTATGGCATCACACCCGAGAAGCCGAGCTATCCGCTGGGAAAGATCTCACTCAATGTTCAGTTTGGAACCCGAGAGAATTACAGGAGGGAGAAGCTGGAGTTCGAAGTTTTAGATTCCCATCACAATATCACGCCATATTGGGGTGACCCGCATATGCCAGGTTTATGGCAGTGCCGCACTACACGTATCTGTTATGGAGGGTCCCTGGTTCCAACGGTCCTATCACAGTGAAGGGGAGTTTTGCCTGGGCAGATAAATGCGACAAGGACTTCCACAAATTGTCGGAAACCTTCGGGATGCAAGCGGAGTACAACGCGTCAAAATTATTAACTGATTATGATGTGTTACCTGACGGAGGAAGGCCACTCAAGGAGCAAACTTTAGACACCACCAAGAACTCCAAGGAAGTGCAGATCCACCCGACAAATCCGAAGAAGACGACAGCTATCGCGACAAACATGGATAGCGCATAGGAAAGCGCACTCGTCGAGTTCCTCCGTGAGCGTTGGGAAATCTTTGCATGGTGTCCAGCTGACATGCCAGGAGTACCCAGGGAACTTGCAGAGCACCCCCTTAATCTGGATCCACGAGCCAGACCAATTCGACAACCTTTGCGGCGTTTCTCCAAGCCAAACCGCAAAGCAATGTTATCTGAGATTAATCGACTCAGAGAGGCAAACTTCATCAAGGAGCTACACACCGAGGCTACATGGGTTGCCAACCCGGTTCTAGTCCCGAAGAAAAACAATGATGTCCTTCGCATGTGCGTCGACTTCACGTGTCTCAGTAAACATTGTCCAAAGGATCACTTCCCCCTCCCGAGGATCGATCAAATTATCGACTCCATGGCGGGTTGCGTACGTCTTTTCTTCCTGGATTCGTATTCTGGTTATAACCAGATCCGCTTAAAAGAAAAAGATGAAGTCAAAACAGCTTCCATAACCCCTTATGGCGTGTTTTGTTACAGAATAATGCCCTCCGGGTTGAAAAACGCGGGAGCCACTTACCAACGGATGATGCAGAAGTGTCTCGCCACACAGATCGGCAAGAACGTCCAAGTGTATATCGATGACGTCGTCATAACGACAAAGCAAAGTTCATCTCTGATCGATGATCTCAAGGAGACCTTTGACAACCTCGACAAGTTTTGCCGCAAGCTGAACCCGACAAAATGTTCCTTCGGTGTTCCTGCGGGAGAACTTCTCGGATACTTGGTGTGAGCTAGAGGGATCGAGGCCAACCCGGAGAAAATTCAAGCCATTGTAACGATGAGGAAGCCAACCAATCTTAAGGAAATACACCAGCTAACTGTGCGAGTCGTAACTTTGAGCAGATTCGTCGCCAGGCTGGGAGAAAAAGCGTTGCCGTTTTACGCGCTGATCAAGCAAGGGGAAAAGTTCGAGTGGAATGAAGAAGCAGATAGAGCTTTCGAGGATCTAAAGCGCACTATCTCGACAACCCCAATACTGGTGGCTCCGAAGGAAAATGAACCTCTCTTATTATATATCGCGGCCACACCTCAGGTGGTCAGCACAGTCCTTGTGGTGGAAGAGAAGAAGGAGGAAAAATCCATGGAGTTCAGCGGCCGGTATACTTCATCAGCGAAGTTTTGTCGCCATCAAAGCAACGTTACCCGCAATATCAGAAGTTAGCATATGGCGTATTTACAACAACAAGAAAACTGCGACACTACTTTTCGGCACATCCGATAGTAGTCGTCAACGAAGCACCTCTCTCCAACATCCTGAATAATCCAGAAGCCACGGGATGTGTCTCCCTTTAGGGAATAGAGCTCTCCCCTCGGGACATCACCTATGAAAAAAGAAAAGCAATAAAGTCGCAGATTCCGCCAGCCTTCATCGCATAATGGATGGAGCTGCAAAATACGGGACCTCCGGATTTATCGAGTACCTGGACTATGAATTTCGACGGGTCCAAGAGATTGGAGGGAGCTGGAGCAGGCGTGATACTTGTGTCACCCCAAGGCGACAAAATGAAGTACATACTGCGGATGACGTTCTCTAACGCTTTCAATAATGAAGCATAATATGAAGCACTTATACATGGGATGAAGATGGCAAAGGCGTACGGTGCTACTCACCTAAAAATCTGTGGCGAATCCCAGTTAGTGGCTCAACAGGTGATGAACAAGTTCGATGCAGTCAATGACAGCATGATAGCATACAAGGAAGTATACATTGAACTCGAAAAACTCTTCGACGGCTGTGAACTTAACCATATCAGCAGACTCAACAACGATGAAGCCGACGTTTTGGCAAATATCGGGTCGCAGTGCCTGCCGATACCACCTGGCGTGTTTTGGGAAGAGATAAGTGAAAGATCCACCAAGCCGAAGAAAACACCGAAGCAGCCGAAGAAGAAGGAGAAACCCAAGAAAGACTCGGGGTGATGTAGCCCCGCCCAAGGTCGACACTACATCAAGACCGACAAGCTCTCCTCATGGCCCAATGACACGAGCTCGGGCCAAAGCCATACACCAAGAGGTGAATTTGCTCCTTTCCACGTATGCATTTGATACCTCATTGGATGGCATGCTACTTCATCCAAATACCCTGTGTTCAATCAGGTACATCGATCAAGACGCAAGCCATGGAGACCAAGCCAATGGAGAGGGAGCTGAAGATGGAGAAGATGGAGTTCCAGCGCCCTAGCCAGAATTTCCGCCCCCCAGGACCGGAACTTCCGCCCAGATGCCTCCCAGATGCTGTCTAGTGCCCAGAAAAGAGGATCCAGCCGGAACTTCCGCCCCCGAGGACAGGAACTTCTGCCCACCGGAACTTCAGCTCAAGTTCTGCCCCAGTTCCGCAAACGCGCCAAAACGCCCCTGGATGTTACTGCAAGGAAATCGGTCGTTTTCGGAACAAGGCCGGAAGTTGACCGGAAGTACCGGCCCGACCGGAACTTCCGCCCCTTAGGACCGGAACTTCCGCCCGACCGGAACTTCCGCCCCTAGGGACCGGAACTTCCGCCCGCACACATTACAGCACCAAAACTGACAGATTCAACATGTAACTTACCCCTTCGCCCCACCAACTATAAATAGCCTTGTTGTCTCAGATCTGAGATTAGATTCGAATTGAGAAAGAACTTGAGCTATGCTCTTGCCCCCATGTGGGAAACCCTACCATAGATCCTAGATCTGGTATCACTCGATCTCCTTGTTGAATCCTTGTGATCTCTTTGGTGACTTCTATCAATTGTTGGTCTTTTGCTTGCACTTCTACCTTTTGGGTATTTTGCTTGCACTTCTACCAACCTTGATCTTTTCACCCTTCTAGATCTCTTGGATTCGATTCATCGATCTCTTTGCGGGACTTCTACCGAAAGGTCTTTTCCTGCAACCTCTATCGAGTTGGTGGTTCGGGCCAACGAGGACAAACCGATTTGTGTGTGTGTGTGAGTTTGTATCCCCGATCCCCTTCGTGTTCTTCGTGTTCTACCACCTCCCCCATGAATCCCACCCAAATCCGTGAAGATCGGGCCTACCCTTGGGCTTAGCCCTTTATCATATGGTATCAAGAGCTCCTTGGTTGCCACAGATTTGACCCCCACACCCCCAAAAAAATTCTTGAGAAAAATTTTCTCAAAAAATAACCTCAAATTGGCCTTGGTTTGATCTCGCGATTTGTTGAGTTTTTGGTGGTTTTGATCTGATAGAAACTTGTCTTTGGTGTTGATCTACAATCCCCCCACCTTCCCACAGCTTTTAGTGCCAAATTTTCTTCGAATTCGAAGGATTTTGGACCGGATTTCCGCTCAAATTGATGAACAGCCCGCAGATCTGATTGCGACCGGAAGTTCCGCCTGACGGGACCGAAAGTTCCTCCCGGGACCGGAAGTTTCGCCCCCAGACACCGGAAGTTCCGCTCGTCCAAATTTTTCACAGTTACCTTCGTTTTTCATTTTGGCCTTCGGTTTTGTGTTTGGACTTCGGTTTTGAGTGCTATTTCAGCTACCACAAGCTTCCGCAACACCGACAACGACGATGGCACCCCGAGGATCCAAGCGGTTCATTTAACACCACCCACCACCATAGCAAGTTCGAGATCATCGGCCACCATCATCAAGTGGTATAACTTTCCCCTTTCCTTGTAACCCTAGCCTCTTTTGCGTACCTTTCCCATCGAGAGTGGCTTTCTAGTGTTGCGAAGAATTGCGCAAGAGTCCCAACCGTGAGGGTGTGCGTGTGTTGAGCAAAGCTACGAAGCAAGCTCATTGTGAAAAGATAAGCAAAAGAAGTGTGACATACTTACATAGATAGCAGTATCCTTACATAGTGAGAAAAAGAAAGAAAAACACAAAGACAAAAAAGAGTGTGAGTGACACCTATACACAAAATAGTACGACGCTTATAAGCAAAACAGAGAAAAGAGAAGAGAGGCGTTTGCGAAAATCTTGTTGCTTCTCAATTTTGCAACCAAGCCACGGTCTCTCTTGCGTTAGCGTGACACCGAGCAAGTAGTCTTTGTTAGGACCAATTTTGTTCGTGCTCATTTTCCTTGGTCGCGCTAACCCCATTTTGTCCCATGTGTGTGTTCCACCTTGTGTATGCCTTTTGTGATCACCGCTTTTGACTTGTGACTTTTGGATCTTGCCCACTTTTGACAATAGACTTTTTGTTTGGTTCTTCCATTTGGCTTTCCACATCCATACCTAACACCATATAGAGTTTTTGTTTTGTGTGTGTGCATACATATCGGTTGTCCTCCGACTTGAAACACCTTTTCGATTTTGGTTTGCAAGTTTTGATACTTTTGATAGTTTTCCTAACCCTCACAACATAGTTCTTGTTTTAGTTTGTAACCATGTCTAGTGGAGAAGGGAACCAACTACCCATGACGCGGCACCAACATTGGATAGATACTCAAGCCATTAACAAGAGTATACATGATCTCACGGCAAGGACGGATGAGACCGTCTTACGCTAAGAAGAACAAGCTCAAGTGCAACGAAGGGACCTCAATGTCCAAGTGCAAGACCTCCATGACAAGCTTGATGCTCAAGGCCACGATATGAAGGCCACACTCGCTACTCAAGGTCAACAAAACATGGCGAGCATGAGAAGACAAGAAGAAAGGTTGGCACGCCTTGAACAAGCTATTGCCAACATCGCCAACAATCGAAGCCAACACTCAAGGTCTTCGCGCTCTCATAGTTCAAGGCATCGAGCTCCATCGCCATCTCATCATGCCTCTAATGAAGACCCACACAACCATAATGTGGATGCTCAAGTACGTCAACAACAAGCTCGAGATGCGTGATGTCTACGTTCCCCCTCCTTTCCTGTAGACAGTGTTGGGCCTCCAAGTGCAGAGGTTTGTAGAACAGCAGCAAGTTTTCCCTTAAGTGGATCACCCAAGGTTTATCGAACTCAGGGAGGAAGAGGTCAAAGATATCCCTCTCATGCAACCCCGCAACCACAAAGCAAGAAGTCTCTTGTGTCCCCAACACACCTAATAGGTGCACTAGTTCGGCGAAGAGATAGTGAAATACAGGTGGTATGAATATATATGAGCAGTAGCAACGGTGCGAAAATAGCTTGCTGGCGTGTAGTTGATGGTGGTAGTATTGCAGCAGTAGTAACACAGTAAAACAGTAAACAAGCAGTAGTAACTCAGCAGTATTTAGGAACAAGGCCTAGGGATTACACTTTCACTAGTGGACACTCTCAACATTGATCACATAACAGAATAGATAAATGCATACTCTACACTTTTGTTGGATGATGAACACATTGCGTAGGATTACACGAACCCTCAATGCCGGAGTTAACAAGCTCCACAATAATGCTCATGTTTAAGTAACCTTAAGTGTAAGATAGATCAAAACGACTAAACCAAGTACTAGCATAGCATGCACACTGTCACCTTCATGCATATGTAGGAGGAATAGATCACATCAATATTATCATAGCAATAGTTAACTTCACAATCTGCAAGAGATCATGATCATAGCATAAACCAAGTACTAACACGGTGCACGCACTGTCACCTTTGCACACATGCAGGAGGAATAAAACTACTTTAATAACACATCACTAGAGTAGCACATAGATAAATTGTGATACAAACTCATATGAATCTCAATCATGTAAAGCAGCTCATGAGATCATTGTATTGAAGTACATAGTAGAGAGATTAACCACATAGCTACCGGTACAGCCCCGAGCCTCAATGGAGAACTACTCCCTCCTCATGGGAGCGGCGGTGATGAAGATGGCGGTGGAGATGGCAGCGGTGTTGATGGAGAAGCCTTCCGGGGCACTTCCCGCTCCGGCAGGGTGCCGGAACAGAGACTCCTGTCCCCCAGATCTTGGCTTCGCGATGACGGCGGCTCTGGAACTTTTCTCGTATCGTGGCTCTCTCCGTAAGGGTTTTTAGGTCAGGGACCTTTATATAGGCGAAGAGGCGGCGCAGGGGGGTCAACGAGGGGCCCAGGGGATAGGGCCGCGCGGCCAAGGGCCTGGCCGCGCCGGCCACCCCCCTGGCTGCCTCGTGGCCCCACTTCGTTAGGTCTTCGGTCTTCTGGAAGCTTCGTGGAAAAATAGGAACCTGGGCGTTGATTTCGTCCGATTCCGAGAATATTTCGTTACTAGGATTTCTGAAACCAAAAACAGCAGAAAACAGGAACTGGCACTTCGGCATCTTGTTAATAGGTTAGTTCCAAAATGCATCAAAACGATATAAAGTGTGCATAAAACATGTAGGTATCATCAATAAAGTAGCATGGAACATAAGAAATTATCGATACGTTGGAGACGTATCAGCATCCCAAGCTTAGTTCTGCTCGTCCCGAGCAGGTAAAACGATAACAAAGATAATTTCTTAAGTGACATGCCATCATAACCTTGATCATACTATTGTAAGCATATGAGATGAATGCAGCGATCAAAACAAAGGTAATGACATGAGTAAACAACTGAATCATAAAGCAAAGACTTTTCATGAATAGTACTTCAAGACAAGCATCAATAAGTCTTGCATAAGAGTTAACTCATAAAGCAATAAATCAAAGTAAAGGTGTTGAAGCAACACATAGGAAGATTAAGTTTCAGCGGTTGCTTTCAACTTATAACATGTATATCTCATGGATATTGTCAACATAAAGTAATATAATAAGTGCAATATGCAAATATGTAGGAATCAATGCACAGTTCACACAAGTGTTTGCTTCTTAAGGTGGAAGGAGATAGGTAAACTGACTCAACAATAAAAGTAAAAGAATGGTCCTTCAAAGAGGAAAGCATCGATTGCTATATTTGTGCTAGAGCTTTGGTTTTGAAAACATAAAGAGAGCATAAAAGTAAAATTTTGAGAGGTGTTTGTTGTTGTCAACGAATGGTAGCGGGTACTCTAACCCCTTGCCGACAAACCTTCAAAGAGCGGCTCCCATTTTATTTTATTTTTGGGTGGCACTCCTTCCAACCTTTCTTTCACAAACCATGGCTAACCGAATCCTCGGGTGCCTGCCAACAATCTCATACCATGAAGGAGTGCCTTTTTATTTTAGTTTTATTATGATGACACTCCTCCCCACCTTTGCTTTCTCAAGCCATGGCTAACCGAATCCTTCGGGTGCCGTCCAACAATCACATACCATGGAGGAGTGTCTATTTTTGTTAATTAATTTGGGACTGGGAATCCCATTGCCAGCTCTTTTTGCAAAATTATTGGATAAGCGGATGAAGCCACTAGTCCATTGGTGAAAGTTGCCCAACAAGATTGAAAGATAAACACCACATACTTCCTCATGAGCTATAAAACATTGACACAAATAAGAGGTAATAACTTTTGAATTGTTTAAAGGTAGCACTCAAGCAATTTACTTTGGAATGGCGGAGAAATACCATGTAGTAGGTAGGTATGGTGGACACAAATGGCATGAATATTGGCTCAAGTATTTGGATGCATGAGAAGTATTCCCTCTCGATACAAGGTTTAGGCTAGCAAGGTTATTTGAAGCAAACTCAAGGATGAACCGGTGCAGCAAAACTCACATAAAAGACATATTGTAAACATTATAAGACTCTACACCGTCTTCCTTGTTGTTCAAACTCAATACTAGAAATTATCTAGACCTTAGAGAGACCAATTATGCAAACCAAATTTTAGCATGCTCTATGTATTTCTTCATTAATGGGTGCAAAGCATATGATGCAAGAGCTTAAACATGAGCACAACAATTGCCAAGTATCACATTATCCAAGACATTTTAGGATTACTACATGTAGCATTTTCCAATTCCAACCATATAACAATTTAACGAAGAGGAAACTTCGCCATGAATATTATGAGCTAAGAACACATGTGTTCATACGAACCAGCGGAGCGTGTCTCTCTCCCACACAAGGATGAACTTATTCAGAGAACTAAGATAACAAAACAAAAACAAAAATAAAAGCACACAGACGCTCCAAGTACATAAGATGTGATGAATAAAAATATAGTTTCACTAGAAGAAACCCGATAAGTTGTCGATGAAGAAGGGGATGCCTTGGGCATCCCCAAGCTTAGATGCTTGAGTCTTCTTAAAATATGCAGGGATGAACCACCGGGGCATCCCCAAGCTTAGACCTTTCACTCTTCTCGATCACATTATATCACCCTCTTCTATTGACCCTTGAAAACTTCTGCCACACCAAACTTCAAGCAAACTCATTAGAGGGTTAGTGCATAATCAAAATTCACATGTTCAGAGGTGACACAATCATTCTTAACACTTCTGGACATTGCACAAAACTTCTGAAAGTTAATGGAACAAAGAAACTCATTCAACTTAACAAAAGCGGCAATGCGAAATAAAAGGCAGAATCTGTCAAAAACAGAACAGTCCGTAAAGACGAATTTTAAGATGGCACCAGACTTGCTCAGATGGAAAAACTCAAAACTAATGAAAGTTGCGTACATATCTGAGGATCACGCTCGTAAATTGGCAGATTTTTTCGAATTTTCTACAGAGAACTGTGCCCAGATTCGTGACAGACAGCAATGCTGTTTCTGCGCAGCGATCCCAAATATAACATCAACTTTAACATAGAAACTTTACTTGGCACAAAAACATGATAAGGAGAGGTTGCTACAGTAGTAAACAACTTCCAAGACTCAACAAAACAAAAATTGCTGTAGTAAAATAAACACATGGGTTATCTCCCAAGAAGTTCTTTTCTTTATAGCCATTAAGATGGGCTCAGCAGTTTTAATGATGCTCACATAAGGGTGAGAGTTGAAGCAAAAGAGAGAATAAAAAAAGCAAATTCAAAACACATTTAAGTCTAACATGCTTCCTATGCATAAGAATCTTGTAAATAAACAAGTTCATGAAGAGCAAAGTAACAAGCATAGGAAGATAAAACAAGTGTAGCTTCAAAAATTTCAGCACATAGAGAGGTGTTTTAGTAACATGAAAAATTTTACAACCATATTTTCCTCTCTCATAATAACTTTCAGTAGCAACATGAGCAAACTCAACAATATAACTATCACATAAAGCATTCTTATCATGAGTCTCATGCATAAAATAATTACTACTCCCAACATAAGCATAATCAATTTTATTAGTTGTAGTGGGAGCAAATTCAACAAAGTAGCTATCAAATATAGGAGGTATATTGTAATCATAATCAAATTTATCCTCCATAACAGGTGGTAACAAAAGACTACTATCATTATAATCATCATAAATGGGAGGCAAAGTATCATCAAAGTAAATTTTCTCCTCAATGCTTGGGGGACTAAAAATATCATGCTCATCAAAGCCAGCTTCCCCAAGCTTAGAATTTTCCATAGCATTAGCAACAATGGTGTTCAAAGCATTCATACTAATAACATTCCCATTATCATGCATATAAAGTTCCATGGGTTTTTTAATTCTTTCTTCAAACACATCATGTCCTAATTCAAGATAAAGTTCATAAAGATCTCTCATTTTATTGTTGTCTTCCATTATGCCTAACTAGTGTAAACAAGAAACCAAATGTCGCAATTGCAGAGTCTAAAGGAAATAGCTTCGAGTACTTACAACGGCGCCGGAAATAGCTTAGTAGCCGAGATCCGGAGTGTGAGTACCTTTTACCTTTCCCCCCCGGCAACGGCGCCAGAAAAAGTGCTTGATGTCTACGTTCCCCCTCCTTTCCTGTAGACAGTGTTGGGCCTCCAAGTGCAGAGGTTTGTAGAACAGCAGCAAGTTTTCCCTTAAGTGGATCACCCAAGGTTTATCGAACTCAGGGAGGAAGAGGTCAAAGATATCCCTCTCATGCAACCCCGCAACCACAAAGCAAGAAGTCTCTTGTGTCCCCAACACACCTAATAGGTGCACTAGTTCGGCGAAGAGATAGTGAAATACAGTGGTATGAATATATATGAGCAATAGCAACGGAAAATAGCTTGCGTGTAGTTGATGGTGGTAGTATTGCAGCAGTAGTAACACAGTAAAACAGTAAACAAGCAGTAGTAACTCAGCAGTATTTAGGAACAAGGCCTAGGGATTACACTTTCACTAGTGGACACTCTCAACATTGATCACATAACAGAATAGATAAATGCATACTCTACACTTTTGTTGGATGATGAACACATTGCGTAGGATTACACGAACCCTCAATGCCGGAGTTAACAAGCTCCACAATAATGCTCATGTTTAAGTAACCTTAAGTGTAAGATAGATCAAAACGACTAAACCAAGTACTAGCATAGCATGCACACTGTCACCTTCATGCATATGTAGGAGGAATAGATCACATCAATATTATCATAGCAATAGTTAACTTCACAATCTGCAAGAGATCATGATCATAGCATAAACCAAGTACTAACACGGTGCACGCACTGTCACCTTTGCACACATGCAGGAGGAATAAAACTACTTTAATAACACATCACTAGAGTAGCACATAGATAAATTGTGATACAAACTCATATGAATCTCAATCATGTAAAGCAGCTCATGAGATCATTGTATTGAAGTACATAGTAGAGAGATTAACCACATAGCTACCGGTACAGCCCCGAGCCTCAATGGAGAACTACTCCCTCCTCATGGGAGCAGCAGCGGTGATGAAGATGGCGGTGGAGATGGCAGCGGTGTTGATGGAGAAGCCTTCCGGGGCACTTCCCCGCTCCGGCAGGGTGCCGGAACAGAGACTCCTGTCCCCGGATCTTGGCTTCGCGATGACGGCGGCTCTGGAACTTTTCTCGTATCGTGGCTCTCTCCGTAAGGGTTTTAGGTCAGGGACCCTTATATAGGCGAAGAGGCGCAGGGGGTCAACGAGGGCCCAGGGAGGGGCCGCGCGGCCAGGGCCCGCCGCGCCGGCCACCCCCGGCTGCCTCGTGGCCCCACTTCGTTAGGTCTTCGGTCTTTCGGAAGCTTCGTGGAAAAATAGGAACCCGGGCGTTGATTTCGTCCGATTCCGAGAATATTTCGTTACTAGGATTTCTGAAACCAAAAACAGAAAACAGGAACTGGCACTTCGGCATCTTGTTAATAGGTTAGTTCCTAAAATGCATCAAAACGATATAAAGTGTGCATAAAACATGTAGGTATCATCAATAAAGTAGCATGGAACATAAGAAATTATCGATACGTTGGAGACGTATCATGCGGAGCAAGCTCAACTTGAACAAGAAAGGCTACAACAAGCAACTCGTGAAGCTCAATTCCAAGAGGAACAACAACGTCTTCATCATGATCAAGATCTCCTTCATGCACGTGAGCAAGAACATCATCGCCATGAGCAAGAGGCACGTCAACAACAAGGGCAACCTCGTCCATCTCAAGTGGCCAATGCTCAAAGGCACCCACAACATGACGCCGAACAAGAAGTGAACCAAGAACGCCAAATCATCAATGTTGTTCAACCTCAACGTGATGGGGCACCACGCCGTCAAGGTCAAGACAATCGTCAACATCATGATGATCGACCTCATGGTAGAAGACCACATCATCAAGCACGAGAGGTTGAGATAGATGAAGAATCAAGTCATCACCAAGCATCAAGTGAAGAAAGTGTGATGCCTCGACACCGCCGCCACAATGAAGATCAAGCTCAAGGTCATGGAAGACCGCCTCCTCGTCAACAAAATAGAAACAACGATCGAGATGCTCAAGGTCCACAACCTCAACCTCAACAACATCAAGACCATGGTGAAGAAAGACCACCTCCTAGACGCAATGACCGTAATGAGGAAGAAATCTTTGGAAAGCTAAAGTTCACCATGCCTAGGTTTCAAGGAGAAAAAGACCCCGATGCATACTTGTCTTGGGTCCTCAAGGTTAACAAGATCTTCCGCATACACAACTTCTCCGAAGCAAAGAAAGTGGCCACGGCATCACTTGAATTTGAGGGATATGCAAATGTTTGGTGGGAAGAAGTAAACAAGAAGCGTGCTCAAGAAGACTTAGAGCCCATTGATACATGGGAAGAGATGAAAGAAGTGATGCACACTCGCTTTGTGCCCTCTCACCACAAACGTGACCTCTTCAACAAGCTCACTCAACTCAAGCAAAGCTTCAAGTCCATTGAGGAGTATTACAAGGAGATGCACATGACCATGATGAGTGCGAATGTGGATGAGCGAGAAGAGCAAACAATGGCACGATTCTTGAATGGCTTGAACATCCCCGTCAAGAGGATAGTGGAACTCTTGCCTTACACCAACATGGTTGAGTTACTTCATCAAGCTACAAGGGCCGAGCACCAAGTGCGAGAAGACTTAGCAAGTGCAAAGTCCAAGAACTTCTTCGCCGCAAGAAATACAACGAATGCCTCCTCAAGCATCAAGAACACAAGTGCACTTGCCTCCAAGGATCCTCCAAAGCAAGCAAGAAGTGCCATCAAGACAACAAGCTTCAAGCCGGAGCAATCAACTATGTCCTCCAAAGCTTCCACCGGATCTAGTAACATCACTTGCTTCAAGTGTGGTGCCCAAGGACATAAATCCTTTGAATGCAAGAACACAAGAGTTATGATAACTCGAGATGATGGAGATGTGGAGTACTTAAGTGAAGGTGAATATGAAGCCTTAGTGCAAGCCGCAACCAATCTTCAAGATGATGAATTGGAAGACCAAGAGCAAATCCTATGTGTGCATGATGCAAGCCCATCACTTGTGGTGACCAAAGTCTTGACAACCCATGCACTCCCCAATGAAGACCAAAGATGCAATATCTTCCAAACAAGAGCCGGAATCAATGGCAAGTCAATCAAGGTCATCATCGATGGAGGTAGTTGCCACAACCTTGCAAGCACCGAACTATGTTCCAAGCTCAACCTTCCGCTCCGGAAACACCCCCATCCTTACCATGTGCAATGGCTAAGTGACAACGGAAATGTGAAGATCCAATACACCGTCACAATATCCTTCAAGATTGGGGCCTATGAAGACACCGTTGATTGTGATGTCGTGCCTATGACGGTGTGCCACATGCTACTTGGTCGCCCTTGGCAATATGAAAAGAAAGCAAACCATGATGGGTACACAAATGCCTATAGCTTCAAGGTCGACAACAAGTCCTACGCCCAATGACTCCTAGTCAAATAATTGCGGACAATGCAAAGGCTTTAGCGAGGGCTAAGGAAGCTACTATCACTAGTGAGATGAGAGGTGAGAGAGTGATCCACCAAAAAGAGAGTGAGCGCCACAAGCCATATGTGAGCGAGATGAAGAGTGTCCTCTTAGCTACCAAAAGTGAGATGAGAGAAGTGCACCACAACCCATCCACCAAATTGCACTATGTGCTCATTTGCAAGGGGCTACCCTCGGAGACTAACAACTTAACAACACTGCCTTCATCTTTGTTGTCTCTTTTGAAGGAATTTCAAGATGTCTTCCCCGGCGAACTCCCTCATGGGCTACCACCACTTCGAGGAATCGAGCACCGCACCAAACCGCGCCGCCTACCGCACCAACCCCGAAGACACAAAGGAGATTCAAAGGCAAATTCAACATCTCCTCGAAAAAGGGTATGTTCGTGAAAGCTTAAGTCCTTGTGCAGTTCCGGTCATACTTGTGCCTAAACCGGATGAGTCGCAAAGAATGTGTATGGATTGTTGCCCTATAAATGTCATTACCGTTCGATACCTCCATCCCATTCCGCGTTTAGATGATATGCTTGATGAATTATGCGGAGCCACTATTTTCTCGAAAATTGATTTGCGTAGTGGCTACCATCAAATCCGCATGGCCGTGGGTGACGAATGGAAGACGACATTCAAGACCAAACTTGGTCTCTATGAATGGCTTGTCATGCCATTTGGTCTATCCAATGCTCCTTCAACTTTCATGCGCCTTATGAACCACATCTTGAGACCTCTCATTGGCAAGAGCGTGGTTGTCTATTTTGATGATATTCTCATTTATAGCAAAAATCTCGAGGACCATGTGCAACATGTGAGAGAAGTCTTATGCATCTTACGCCGCGAGAAGCTCTTTGCAAATCTTCCCAAGTGCACCTTTGCACAAAACAAATTGGTTTTTCTTGGGTTTGTTGTTTCCGCCAATGGCATTGAAGTGGACTCTTAGAAGGTTGAGGCCATCCACAATTGGCCCACTCCTACCAACGTTGGTCAAGTTTGAAGTTTCCATGGACTTGCCGGCTTCTATAGACGGTTTGTGAAATATTTTAGCACCATTGCTTGCCCTTTAAACGAGCTTACTAAAAAGAATGTTCCATTTGTGTGGGGCAAGGCCCAACAAAAAGCTTTTGATGAGTTGAAAAAACGACTTACCGAGGCACCACTTCTCGTTCTTCCGAACTTTGCAAAAACTTTTGAGATTGAGTGTGATGCGAGTGGACTCGGTATTGGTGGAGTCCTTATGCAAGATGGAAAACCCGTGGCATACTATAGCGAGAAGTTGGATGGCGCACGCCTCAACTATCCTATTTATGACAAGGAACTTTATGCGTTGGTTCGTGTCCTTAATTTGGCAACATTACCTTTGGCCAAAAGAGTTTGTCATCCATTCCGATCATGAATCCTTGAAATATTTGAAAAGCCAAACTAATTTGAACAAAAGGCATGCTAAGTGGGTTGAGTTTATTGAGTCCTTCCCATATGTTATCAAATACAAAAAGGGAAAGGAAAATGTGGTCGCGGATGCTCTTTCCCGCAAGAACAATCTTTTGCTCACCCGCTTGGACATTCATGTTTTGGGTCTTGAGGAGATCAAAGAACTTTACACATCCGATATTTTCTTTGGACACATCTTTGCAAAGTGTTCCGTTGAAAGAGGCTTTGATGATTTTTATTTGCATGATGGCTACTTGTTTAAAGCTAACAAACTTTGTATACCCGAGTCTTCTCTTCGTAAGTTGCTTTTGCAAGAGTCACATGACGGTGGCCTCATGGGACGCTTTTGGCGTGACAAGACGCTCTCCATGCTATATACCCATTACTATTGGCCAAGAATGAAGCGAGATGTGGAGCGCCTATGCAACCGTTGCACAACATGCTTACAAGCTAAGTCTACCACCAACCCTTACGGTCTTTACATACCTTTACCCATTCCATATGATCCTTGGTCGGATATAAGCATGGACTTTGTACTAAGCTTGCCAAGAGCAAAAAATGGTCGTGACTCAATATTTGTGGTAGTGGATAGGTTCTCTAAAATGGCTCATTTCATACCATGCCATAAGACCGATGATGCTTCACACATTGCTTCCTTGTTTTTCAGAGAATCGTTCGCCTACACGGAATACCGGCAAGCATTGTGTCGGATCGAGACATCAAGTTTATGAGTTATCTATGGAAGTCGCTCATGGCAAAGTTTGGAGTCAAGCTCTTTTTTTCGTCATCCTCGCATCCGCAAACGAATGGACAAACGGAAGTGGTGAATCGAAGCCTCTCAACACTCCTACGTACGCTTGTGAAGAAGAATTTGAAGTCATGGGAAGAGTGCCTCCCCCACGCGGAGTTCGCCTACAATCGAGCCAAGCACTCCACAACGTCAAGGAGTCCATTCATGATCGCTTATGGTTTCGAACCTTCCACGACACTTGACATCCTCCCACTACCTCTTCATGAGAGAACGAACATGGACTTCGACAAGCGCACCACCACCATGAAGAAACATGAAGACACAAGGGCAACCATCCAAGAGCATGTACTTCGCCAAACTACCTGCTTCAACGCCAAGAAGAAGGAATGAATCTTCAATGAAGGAGACCTAGTGTGGATACACCTTCGCAAAGACCGGTTCCCTCAAGAACGCAACTCAAAGCTCAAGCCCCGAGGTGATGGTCCCTTCAAGGTCCTCAAGCGCATCAACAACAACGCCTACGTCGTCGAAATTCCAACATCGAAGTACTTGGTGACCAACACATTCAATGTGTCGGATCTTTCACGCTATCATGAAGATGAGGAGACCAGGGCACGAGAATGCTGCATGAGTAGAGTTGCTACAAGAGCAAAGAGGCGAAGCTCTAGGTAGAGTTTTTGCCTGATGAGCACAGTTATGAGCAATAGCATTCAGAGATCTGTTTATATGGAAGATCTTTGGTCTAAGCAGTTGCATAGTTTCTTGAAATTGGACAGCTTGTCTCCTGATCTCCCACAGAACATTTGGATCTGCTCCTCCACGCGCCTGCACTGCTGTCGTCGTGGTGAACGAGCAGATGCCATGGGATGGCTTATCTTGGGGCCGAATATGAACTCCAAGAAGCGCCACTTCATGCCCCACGGTGGGCGCCAACTGTCGTGGTGAACGAGCAGATGCCATGGGATGGCTTATCTTGGGGCCGAATGGACGCTAGAGGATTCGGGGGAGGGTTTGTGACTAGATGGACGAACTTCCGGATGCTTTCCTCAGGAACCTGGCCAAGGCCAGAGGTAGAAGAAGAAAGACACAAGGACGAACTCGCTCTAGATCACCATGTTCATTGGCCTCAAGACAGGTTACAGGTTGTTCTCCCTTCTGTTGATCGCGCATGTAAAAGAAGCTGCCCCCTCTCCTTATATAGGGGAGAGGGTGGCTTACAGAACAAGAAACCCTAATGGGATCTTTGACTAGACAAACTACTTTACAAAGATACTTTATAAAGCTACTTTAATCATAGATGACGCCTGGGTCTTCTTTAAACATGGAGGCTGACGTCCTCCGGCTTCTTTGACCGTCATCCTCCTCCTTGTCTTCTAGCCTTCGTTTAAAGCCACTTTGCTTAGCTCATCCTTGTCCTTTAGCTCCTGACGGAATCTTTGACCAGTCAGCCGGCATGTTCTTCCTTCCGGCTCCGGTATCTTTCCTTCCTGGTTCCGGCATACCCCTCTTGGGGATACCGGCTTAGCTTTACTTAGCCAAACACTATTTTCTTATTCCGGCATGAATATTAAACCGGTATCTTGAAGGGTGAGACCATCCGGTATGGCATATCTTTGGCATACCGGGGGTCATCCCCCCAACAACTGCTTTTGCTAGTCCCAGATTATCTGTGAAGAAATAAGGATCCTGCAAAAGAAGTGAAGAAGCAATGCTGGCCACAATAAGAAGTCCTTCCGCCTCCGCCTACAGTGGTGTAGAAGCTGGCACTGTCTTAGCTGAAATGAAAACATCAGTGATGTGTTGTCCCTACTTCCAAGTGATGTGTATTCTAACTCCAGCTTTAGATGGTTGCCCATTAGGTCTTTTCTTCCAGGCTGCATCAACAAAAATTCTTGGGCCAGAGTATAACAGATGAGAGGGAGTTTCATATTTTTTTGAGGAACGGTTGGATGCTTGTGAATTTGCAAGCTGTTTAGCAAAGCATTTGTTCTTATGATTACTTGACTAGGTTGTCCTTCCAAATTATTAAACAATTTTTCATTTCTGATTTTCCAAAAGCACCATAAGAATGTAAAGATATTTGGTATGTTTATGTGAGGGTGATTTAAAGCTAGAAGCTGCAAGACAGTGGTATGGAAATTCTGAGAATTTTGGGTTATCAAATCCATCCTAAGATATCATGGTGATTGAAACCAAGCATCTCTAGCAAAGGTGCATGTAAAAAATAAGTGAATATCATCTTCTTGAAGACCACATCTGCAACAAATGTTAGAAATATGCCTAGAATACATTGATGATCTTTCTCCTGTGGGAATGGCTCGCCTTATGATTGTCCAAGCGAATGTTCTGATTCGTGGCAAAATCTCCTTGTTGTCTCATACTTTACTTACAAGGCTTAGTGTTGCGTCGTCAGGTGGTACTGGCTTAGGAGCACCTGCATCAAACAGAACCTGTAGACATGTTTTATAAACAGATTTCGTATTACATTTTCCATTTGGGGTAAGTTTCCAGCAGAGAATGTCTGGTTCATCGTAAGGGATAACTTTGACTTCCTTGATAGCATCTGCTCAAGTTGATAAACCAAGGTCTAGACATATTCAAACTAGTATAATATTCTGGTTAACTTGGCTTTCCGACCCTTGATGAATCCATAGGAAACTTTGTACTAATGCAGTATAATATTATGGTTTGAATATGTCTAGACCTTGTTTATCAACTTGACTGCTTACTATATGACATAAGAACGGGAATACAAATAGAAAATGAAAAAAAAATGAAAAACCAAAAGCATGTAGTCTCCTTAATTATGTCATATAAATAGTAAGCATTCAAGTTGATAAACAAGGTCTAGACATATTCAAACCAGAAAATTCATGTATCTAGCTACCCCATAACCCTAAACTCTGCACGAAGAGAAGTGGTTTTGGGTTTCAAACATGGATATTTCAAAAACCCTCCCAAAACCTTCATTTTGGAGTTAATAAGAAGGATCAAGACTTACTTTTTCATTTTCATGTTTTAATCTTGTTTAAATCTTGGTCAAACCTAGGATTTGACCAAGATTCAAAAGGGCATAAAATTTCAAAAGAGAAATCCAAAAAAAAAAACCAAAGCACATGGTCTTCTTATGTCATATAGTAAAAGCATTCAAGTTGATAAACCAAGGTCTAGACATATTCGAACCAGAAAAATCATGTATCTACCCCTAACCCTAAACTCTATCTTATGAAGTCAAGCACGACGAGAAGGGTTTTTGGGTTTCAAACATGCAAATTTCAAAAACCCTCCCAAAAGCTTCATTTTGGAGTGACTACGAAGGATCCAGGCTTACTTTTTCATTTTCATGTTTTAAACTTGTTTAAATCCTGGTCAAACCTGAGGATTTGACCAAGATTCAAATGGGCATAAAAATTCAAAAAGAAATCAAAAATGAAACCCAAAACCACTTCTCTTCGTGCTTGATGACTTCATAAGACAGAGTTTAGGGTTAGGGGTATATATATACATGATTTTTCTTGTTTAAATATGTCTGGACTTCGTTGATCAACTTGAATGCTTACTATATGACATAAGAAGCTTATGTACTTTGGTTTTACATTTTTTATTTCTTTTTTGAATTTTTATGCCCAATTGAATCTTGGTCAAATCCTAGGTTTGACCAAGATTTAAACAAATTTAAAACATGATAATGAAAAAGTAAGCCTTGATCCTTCTTATTCACTCCAAAATGAAGCTAATTTTGGGAGGGTTTCTGAAATTTCCATGTTTGTAACCCAAAACCACTTCTTTTTGAAAGGAATACGGTAGGGGAAACCCCTACAGTGATTTTGTTTTTAAATAATAAGAACCTAAATTCGCGTCCCTGGGGACTTGAACCTGGGTGGTTGGGTTGTACATCCACTCCCCTAACCAAGTTAGCTAGGCTCACTTCTTAAAACCACTTCTCTTCATATGCTTGACTTCATATGACAGAGTTTAGCGTTAGGGGTTAGATACATGATTTTTTGGTTTGAATATGTCTAGACCTTGTTTATAAACTTGAATGTGTAATATATATATGACATAAGAAGACTACATGCTTTGGTTTTTCATTTTTTTCATTTTTTTTGAATTTTTATGCCCATTTGAATCTTTGTCAAATAATAGGTTTGACCAAGATTTAAACATGTTTAAAACATGAAATTAAAAAAGGTAAGCCTCGATCCTTCTTAGTCACTCCAAAATGAAGCTTTTTTGAGGGTTTTTGAAAATTCCATGTTTGAAACCCAAAACGACTTCTCTTCGTGCTTGACTTCATAAGACAGAGTTTTGGGTTAGGGGTAGATACATGATTTTTCTGGTTTGAATATGTCTAGACCTTGTTTATCAACTTAAATGCTTACTATATGACATCAGAATGGGCTTAAAAATTTAAAAATTTAGAAAAATGAAAAACCAAAATTTAATTGGGAGGAAGGGTACATGAATTACAATAAAAAAAAACAAGGTAACTTAAATACTTGGATGCCCCAAGATGTGTGGAATCCCAAAACAATGGCAAAACATATCATGTGCGCATGTTGCATCCAATTCAAGTAGAACACATAGTAGGCACCGATAGTTTGACCTAAATTTGAAATCAAAGAGAAGGTGGTTAGAAAAAATCAAAATTGGCAAAGCAAAGCATGAAATCAAAAAATTGTGATGCACTCTAGCTATGAAAAGTATCAAACAATGAAAACAAAAATGATTTTTTAGAGGAATACTAGTTCAACTTATTTAATTTTTTATTTGTAGGCCAAAATCGAACCCCGTAGTTGGATTTTTTTCAACTTGATCTGTAGTACTGGGCAAAACCCTAGTTTAACCTATTTAATAATAGATTCGTAGTCAATTTTTTACTTTTTTTATTATTACTATGCAGCACATGTGTGTTTGCCCGTCGAGTAAAACTCGGAGGAAGAGGAATCACTCGGAAGGAGAGAAGAAGGGAGAGCTTTATAGTGTCTCCCCTTTTTTGGGTGATGATGTTGACTGTTGTGCAGGGTTTGTCAATGCGCAGGAGGTGCGAGCGAGCGAGCTAGCAAGTCGAGCGAGGCCGAGAATGAGAGAGTTTTTTTGTGTGAGAGGGACAACCGAAGGATCCTGAAGGACCCAGAGACTTTCCGATACGCATCCTGATGCGTCTTCTCTTGACAAAGAAGATGGCTGGGAGTTTGCGTACTTACCGCACGTGACGTATGCTCACTGAAGTGTGGGACCTCACGCATGGGCACCACACGTAAGTGATAGACCTGTTGGTGTAAAAACTCGGGTGATTATTATACTGCATTAGTAAAAAGTTTCCTATGGATTCAAGGGTAGGAAATCCAAGCTAACTCATTTTCATGACTAAGAAGGATCCAGGCTTACTTTTTCATTTTCATGTTTTAAACTTGTTTAAATCTTGGTCAAACAAAGGATTTGACCAGGATTCAAATGGGCATAAAAATTCAAAAAAAAACAAAAAATCAGAAACCAAAGCACATAAGCTTCTTATGTCATATAGTAAGCATTCAAGTTGGTCAACGAAGTCTAGAATATTCAAACCAGAAAAATCCTGTATATACCCCCTAACCCTAAACTCTGTCTTATGAAGTCAAGCATGAAGAGAAGTGGTTTTGGGTTTCAAACATGGAAATTTTAAAAACCTCCCAAAAGCTTCATTTTGGAGTGACTAAGAAGGATCCAGGCTTACTTTTCATTTTCATGTTTTAAACTGGTTTAAATCTTGGTCAAACCTAGGATTTGACCAAGATTTAAATGGGCATAACAAATTCAAAAAAATAAAAACCAAACACATAGTCTTCTGATGTCATATATCAAGAATTCAAGTTGATAAACAAGGTCTGGACATATTCAAACCAGAAAATCATGTATCTACCCCTAACCCTAAACTCTGTCTTATGAAGTCAAGCACGAAGAGAAGTCGTTTTGGGTTTCAAACATGGAAATTTCAAAAACCCTCCCAAAAGCTTCATTTTGGAGTGAATAAGAAGGATCCAGGCTTCCTTTTCATTTTCATGTTTTATAATTGTTTAAATCTTGGTCAAACCTGCTAGGATTTGACCAGGATTCAAATGGGCATGAAAATTCAAAAAAGAAATAGAAGATGAAACCGAAATCCACTTCTCTTCGTGCTTGACTTCATTAGACAGAGTTTAGGGTTTGGGGGTATATACATGATTTTTATTGTTTAAATATGTCTAGACTTCGTTGATCAACATGAATGCTTAATTACTATATGACATAAGAAGCTTATGTGCTTGGTTTTTCATTTTTTTGATTTCCTTTTTGAATCTTTATGCCAATTTGAATCTTGGTCAAATCCTAGGTTTGACCAAGATTTAAACAAGTTTGAAACATGAAAATGAAAACGTAAGCATGGATCCTTCTTAGTCACTCCAAAATGAAGCTTTTGGGTGGGTTTTTGAAATTTCCATGTTTGAAACCCAAAACCACTTCTTCTCTTCATGCTTGACTTCATAAGACATAATTTAGGGTTAGGGGTAGATACATGATTTTTCTGGTTTGAATATGTCTAGACTTCGTTGATCAACTTGAATGCTTACTATGTGCTTTGGTTTTTGAATCTTGGTCAAATCCTAGGTTTGACCAAGATTTAAACAAGTTTAAAACATGAAAATAAAAAAGTAAGCATGTATCCTTCTTAGTCATGAAAATGAGTTAACTTGGGTTTCCTACCCTTGATGAATCCATAGGAAACTTTGTACTAATGCAGTATAATATTCTGGTTTGAATATGTTTAGACCTTGTTTATCAACTTGAATGCTTACTATATGACATAAGAACGGGAATAAAAATAGAAAATGAAAAAATGAAAAACCAAAAGCATGTAGCCTCCTTAATTATGTCATATAAATAGTAAGCATTCAATTTGATAAACAAGGTCTAGACATATTCAAACCAGAAAATTCATGTATCTAGCTACCCCTAACCCTAAACTCTGCATGAAGAGAAGTGGTTTTGGGTTTCAAACATGGATATTTCAAAAACCCTCCCAAAACCTTCATTTTTGAGTTAATAAGAAGGATCAAGGCTTACTTTTTCATTTTCATGTTTTAATCTTGTTTAAATCTTGGTCAAACCTAGGATTTGACCAAGATTCAAAAGGGCATAAAATTTCAAAAGAGAAATCCAAAACAAAAAGAAAAACCAAAGCACATGGTCTTCTTATGTCATATAGTAAAAGCATTCAAGTTGATAAACCAAGGTCTAGACATATTCAAACAAGAAAAATCATGTATCTACCCCTAACCCTAAACTCTCTCTTATGAAGTCAAGCACGAAGAGAAGGGGTTTTGGGTTTCAAAAATACAAATTTCAAAAACCCTCCCAAAAGCTTCATTTTGGAGTGAATAAGAAGGATCCAGGCTTACTTTTTCATTTTCATGTTTTAAACTTGTTTAAATCCTGGTCAAACATGATAGGATTTGACCAAGATTCAAATGGGCATAAAATTCAAAAAAGAAATCAAAAAATGAAACCCAAAACCACTTCTCTTCGTGCTTGATGACTTCATAAGACAGAGTTTAGGGTTAGGGGTATATATATACATGATTTTTCTTGTTTAAATATGTCTGGACTTCGTTGATCAACTTGAATGCTTACTATATGACATAAGAAGCTTATGTGCTTTGGTTTTTCATTTTTTTATTTCTTTTTTGAATTTTTATGCCCAATTGAATCTTGGTCAAATCCTAGGTTTGACCAAGATTTAAACAAGTTTAAACCATGAAAATGAAAAAGTAAGCATTGATCCTTCTTATTCACCCAAAAATGAAGCTAATTTTGGGAGGGTTTCTTAAATTTCCATGTTTCAAACCCAAAACCACTTCTCTTCATATGCTTGACTTCATATGACAGAGTTTAGCGTTAGGGGGTAGATACATGATTTTTTGGTTTGAATATGTCTAGACCTTGTTATCAACTTGAATGCGTAATATATATATGACATAAGAAGACTACATGCTTTGGTTTTTCATTTTTTGATTTTATTTTAATTTTTATGCCCATTTGAATCTTTGTCAAATAATAGGTTTGACCAAGATTTAAACATGTTTAAAACATGAAAATGAAAAAGGTAAGCCTCGATCCTTCTTAGTCACTCCAAAATGAAGCTTTTTGGAGGGTTTTGAAATTTCCATGTTTGAAACCCAAAACGACTTCTCTTCGTGCTTGACTTCATAAGACAGAGTTTTGGGTTACGGGTAGATACATGATTTTTCTGGTTTGAATATGTCTAGACCTTGTTTATCAATTTAAATGCTTACTATATGACATCAGAATGGGCATAAAAATTAAAAAAATTTAAAAAATGAAAACCAAAATTTAATTGGGAGGAAGGGTACATGAATTACAATTAAAAAAACAAGGTAACTTAAATACTTGGATACCCCAAGATGTGTGGAAGCCCAAAACAATGGCAAAACATATCATGTGCGCATGCTGCATCCAATTCAAGTAGAACACATAGTAGGCATAAATAGTTTGACCAAAAAAATGAAAACCCAAAGCACATGGTGTCATATAGTAAAAGCATTCAAGTTGATAAACCAAGGTCTAGACATATTCAAACCAGAAAAATCATGTATCTACCCCCTGTCGATCTTATGAAGTCTAGCATGAAGAGAAGTCGTTTTGGGTTTCAAACATGGAAATTTCAAGAACATCCCAAAAGCTTCATTTTAGAGTGTCTAATAAGTATCCATGCTTACCTTTTCATTTTCATATTTTAAACTTGTTTAAATCTTTGTCAAACCTAGGATTTGACCAAAAGATTCAAATGGGCATAAAATAAAAAAAATCAGAAAAATGAAAAACAAAAGCATATAGTCTTCTTGTGTCATATAGTAAGCACTCAAGTTGATAAACAAGATTTGGACTTATTCAAACCAGACAAATCATGTATCTACCCCTAACCCTAAACTCGGTCGATCTTATGAAGTCTAGCATGAAGAGAAGTCGTTTTGGGTTTCAAACATGGAAATTTCAAGAACAACCCAAAAGCTTCATTTTAGAGTGACTAAGAAGGATCCAGGCTTACCTTTTCATTTTCATGTTTTAAACTTGTTTAAATCCTGGTCAAACCTAGGATTTGACCAAGATTCAAATGGGCATAAAATATAAAAAAACAGAAAAATGAAAAACCAAAGCACATAGTCTTCTTATGTCATATAGTAAGCATTAAAGTTGATAAACAAGGTCTAGACATCTTCAAACTAGACAAATCATGTATCTACCCCCTAACCCCTAAACTTTGTCTTATGAAGTCAAACATGAAGAGAAGTGGTTTTGGGTTTCAAACATGGAAATTTCAAGAACATCCCAAAAACATCATTTTAGAGTGACTAAGAAGGATACAAGCTTCCCTTTTCATTTTCATGTTTTATACTTGTTTAAATCTTGGTCAAACCAATGATTTGACCAAGATTCAAATGTGCATTAAAATTAAAAAAATCAGAAAAATTAAAAACCAAAGCACATAGTTTTCTTATGTCATATAGTAAGCATTAAAGTTGATAAACAAGTCTAGACATATTCAAACAAGAAAAATCATGTATCTACCCCTAACCCTAAACTCTATCTTATGTAGTCAAGCATGAAGAGAAGAAGTGGTTTTGGGTTTCAAAGTTGGAAATTTCAAGAACCTCCCAAAAGCTTCATTTTAGAGTGTCTAAGAAGGATCCATGCTTACCTTTTCATTTTTCATGTGTTAAACTTGTTTAAATCTTGGTCAAACCTAGGATTTGACCAAGATTCAAGTGGGCATGAAAATTCAAAAAAGAAATCAAAAAATGAAAATAAATGGGCATAAAAATACATTTTTTGCCAACATTGTGAATAAGTAAAATGGAAAATACACTGATATCATTTTGCATATATAGGAGTAAAAAACTTGAGTATGCAAAGTTGATGGCCGTGAGAAGATTCACATATGTGCCAAAATATGTCTTCACAAGAAAGTTCGCTACAGATCCTGCATGAACCCTTCCCAAGTGGGTACAAAAACAAGCAAACTCATACAGTTTAATTTTGAATTCAATAGGATAAAGCTCAATTATAAAACCATATGTAGATGTGGATCGAGATAAAACACTGCAACTTGATTTGGACATCTTTCAGGGTCTAGCGTACATGTGAAAATTGAAGTGGTTGTAGATTGGTAGAGACACTTCACAAAAGACCACTCGTTTTGCCCTCCTTGTGCACAGATGAAATGGGGAATCCATTTTTTATTGCCAACACATGACCCAAAAAATCTACTACATCCCCGTTTGAAAATATATAGGTGTGTCACTTATGTCTAGATACATGCATTTTAGTTAGAGATACATATGTATCCATATAAATTTGAGGTGCATATTTTTACCCTAGGGGCATATATGAATCTTTAGCAGGTGCGTTTTTTTACTAATCCATATGGAATATTTTGATAAAACCCTTTTAGAAGGCTTTGTCAAGGCCTCCAGGACAATGAGTTGGGAGGAGGCCAGCTAGATTGTAGCTAGGCATTGATTCGGAATTTATGATGCTTGCGACTTGCTTGCGTGGCTTGTTGATTTCCCAGGTGACGCAGCTTTTTTTGACTGCCCAGCCATGGATAGGTCATAGGAGTGCAGAGCTGTAGGCGGTGCGGATAAGTACGCGGGGCATTGATGATGTAGGGTTATGCGAGTAGGCCTTTAAACTGGGAGGTGGCACAAGAAGATTTTAGTAAGATGCGTTGCAATGGAAAATGACAGCGTGTGGTGGGTAGAGTCGGTTTTATACGAATCGACGAGGTGCCGGATAGTTTGATTTAAGGGCTCCTTTCATTCCCAGGATAGGGAAATCATAGGAGTAGGATTGGGATTTGGGATGACATGGGTAGTTTAATCCTATAGGAAGATGAGTTGTGTTTGATTGCGCCAAATGAATTTTTCCATGAGGTAGGACCAAATATTTAATCCTATACTAGGATTTGCACTACTTGATGATTCCTATAGGATTATTTCCTATTGGATATGTTCATATGAATCAAACTACTAGTGTAGGAAATATTCCTATAAGATCTAAATCCTATTATTCTTATACCAACCTAATATGAATCAAAGAAGCCCTAAAGGATTTTCGAAGGAATCCTGTACGGAGTATGATTTTTCTAAGTCACCCAACATATATACTAGGACTAGAACTAAGTAGTACCATATACTTAGGCCCACATGCACAAATATTAAGTGTGGATTGAGGAAGTCGACAACTTGGGCAAAAACTTTCGCAACTGCACACCTATGTTACCACCCATGCGACGCTAATGGTCGTAGAGCTGACCTAGAACAAACTCTTGTCTCGATTAACATGAAAGAGATAAGGGATAAATACAATTGTGATACACTTTCCTAATATTTTGTTGAATGAGATAATCTTGTGTTTCCCTAATAGGGTTAATTAAGTACACATTTGGCAGCTCGTGTGTTGCATACGTTGGTGAACTTTAGACCCCAACTATATATTATTATTTGAACTCACCTCTAACACTTAATTATGTATAATAAGGTCCCTAACTGACCTCAAACACAATTAGGTATAACAGCGGTCCATAACTAACCTCAAACACTTAATTAGGTCTAACATTGCCCCCTTAGACTACCCACTTGGGAGTATCAGCTGTAGCTGTTGAGCTGTGAAAAAGCAACTGTGACAAGCAGCTGTTGGAAGCGAGATTTGATGTTTGGTAGGAGTGCTTTTTATAGCTGATGTTGTTGGTTTTAGGAGTGAAATATCTTAAATGCCCTGACTGTTGAAGATGTTGAATATATGCAGATTTGAAATGAATTTTCTATTTAAACACTTTTATTACATAACTAGGACAATGCCCGCACGTTTCCGCGAAATACCAAACATTGTTGAGTCCCTCTTCCACCCGGCTCCGGCCAAGCACACGCTAGCCCCGCATCTCCCTCTCTTCTAACGGCTTCCAACACTACTATATGTTGCCCACTTCGCCCGTCTTGGCCGCCGTCAACTCAAAGCCGGTGGCCTGTTTCGGCCCACCTCCCTCTCTCCCACACATCCTTGACACCTCGGCTGCTTCCGTCACCCGGCAGTGGCAGCTCTCTGATACGTCTCCGTCGTATCGATAATTTCTTATGTTCCATGCTACTTTATTGATGATATCTACATGTTTTATACACATTATATGTCATATTCGTGCCGGAACTAACCTATTGACGAGATGCCGAGGGTTGCTGTTTTCTGCTGTTTTGGTTTCGAAATCCTAGTAAAGAAATATTTTCGGAATCGGACGAAATAAAGACGGATGACCTTATAATTCCCGGAAGCTTCCAGAGCACCGGAGAAGGACGAGAGGGGAGCCGGGGCCCCACACCACACCCCGGCGCGGCCAGGGGGGGCGCCCCCTGTGGTGTGGGCAGCCCGTGGCCCCTCCGACTCCATCTCTTCGCCTATTTAATCGTCCCTGACCTAAAAACACCGACGGAGAGGACGAAACCCACAGAAACCTTCCAGAGCCGCCGCCATCGCGAAGCCAAGATCTGGGGGACAGAGTCTCTGTCCCACCGCCGGACGGGGAAGTGCCCCCGGAAGGCTTCTCCATCGACACCGCTGCCATCTCCACCGCCATCTTCATCACCGCTGCTGCTCCCATGAGGAGGGAGTAGTTCTCCATTGAGGCTCGGGGCTGTACCGGTAGCTATGTGGTTCATCTCTCTCTATGTACTTCAATACAATAATCTCATGAGCTGCCTTCCATGATTGAGATTCATATGATGATGCTTGTAATCTAGATGTCATTGTGCTAGTCAAGTGAGTTTTACTTATGTGATCTCCGGAGACTCCTTGTCCCACGTGTGTAAAGGTGACAGTGTGTGCACCGTGTGGGTCTCTTAGGCTATATTTCACAGAATACTTATTCACTATTATGAATGGCGTAGTGAAGTGCTTATTTATATCTCTTTATGATTGCAATGTGTTTTGTATCACAATTTATCTATGTGCTACTCTAGTGATGTTATTAAAGTAGTTTTATTCCTCCTACACGGTGTAATGGTGACAGTGTGTGCACTCGTGTTAGTACTTGGCGTAGGCTATGATTATGATCCCTTGTAGATTATGAAGTTAACTATTGCTATGATGGTATTGGTGTGATCTATTCCTCCTACATGGCGTGAAGGTGACAGTGTGCATGCTATGTTAGTACTTGGTTTAGTCGTGTCGATCTTTCATGCACTCTAAGGTTATTTAAATATGAACATTGCATTGTGGAGCTTGTTAACTCCGGCATTGAGGGTTCGTGTAATCCTACGCAATGTGTTCATCATCCAACAAGAGAGTGTAGAGTATGCATTTATCTATTCTGTTATGTGATCAAAGTTGAGAGTGTCCACTAGTGAAAGTCTATTCCCTAGGCCTTGTTCCTAAATATCGCTATCGCTGCTTGTTTACTGTTTACTGCGTTACTACTGCTGCGTTACTACTGCTTGTTTACTTCCTACAATATTACTACCATCAACTGCACGCCAGCAAGCTATTTTCTGGCGCCGTACTACTGCTCATATTCATTCATACCACTTGAATTTCACTATCTCTTCGCCAAACTAGTGCACCTATTAGGTGTGTTGGGGACACAAGAGACTTCTTGCTTTGTGGTTGCAGGGTTGCTTGAGAGGGATATCTTTGACCTCTTCCTCCCTGAGTTCGATAAACCTTGGGTGATCCACTTAAGGGAAAACTTTCTGCTGTTCTACAAACCTCTGCTCTTGGAGGCCCAACACTGTCTACAAGAATAGAAGCACCCGTAGACATCAAGAACTTTTCTGGCGCCGTTGCCGGGGAGGAAAGGTAAAAGGCACTCATACGCCGGTTCCAGGTAATTTTCTGGCGTCATTGTGTGTGTGCTCGAAGCTATTTCCTTTAGATCCTGCAATTGCATCTTTTTGTTTCTTGTTTTTTATTTTCACTAGTTAGGCATAATGGAAAACAACAAAAAAATTAGTGAGCTTTTTAATCTTTTTCCTGATTTAGAATTGTTTGATGCGAAAATTAAAAAACCTATGGAACCTTATTTACATGATAGTAGCAATGTTATTAGTATGAATGCAATTACTGCTAATGCTATGAAGAAGTCTAAGCTTGGGGAAGCTAGTTTACATAAAAATAATCTTTTTTGCTCCTCCGCTTTGGAAGAAATATTTTTCTCTGATGATGCTTTATCTCCCATATGCGATAATTCTAATGATGCTTCTGATATTTTAAATCCACCTGCTGAAAGTATTCCGTATAAAATACCTATGGAAATTATTGAACGTGTTATGGATAACCGCTATGAAGGGGATGGAACTGTCCATCCTGGGAATCATTTACTGTTTTTGCATGAATTATGCGGGTTATTCAAGTGTGCAGGTATCTCTATGGATGAAGTGAAGAAGAAACTATTCTCTATGTCGCTGTCTGGTAAAGCGGCGCATTGGTATAAACTGCTGAAGGACGGGCGCTCTCTTGATTGGAAGGATATTATGCCTCTATTTTGTTCTAAGTTCTATCCTCCAAGTGAAATTCACAAAGATCGAAACCATATATATAATTTCTGGCCTCATGATGGAGAGAGTATTGCCCAAGCATGGGAGAGGTTGAAGTCTTTAATGCTCAAATGCCCCAATCATGAGCTTCCAGGTAATATCATCATCGATAATTTCTATGCAAGACTTTCTTTTCAAGATAAGACCTTGCTGGATACTACTTGTTCTGGATCATTCACGCGCAACAAAGAAGAGTTTAAAAGGGACCTTCTTGATCGGATTAAGGAGAACGCTGAAGATTGGGAGAATGACAAAGGTAAAGAATCAGGTATAAACTATGATTATGAATGTATTGAAACTTTTATGAATACTGATGAATTTCGAAATATGAGTGCTACCTATGGTCTTGACTCTCAAGTTGTTGCAAATTTTTATAAAGCTTTTGCTTCTCACATTGAATTGCCTAGGAAGAATTTTGATAAGTATCATGAACCTTTTAGAGAGACTTGCATGAAGAATGAAATTGTTGTTAATGATTGCAATAAGCATGCTCAAACTCCTGAAAATGCTATTTCCTATAAGCATGTTAATTTTTGTGGAATACATAGACCTTGTGGAATTAATCAAATTGAGGAAGAATATTGTATCCATCATAGGAATGAAAAAACTAGAAAGTGGTCTAGAGCTCTAGATGATCTTGGAGAAAAAGTGTGTGCCCTCTATCCTTTTATTTGTGAACTTTGCCATAAAGTTGGTCATTTTAATTTTCAATGCTCCTCCAATGATAATTCGAACCCCATGAGTGCTGCAAATTTGTATTGTGATGATAAAATTATTCCTAATCAGCATGATGAACTTACCTTATTTTTGAAGTGTGAAGAGTTATCAAGAAAAATTTCTTTGTTAAATATTAACGATCTTGATATTGATGATGTCCTGCATGGGTGTCTTTCTTATTGCATTAATAATTGCCATACAAACACTTACATACAAAATATTTTAGAAGATGACACCTTGCCAAAATATGATAGGACCGCTGTGTGTTTTCAACTAATTAATGAAAAGGAGGGATCCTCCCAAGTTTCTTCTATTGTTTCTAAAAGTAAATCAGGTTATGCGGACAAGCCACCCTTCAAGCCTCTTCCTCCTAAAGAAGGGAACGAGGAGAAGGAAGAGAAGAAGAAGAAGAAGAAGGGAACGAAGAAGAAGAAAGAGAATAAAGAGAAAGAGGCAATGGCATATCCCCGCGTGTATGAGGTAACAATAGGTAACCGTAAGTATGTTGCGCCTAATGATTATTATGATAATGAATCTGAGTACGATGATCTTCCTATACCCTTTACCCATATTAGTGATCATGATTTGGATGAACACACTGCCTTTGATATTGAAAATCTCTTTGGTACTGATTATGAAAGTAATGATGATAGCATTATTCATGTTCCCTTAAACGATGATATTGAAAGCTCTAAGCTTGGGGATGTTGTGCTTGAAGATCCTGTATTTGAGACCTCTACTTTTAGTGAAAATGATGATATTACATATTTTGGTTTAGATAATTGCTATAGAGATGTATATGACACATGTTACAATTATCCTTATGAAACTTGTCATAATTATGATGGGCTTGCCAAAAACCATTCCCTTAGTATGCAACTTGTTTACCATGTTCAAATTCTTGATAATAATCTTGCTCCAATTACTATTAATGAGAATAACTCTTATTATGCCAAAATTAATGATACTTCTATGCATATGAACCATGATAAGAATGTTTTAAGTGACGGGTATATTGTGGATTTCATCAATGATGCTACTGAAAGTTATTATGAGAGAGGGAAATATGGTTATATGCATCTTAATAATATTAAGTTTCCCCTCTTTATGTTGAGAATCTTTAAGTTACTCGTGTTTTATCCTCTTATGCTTGTCACTTTGCTCTTCGTGAATTCATTTGTGTATAAGATTCTTCTGCATAGGAAGCATGTTAGGCTTAAATGTGTTTTGAATTGCCTCTTGAAGCTCTCTTTTGCTTCAAATACTATTTCTTGCGGGTGCATCACCAAAATTGCTGAGCCCATCTTAATGGCTATAAAGAAAGAACTTCTTGGGAGATAACCCATGTGTTATTTTGCTACAGTACTTTGTTTTATATTTGTGTCTTCGAAGTTGTTTACTACTGTAGCAACCTCTCCTTATCATGTTTTTGTGCCAAGTAAAGTTTCTATGCTAAAGTTGATGTTATATTTGGGATCGCTGCAGAAACAGCATTGCTGTCTGTCACGAATCTGGGCACAGGCCTCTGTAGAAAATTCGAAAAAATCTGCCAATTTACGAGCGTGATCCTCAGATATGCAACTTTCATTAGTTTTGAGTTTTTCCATTTGAGCAAGTCTGGTGCCAGCTTTAAATTCGTCTTTACGGACTGTTCTGTTTTTGACAGATTCTGCCTTTTATTTCGCATTGCCTCTTTTGCTATGTTGGATGAATTTCTTTGATCCATTAATGTCCAGTAGCTTTATGCAATGTCCAGAAGTGAAAAAAATGTTTGTGTCACCTCTGAACATGTGAATTTTTGATTATGCACTAACCCTCTAATGAGTTTGCTTGAAGTTTGGTGTGAAGGAAGTTTTCAAGGGTCAAGAGAGGAGGATGATATACTACGATCAAGAAGAATGAAAAGTCTAAGCTTGGGGATGCCCCGGTGGTTCATCCCTGCATATTTCAAGAAGACTCAAGCATCTAAGCTTGGGGATGCCCAAGGCATCCCCTTCTTCATCGATAAAGTATCAGGTTCCTTCTCTTGAAACTATATTTTTATTCGGTCACATCTTATGTACTTTACTTGGAGCGTCTGTATGTTTTTGTTTTTGTTGTTGTTTGAATAAATGATTGTTTGGGAGAGAGACACGCTCCGCTGGTTCGTATGAACACATGTGTTCTTAGCTTTTAATTTTCATGGCGAAGGTTGAAACTGCTTCGTTAATTGTTATATGGTTGGAAACGGGAAATGCTACATGTAGTAATTGGTATAATGTCTTGAATAATGTGATACTTGGCAATTGTTGTGCTCATATAGATCTTGTTTAAGCTCTTGTATCATGTACCTAGTACCCATTAATGAATAATTACATAGAGCTTGTTAAAATTTGGTTTGCATGATTGGTCTCTCTAAGTCTAGATATTTTCTGGTTGGGGTGTTTGAACAACAAGGAGACAATTTAAAGTCTTATAATGCTTACAATATGTTTATATGTGAGTCTTGCTGCACCATTTTAATACTTGAGTTTGCTTCAAATAACCTTGCTAGCCTAAACCTTGTATCGAGAGGGAATACTTCTCATGCATCCAAATACTTGAGCCAATATTCATGCCATTTGTGTCCACCATACCTACCTACTACATGGTATTTCTCCGCCATTCCAAAGTAAATTGCTTGAGTGCTACCTTTAAACAAATTCAAAAGTTATTACCTCTTATTTGTGTCAATGTTTTATAGCTCATGATGAAGTATGTGGTGTTTATCTTTCAATCTTGTTGGGCAACGTTCACCAATGGACTAGTGGCTTCATCCGCTTATCCAATAATTTTGCAAAAAGAGCTGGCAATGGGATTCCCAGTCCCAAATTAATTAACACAAATAGACACTCCTCCATGGTATGTGATTGTTGGACGGCACCCGAAGGATTCGGTTAGCCATGGCTTGAGAAAGCAAAGGTGGGGAGGAGTGTCATCATAATAAAACTAAAATAAAAAGGCACTCCTTCATGGTATGAGATTGTTGGCAGGCACCCGAGGATTCGGTTAGCCATGGTTTGTGAAAGAAAGGTTGGAAGGAGTGCCACCCAAAAACAAAATAAAATGGGAGCCGCTCTTTGAAGGTTTGCCTGGCAAGGGGGTTAGAGTACCCGCTACCATTCGTTGACAACAACAAACACCTCTCAAAACTTTACTTTTATGCTCTCTATATGTTTTCAAAATCAAAGCTCTAGCACAAATATAGCAATCGATGCTTTCCTCTTTGAAGGACCATTCTTTTACTTTATTGTTGAGTCAGTTTACCTATTCTTTCTATCTTAGAAGCAAACACTTGTGTGAACTGTGTGCATTGATTCTTACATGTTTACCTATTGCACTTGTTATATTACTTTGTGTTGACAATTATCCATGAGATATACATGTTAAAGTTGAAAGCAACCGCTGAAACTTATATCTTCCTTTGTGTTGTTTCAAAGCTTTCTACTAAGAATTTATTGCTTATGAGTTAACTCTTATGCAAGACTTATTGATGCTTGTCTTGAAAGTATTATTCATGAAAAGTCTTTGTTATATGATTCATTTGTTTACTCATTATCTTCATCATTGCTTCGAATCTCTGCATTCATCTCATGTGCTTTACAATAGTATGATCAAGGTTATGATGGCATGTCACTTCAGAAATTATCTTTGTTATCATTTTACCTGCTCGGGACGAGCAGAACTAAGCTTGGGGATGCTGATACGTCTCCGTCGTATCGATAATTTCTTATGTTCCATGCTACTTTATTGATGATATCTACATGTTTTATACACATTATATGTCATATTCGTGCGTTTTCCGGAACTAACCTATTGACGAGATGCCGTAAGGCCAGTTTTCTGCTGTTTTTGGTTTCAGAAATCCTAGTAAAGAAATATTTTCGGAATCGGACGAAATAAAGACGGATGACCTTATAATTCCCGGAAGCTTCCGAGCACCGGAGAAGGACGAGAGGGGAGCCGGGGGCCCCACACCACACCCCGGCACGCAGGGGGCGCCCCGTGGTGTGGGCAGCCCGTGGCCCCTCCGACTCCATCTCTTCGCCTATTTAATCGTCCTGACCTAAAAACACCGACGGAGAGGACGAAACCCACGAAACCTTCCGAGCCGCCGCCATCGCGAAGCCAAGATCTGGGGACAGGAGTCTCTGTTCACCTGCCGGAGCGGGGAAGTGCCCCGGAAGGCTTCTCCATCGACACCGCTGCCATCTCCACCGCCATCTTCATCACCGCTGCTGCTCCCATGAGGAGGGAGTAGTTCTCCATTGAGGCTCGGGGCTGTACCGGTAGCTATGTGGTTCATCTCTCTCTATGTACTTCAATACAATAATCTCATGAGCTGCCTTACATGATTGAGATTCATATGATGATGCTTGTAATCTAGATGTCATTGTGCTAGTCAAGTGAGTTTTACTTATGTGATCTCCGGAGACTCCTTGTCCCACGTGTGTAAAGGTGACAGTGTGTGCACCGTGTGGGTCTCTTAGGCTATATTTCACAGAATACTTATTCACTGTTATGAATGGCGTAGTGAAGTGCTTATTTATATCTCTTTATGATTGCAATGTGTTTTGTATCACAATTTATCTATGTGCTACTCTAGTGATGTTATTAAAGTAGTTTTATTCCTCCTACACAGTGTAATGGTGACAGTGTGTGCACTCGTGTTAGTACTTGGCGTAGGCTATGATTATGATCCCTTGTAGATTATGAAGTTAACTATTGCTATGATGGTATTGGTGTGATCTATTCCTCCTACCTGGCGTGAAGGTGACAGTGTGCATGCTATGTTAGTACTTGGTTTAGTCGTGTCGATCTTTCATGCACTCTAAGGTTATTTAAATATGAACATTGCATTGTGGAGCTTGTTAACTCCGGCATTGAGGGTTCGTGTAATCCTACGCAATGTGTTCATCATCCAACAAGAGAGTGTAGAGTATGCATTTATCTATTCTGTTATGTGATCAAAGTTGAGAGTGTCCACTAGTGAAAGTCTATTCCCTAGGCCTTGTTCCTAAATACTACTATCGCTGCTTGTTTACTGTTTTACTGCGTTACTACTGCTGCGTTACTACTGCTTGTTTACTTCCTACAATATTACTACCATCAACTGCATGCCAGCAAGCTATTTTCTGGCGCCGTACTACTGCTCATATTCATTCATACCACTTGAATTTCACTATCTCTTCGCCGAACTAGTGCACCTATTAGGTGTGTTGGGGACACAAGAGACTTCTTGCTTTGTGGTTGCAGGGTTGCTTGAGAGGGATATCTTTGACCTCTTCCTCCCTGAGTTCGATAAACCTTGGGTGATCCACTTAAGGGAAAACTTTCTGCTGTTCTACAAACCTCTGCTCTTGGAGGCCCAACACTGTCTACAAGAATAGAAGCACCCGTAGACATCACTCTCTCCCTCGTCTCTCACTCGCTGCAACCAGCCAACACGCTTCGTCTCGTGGTCACCGACCTTACACGTGAGTCGTGGGTCATCCTGAAGCTGCAACGTGAGATACAGATGGCGTTCTCGGGAGAGAAAGGTCAGGAGGATTGGGGAAGAAGACATATTCTTTCTTGTCTAAAACGAGTCATGGTGTGTTATATGTGATTTTGTGGGAGGATAGAACAGTCCAAAACAAAATCTGGATATGTCCCTTGTTTCCGTGGCATAATTGCACCACCGATGCCAGCCCCTGAAGGTGATTGTCACACCCCAACTTTTGCAACCTTGTTTAATTGTCCTTAGTGCAAAAATCAGGGGGAACAAAAACTTTTTCCATAGACTAATTAAGATGAATTGCCTTGATCTGTTTGTTATGATGAATTGCCTTGATCTGTTGGTAGATGAATTGTCTTGATTTTCTTGTTGAGTTTTGTCTTGAGCTACCTCATAGAACAACACCCCTAGTGGTTAAACAAGCAACTCACCAAATAAAACACCTATGTGACTTAGGAAAAGTTGTTTCCCTTTTTCTCCACATCAAACTTTTCTACTCATGGCGACATGAGTGTGCCTACTAAAAATTCCTCTTTGTGCTTAAGCTAGCTCAAATCATCATTGATTCCAAACTTGCATCCTTCTCTTATACCTACTCATCCTTGTTGGTTTTGAGGCCATGTCGACCATCTGTGTTGACAGGCTTTGAATGTCCAGATTTTGGCAGTTGATCTCTAAGCAACCACAACTGTTTTTGGTAGCCTCAATACATGGATCTCATCTATGCAACACCCTCTTCAACCTCCACGTCCTGCATGTCTCAGTCAATCCTTGCAACTCTTATATTCAACTTGATCTGGTATCCTATCCCATGTTCCAGCACCAGATCACTTCTTCCTCTTTTACCCCTTGTTTTTGTTTACATCCGAGTTTATCTTCACAAAACCAAGAGTGGGAATGATGGATACATTTTGTAGCCATCATCTACCCTTGAGAACACTTCTCCCTAAATTAGTTCTCTTTCTCAAAACCCTACTGTTTTCTTCTCTAGTTTTGATCACAAAACTACCTCTAGTTTTATTAAATATTTTCAAGAAAATTTCTTCAAACAAAACAAGGAACTGAAATGGGTTTTGTTTTTCATCCCATTTCTACCAAGTACTGATTTCTAAAACATTACTTTCTATTTTGTTTTCCTTTTTACAAAAGGCTTGCTTATGGTACTTATACCATTTCTTGTTTTTCTCTTGGTTATTTAAAATTGAGAAAACTCCACCTTACTTGATAAAGTAAGTAGAACATTTTGAATCATATGTTCTACCTAACTTCTCTCAATCCTTTTCAAAGTCCTTTTCTAAATTAATTTCCTTCCCAATTGTCCCTACACAATTGAGGTGTTTCGAATACCTTTCAACTGAATTCTATTTCAAATGGCAACACTTGCACATCTTATGCACATCTCTGATCCACCACATTGTATCCCCCATCATCCAATTCTTGATCGTATGGATGATCATTTGATACTTTCAAATGAACTCCCTTCAAACTCAAGGAGTATTTCAAACCACTCCCAATTGACCTCTTATATTGAAGCGCAACTTATATTTCATCATGCCCACCTCACTCCCCTACTCATCACCATCATCTCCTTGGCACAAAGCCATCAAGCAACAAATACCCTCATGGTGCATATCACCATCACACTATTCCTCCAGGCTACCTCCCAACCAACCTAATCAATGAGGAGGCAGCCCACTCCCTTTTCCTCTATATAAAGGGGCTTGGCAGCCCACCCCCTCCTCACTTGCTCTCACTTTTCCACTCCCCACTCTTTCCTCCACTCCCACACACTCTCCTCCTACCTCTCCCCACGAAATTGCTGCTCCTCCTAGCTTCATGGCCGGCCATGGCCATGAAAAGCTCTCCAAGATGAAGCTCTCCCCCTCCCTCAAGCTCCCCTTCTCCATGAGAGCATCCATCTCCTTCTTCTCCCAAACCCTAGATGGTTTTCTCTCCTCTTCTTCTTCCTCCCTTGCTAAGTTTGGATCTTGATGCAGGTGCATGTTGGTTCAAGCATGGAGAAGTTTCACCTATCCTCAGATCTGAAGTCCTTGACCAAAGTTCGTCCAAAACCTTGCAGTAATTTCTTTCATCTTGCTGTTTCAGATTCTGGTACGAACTTGTAAAATCCACCAAAACTCGTGTGCAGGGCCAAATCGAGTGATTCAAAGTTCCGCGGATAGCTATTGAAAAGATCTACAACCTGGCGTTTGTTTCATCCTCAAATTCGTTACATATTTTCCACGGTAAATAAAGTTCTTTAAACATGCAGATTCACTGTTTGTTAAATAAGTTCCGTTTTACAAAACCTTTTTGAGCAAACTCAACTTTGGGTGAAAGCACTCTTCAATACCTTCATTTTGGCGGTGGTTTCACTTCGATTGACCTCCTGAAACTGAAATGGTTCACAGATCAAGATCTGGTCAGATCTGACTTTGTCGAATTAAATCAGGAGCTTGGGAACGAATTTTTGAATGAAACAAATTGGGTAACAACCACCTTCTCAATACCTTTCAGATGCAACTGACCTCATATTTTTATGAATTATGTACGATTTGTGGTGAATGAAACTTGTTCTGTGTGTTCTGCAGACATGGCTGTTAGTTTTTAAATCACCAAAAATCCATCTTTGAACCTAATTGAGTGATTCCAACTTTGTAGGACTGCTGTATGTTTTCTTAATCATCTCCAACAAGTTTCAAACATTTATCTGTTATGAAAATCCAGTTGTAAAGAAAATGGTAAAGACATACAGTAACCTTGTTAATCCATTTGTGAGAGCTTCAGAAACTATTTGAACCCAAATTCAATTGTGTATGCATCTCTGTTTAAATACCTTTCAAATGTCACTGGTCTCATATTTTTAGGATTTTTCTACGATTTATGGCTTACAGATCTTGTTTTCTGTACAGTCAGATTCAAAGAAATTCCTAAAATTGTAGGTTTAATATTTTGGGGTGATTCCAATTGGGTTAGTCTTGTATTAGTACTGGCCATCTAGGAAAAATAGTATTAGTCTCTGTTCATGCATATTTGTTACTGTTAGTAATGTATATGTGTGACATGCATTGTTGAAGCAAAACTTTTCGGTTTATTTAGAACCCTTGACCAACTCTTTTTATTAGAAATGGGCAACCTTTGTTTTATGATTGAAAAACAAAACCTCTGCAATTTAACATTAGCTCTTTTGTTTTGCTTAAGTTTTCAAATGGTGGGGCATATCATTTGCTTCCTATTCTTGTGTAGTGTTTTGTAAGCTTTATAAGATAGGGAGAATTATTGCCCGCTCTTCCAAAAATGTTTCAAATTATAATGTAAATGTTTTTGATGCAAAACCAATGCACTTGTCTTCTTTGTGGTGTTATATAACAGGGAATAACTAGTTTATGCCACAGCAATAACCAGAGAGGCAATTGCTAATTTGCGATGCTCTCATGTCTATGTTAAGCGAGATAATTTGGTTGTCTTTTAAAATGATTTGAAGAAACTATATGTTCTTGGTATGATAGCACTTAGTAAGGTGGTTAGCTATTGCTTGTTGAATGTTGAATGTTGCATTCTTGTTATGATTGTTGCAATGTGATTGATTGTGTTCCTTTTATATTTTCTGACGATAGATGCGAACGATTCCGGAGAAGAAGAAGTGGATCGGACAAGGATTTTATTTATATTGTTGGTATTCTTATATTGATGAAGTTGAAGAAGTCCAGGGACAAATAAGCCAAGGCAAGCCATCTCTTGATCTCTGATATGATGTCTCTTTGGATGTCATCTTGTGCTATCAATAGCATCTTGGTTCTATGTGTGATGATCTCCATATTGTTGTCATCTATGCTTGGATGCAAGCATGGTACCTCTAGTAGTTTTATCTTGTCAAGGTCTTGGTAATTGGTTGGGTGTATGGTATCATGGCCATTGCTATCCAACTTGCTTTCTATATTTAGCTTGAATATGTTCCACCTCGGGACAAGATTCATACTACACCCCCTTCTAGTGTAGATGTATCAATACCATGTTTTTGGTGTATTCTCAAATTGTGATGAGTATGCCTGATTCCCTTAATGGTGTTGGTGTTGGTCAATTCTCATCCCTATCTATCTATTGATTGGGTTAGATAACACCACAAATCTGAAAGTATATTTCCTCTTGTGTTGTCATAATACATGCTTAGCTCAAGCAAGTATGATCCACTCCAATACCTCTTTTTCATACCCTCAATGGCATGATGACCCTCATCTCGGCCATAGTGTTGTATTAGTTCAACTCATGAAACTTTAGGTTGGGAACCCCTCAAGGTTTACCTTGTTGTAAATGTTTGTGAAAACCTTGGGTGAGGCAATCTTACCCAAGCGTATGGTTTATGAAAGGAAAGGATCTTGACAAAGATGGTTGGAAAGAGGAAGGTGTGTGTGACTTGGGTTTTTGAGAAAAACGACACATGGTTCTTTGTATTCGCCCGGAACAACTAATCGCGCAACCACTCTACCCCAACGTGGGCACGGGGCTTAGCCCTAGTTTGTCGAAGCTGGCATGAGACACCTTCACAACTCTCTAGGAGGGTCACGATGACCTCTGACGCCGGGTTGCGCTCTGAAGGAGGCAATACACTGTAGTTTTCTATAGCCGGACGATTACTGAGTGTCGTTGCCTAATCGACAATACCTCGGAGGAGGGATCCTCACGAGGGGGAGAAGAAGTAGGGGCCATAGGGCGGAGTGCACACGGGACGGTGGTACGCAAGTTACCCAGCTTCGGAACACCTGCACGATGACGGGGCCTACTGCTTGTGGAATTATCTGGGCGCTTGCGCGTTGTTACAATGGTTGTGGTTGTGCCTCTAGGGCTCCCGGGATCCGGCTTATAAAGGCGCACGGATCTAGGGTTTACACGGAGAGTCCTAGCCGGAATACAAGTTGCCTAACTACGGTACAATATCTTGCCGTGTACGTCAAGGATCCGCCTTCCTTATGGCCGTACTGGATCCGGATACTTTATGGGCCTCCACGGATCCGGCCTCCTTCGTAGGTCGGTTAGGATCCGGCTCCAGTTCCTGGGCTGGACTTCATCCTTCTTGATCAACAGCAACTGGGCCGCCCGATGGGCCCCATGCCACCATCACCGTCTGTGGGCCACCCGGGCTTGCCGGATCTAGGCCATGTCGTTGATATACCCATAAAGTATACCCACAACAGTAGCCCCCGAAGTTCTCCGAGATTCATCATTCTTCCGTCTTCAAATAACTCGGAACCGAAGAGAATCTTGAAGAGCTTCCAAACTTTCCTGTTTCCGATATCATTTAATCGGAAATCCTCATGTCCTTCAGTATCGATAATGTAACGGAGTTTGCATTTTTCCCGCGCACAACTTCCTATTTTCCCGCGCTAAATTTTCGGAGATGCGAATCTTTAGCCGGAAATTTCGGGAGCGCATGGTTAAATTACCTCCACGTCATTTTACCGTTTTTAACCTAAGACACGTGTCATGCATCCAACGGTGAGACCGTTCAGTTTCCGCCGTCGGATCCGGAACGCGAATCTCCGCGCGTGGTCTATAAATACCCCGACACGCGGTGATTTCTCATTCTTTTCACCCGTTCACCACTTCGTCTTCTTCCTCCAGCCGCGCCGCCAGCCAGATCTTAACTCCGACGAGCTCCGCCGCAGAGACCTTCGCGCCCGGTCGCTTCAAGCCTCCCTTCGCTCCAAGATCGCCGCGGTTGATCGGGAAATCTCCCCCGCCGCCGATTCGTGGTCACGCGGGCCGTTTTTCAGCAAGCTCGACGACCTTCGTCCTCGCCGGAACATCGTCGGTCCGCCGCGCCATTGACGGTACGTGCACCGGACTTGTAGAAGAAGAAGTAGAGTAGATTCCGGTAACTCAAACACTTTGCATGGGTGCAGCCGGAAGCATGCCAATCGACTCACATTGTACTGGTAGTTCTCCGAACAGCCCGGATCCCAGTTCATTAGAGCCTATCTGTCCGGATCCCATAGCATATCTACCACCATTTGTTTCCGACATCCGGCTAGCTCAACCTTTTTCCGCATCTTCCAGCACCAAGTTAGGCCGGATCCCAACCGCACAAGAAATCGAAGAAGAACTTCAAGGGCAAGCTAGAATGGCAGCAAAGTGCAGGAGACGGAAAATAAGAAGGCTTCCAAGGCCCGGATTCGCGAAGGAGAGCGGGGTCAATGGTGGCCCTGCGAAACCACCGATACGGAGCTCAGAGAGCTCCAGAACGAAGGTATGATCTCCGCACATTGGAGTTTCATACGCGACACCGTCATCCCCAAGCCAGGAGCCGGAGAAGTGGTCATGACCAAGGCTTGGGTGGAACGCGGATTGTCGCTTCCTTGCTCGGAATTTTTCCTCTCCATCCTCACAACATATGGGCTTCAACCCCACAACATCTGCCCCAACTCCTACCTCCTGTTGTCCAACTTCGCAACTCTCTGCGAAGGGCACCTCGGAATCCGGCCAGACGTCAAGTTATGGCAGTTCTTCTTCCGAGTGAAGAAAGAAACAAAAGACAAAGCTATGCTGAACTGCGGGAGCATGACCTTCATGCTCCGACCTGGTCGTATGTACCCTCCCCACGACTCGCACGAATCCGTCCGGTACTGGAACGCCGGATGGTTTTACGAGAAGAACGTGTCAGTTCCGGAGATCCATGATGGTCTCCCCAAATTCAACAACGAGCCTCCGGAAGAGCTCGCAAGCTGGAGCTTCATCCCGCCGCTTTCCCTAACTCCCATTCTGGAGAAGGCAGCGCGGAGAATCTCCTGGTTAGTCCACGACGGGCTAACCGGAACCCAGCTTACACTGAGCTGGTTCACTCGGCGGATCCAGCCTCTACGATATAACGCGCGATTAATCTGCGCATACACCGGGGCGGACGACCAGCTCCGAGCTACCCGCCACGATCTTCCGGCTGATTCTCTCAAAAGGAGATTCAAGACGCTGGTGAAGGTGGGCCGGGGTCAACCGATCCCGGAACTGATCAAGGATATCTACACGAACGACCAATGTCCTCCGGTAAGCTTTGACTCTTTCATCACTTCAAACTTCACAAGTTTTTGGATATTGACTAACATATGATATCTTTCCCTCCAGCTCGCTACATTGGCGGAGGAAAACCTGCGCACCATACTTCGCGTCCCTGTCAGCGGCGACACGGCGGAGGAGGTTCCGGAGGACGAAGAGGAGGAAGAGGAGCAAGCACCCCGCAAGGTAGCTCCCCGACCTACGAAGCGTCCCCGCGCCAAAGCTTCCGGCTCCGAAGCCGGAGCTAGCGGCGAGGCCTCCGCCAAGAAGCCCAAGGTCGTCAAGCCCCCTCCGCTAGACTCAAGGAAGGCGGAGCGGGAACGTTTGAAAATGCTTGCAACAGCAGGCAAACGCTCACGCCCCAACATCCCCGGCGCCCCGTAAGTTTCCGGGCATGGTACACATTTATTTTGATGCATTTGTTACTTATGCAATCTTCTTTTACTTGTTCACAGGACTCCGACTACCACCGCCACTGGGACCGCCAGCCAAGAACTCATCACCAAATTCATGAAGAAATCTCCGGCTGTTGGTCCTGCAACTCCAGCTCCGCCAAGCGCTTCCCACACTGCTCCACCGCCGTCTCCTCCTCAGGCGGATCAATCTCCCCCTCCTGCCACAAACACTCCACCGGAAATAATTCCGGTCAGCAGCGAGAAGGTGGGCGAAGAGGATCCTAAGGCCAAGGGCCCTGCCCAAGAAGAAACTCAAGACCAAGGAGAGGCTGAAGTTACTTCCTCCGAGAAGGTCGGAGCCGGTGCTGGCGACGTTGTCGTGTTTCCAAAGAACTTCGGAGATCCAGCTGACCTCACTTCCACCCCCAAGGCATATGCTACAAAAAATTTCAAACAGCTCACAGAGGCGGAAAAATGGGAGCTTGAACAAGACTTGCTCAATGCTATGCTGAACAACGCCTGGGGGAAGCCGGACGCCGGTACGTCGGAAATCCAGGACTTCAAGAAAGGCGTCGGCGAATTCTTCGACAAGCTCATCTGCAAACAAAAGGTACTCCCCAGTAGCCCCCAAGCATGTAGGCGGAAACTAGGTACTAGTTAGCGCGTAGATGCTTTAGAGTACAACCACTTTTGGAAAGATTTATTTAAAATGTCACAGTAGCCCCCAAGCATGATGTCGGAAAGATTCCGGCAATAATGCTTCAAAGGACACCACTAAGTTGTAGGCGGAATTTTTACTCCTGCTCTGATTGTTTTTTACAGGAACAGCAGGCACTGCACTATGAGCTGCATAAGAACATTGCTCTGCAGCGCCGCGTTACCCTGGGTCAAGCGGAAAACATCCGGACCCTTAAAGATAAGAATGCAGAACTGAACAAACAGCTGGCGGACGCCCAAGGTTGGTTTCCGACCTTTATTGTTGTCAGTTCACGTTCCGACTTTGAATTGTATTTAACTTGAATCCTTATAGGCGCATCTTCCTCCCTGGCTACGACCTCCTCCGAACTGGAAAACCTGCGCTCTTCCTATCAAGAGTTGGAGATAAAACTGAAGGAGGCGGAGCAGCAGAAGGAGCGTGCCGAGAAGCAACTAGCGGAGAAAAACTCCGAGCTCATCAGGGAGAAGGGCGAATTCGTGCTGAAGCGTAATGCTGATAGCGAAACTATCAAGAGGCAGCAAAAGGAGCTCAATGGACTCCGAAAGTACATGGAGACTGCGGAGCACCATTGGGACCTGCTGGCCGAAAATATCCTGGGTACGTATACTCGGAATTTCTTATCTTGATGGATAATCTCTTGTGCTCAACTTGAATGTTTTACTCTTGTATTTTTGTGCAGAGCCACTCGGATACCCTGAAAAGCGCCGGAACAAATTCCCCCGGGACGACGTTCTTTCTCTTGCTGGCGATGACTGCAAGGATCTTATATCCGCTTCTCGGAAGATATGCCATAACTTGTCGCTGAAAAGGAGCCGCACCTGCGGTCTGCGCAAACTGATCAAGCGAATGGACATTCTTCCGGAGCTGGTAACAGATCTACAAGCGTCATCAGCCCGAGGTGCAGCTGCCATGACTTTAACCATGTGCTTGGCGCATAACCCGAAGATGGATCTGGACCGGGTAACTTCTGGTGTTCCTCGGACCGCAGATGTCGGAAAGCTTCTTGATGCGGTGAGTGGCTATGACACCCGCATCGCGCGGAGGATCCGTCACGAGGAATTCTACGACAAGGTGGTTCTCCCAGCGGACGAGCCCCTTGAAGATGAACTTCAAAAAGAGCGCGACGCGGAGGCCCGTCCTGCGGAATCCGGAACCCAGTTTACCTGGACCAGCTCCAAGGATGCTCCCGAAGAGGAAGAGCCCAAGACCAGCGCTGCAACCTCCGACGAAGATGAAGAGAGCGATGAAGATGTGTCGTCTCCGGCTGAGGGCGCCAAAGGAAAAGATCCAGAGGGCAATGCTTCCCCGTCCAAGGCGGAGTGAAAACGTTTATGTCCTGCGGGATAAAACAATGCATCATTTTGGCCCCAGCGAGGGTTTGTAAAATAACTTAAATTCTTAAGTAGTTAGGGACGAAACAGGCATGCATGCGTGGGCGGAAAAAACTTATCCTGCTATCCGTTTATATATTATTTGCATGTGTTGTTTCTTGAAAGCAAGTGCTGGTTTGATAATTTCCGGCTTGCCCACTTGACCTTCCACGAGCCGGAAAACCCGTGCCGGAAACGCTCGCCAGCGGCGACGAAGCCCAATGGCAATCCGTCAATAACCGCGGAAACAAGCCCCCAGCCCAAGTGCCGGAAGTCGCTACCAGGAATCCATGGGTTTGCAACAGAAAAAATTTCCGCCAGAAAACTTAAGCTTACGTCCTAAGGGACGATTTTGAAAATCACAACTTTCATACACGCCTAGGCGGAAAGATCCAGCTCTGCGGTTTTAGTCGGAAAAAACATACACGATCCAGAAATGAAAAATTAAAGGAGGCAAAAGACTCTAAGAGTGAACCAAAAGCTTTATTTCATTGATCATGTATCATAGATATTACAATGTATGTAATGCGTAAAGCGCTAAGTGTGGAAAGGACGTAGTTGTGCTATGTTCCAGGGACGATCTGTTTCATCATATATGTCACCCGGATCTTCTCGTTTTCGTTTCCGATGCCAGTTAGCAGGTCTACCCTTTAGCTCCCGGAAATCAACGAGATAGTAGGATCCGTTGTGTAGTACTTTGCTGATGACAAAGGGTCCTTCCCATGGAGTTTGCAACTTGTGATCTTTCACCTGGCGAAGGCGGAGGACTAAGTCTCCGACCATGAACGAGCGGTTCCGAACTCGACGGCTATGATAGCGTCGGAGCTTCTGCTGGTAAATGGTGGAGCGTTGGTCGGCTAGATTCCGAGCTTCTTCGATCAGGTCCACAGATAGCTGTCGAGCCTCGTCAGCAGTTTCTTCATTGTAGGCGGAAACTCGCGGTGAATCATGGATGATGTCAGTGGGAGCACAGCTTCGGATCCGTATACCAGGAAGAAAGGAGTAAACCCTGTTGACCTGTTAGGGGTAGTTCGTAAACTCCACGAACAGAGTCCAGCTCATCAGCCCAAGCTCCGGCTGCGCGGCGCAGCGGTTCTTCAAGGCGAGGTTTGATTCCGGCTAGTATGAGGTCGTTGGCTCGTTCGACCTGACCATTAGATTGTGGATGAGCCACAGATGCAAGGTCAAGCCGGATCCCAACTTCATCGCAGTAATCCTTGAGTTCTCCCTGCGCAAAGTTTGTGCCATTGTCTGTGATTATGCTGTGTGGGATGCCGAATCTCGTTACGAGGCTGCAAACAAATTTTAGTGCCGTAGCACCATCGGCTTTTCTCACTGGCTTTGCCTCGATCCACTTACTGAACTTATCAATAGCGACCAGGAGGTATTCATGACCACCAGGAGATGATTTCTTTAACTTACCAACCATATCGAGCCCCCAGACCGCAAATGGCCAGGTGATAGGTATGGTCTTCAGCTCTTGAGCTGGAGCGTTTGGTTGTAGCATAGTACTGACAACCGCGGCAAGTTTTCACCAGCTTGTCAGCGTCTTCTTTAGCTGTTAGCCAGTAAAATCCTAACCGGAAAGCTTTTGCAACGAGGGACCTGGGGGCGGCATGATGCCCGCAATCCCCTGCATGGATCTCTCTGAGGATTTCAATGCCATCTTGACTGGAGACGCATTTGAGAAATACCCCGTTTGTGCTTCGTTTGTAGAGCTGTCCATCAACAATTGTGTAGGATCTTGCTCGTCTGATGATCTGTCGTGCGTGGACCTCGTCCTCCGGCAACTTTTGATCAATGAGGTAATCCAAGAACGGCTGAGTCCAGGCCGGAATGACTGCCATCACTTCCTTAGCCGGAGAAACTGCCAGATCAGGATTTTCCGGGTTTGCACCCTTCACTGAAGGTACTCGCAGATGCTCAAGGAAAATTCCAGGCGGAATTGGTTTCCTGCCGGATCCGAGCTTGGACAGCATGTCTGCTGCTGTGTTATCATCTCTCCTGACGTACTTGACTTCGTAACCGAGGAAGCACTTGGCGATCTCATCAACTTCGTCTCTGTAAGCCGCCATGACGGAGTTTCTGGCGTTCCAGTTCCGGCTACTTGTTGTGCCACCAGGTCGGAATCTCCGCAGCATATGATGTGCTTGATCCCAATTTCCTTAGCGATGCGCAGACCGTGTAGTAGAGCCTCGTATTCCGCCATGTTGTTGGTTGCTTCGAAGTGAATCTGCAGAACGTACTGCAATTCTTCTCCGGTAGGTGACTTCAGGGTAACTCCAGCCCCCGAGCCTTGATGTTGTTTGGATCCGTCAAAGTGCATGACCCAAGCTTCAGGTTCCGGCACAGGTGTGCCCTCCGGTGCTTCAGTCCAATCCGCGATGAAATCCGCTAGAACTTGAGACTTGATTGCAGTTCGGGCTTCGTAGTTGATGTCGAAGGCAGATAACTCAATGCCCCATTTTGCTACGCGTCCTGTTGCGTCGGAGTTGTTGATGATCGTTGCCAGGGGAGCCTTGCTCACCACTGTCATTGGGTGCTCTTGGAAGTAGTGTCTCAGTTTCCGGCTTCCTAGGAAAACTCCGTATGCCAGCTTCTGAAAGTGAGGGTATCTCTGCTTGGATTCCGTCAAGACTTCGCTAATGTAATAGACAGGCCTTTGGACTCCGTGCTCAAATCCTTCTTCCTTTCGCACCACCACGATTACGAGGCTGATAACTTTATTGGTAGCCGCTATGTAGAGGAGCATAGGCTCTGACTCAGCTGGAGCTGCCAATATAGGTGGGGAGGAGAGTATGTTCTTCAACTCCTGAAGTGCTTTATCTGCTGCCTCATCCCAGACAAACTTGTCGGTTTTCTTCAGCAGCTTGTATAGAGGTAAGGCTTTCTCGCCAAGACGGCTAACAAATCTACTGATTGCCGCAACGCAACCAGTTAATCGTTGCACATCTTTGAGACAAGTTGGCCTTTTGATGTTCAGGATAGCCTTGATTTTTTCCGGGTTAACTTCAATGCCCCTGTGAGAAACAATGAAGCCAAGGAGTTTTCCGGCTGGTACGCCAAAGACGCACTTCAGCGGATTCAACATCATCTTGTACCGTCGGAGATTATCAAAGGTTTCCTTAAGGTCGCTCAGCAGGTCGGATCCCTTCGGGTCATGACCGCGATGTCGTCGACGTAGGCGTGCACGTTCCGGCCAATCTGGCACCGCTGCATCGTACGTTGGTATGTGGCACCTGCGTTTTTCAAACCAAAAGGCATGGTAACATAGCAGTATGTGCCAAAGGGTGTGATGAAGGAGGTCGCCTTTTGGTCAGACTCCTTCATCAGGATCTGATGATACCCGGAATATGCGTCAAGAAAACACAGAAGTTCCGCCCCTGCCGTCGAATCAATGACTTGGTCAATGCGCGGCAAAGGGAACGGATCTTTCGGACAATGCTTATTCACGCCGGAGTAATCGATGCACATTCTTAGTATTTCAGAATTCTTTTTGGGTACAAGGACGGGATTTGCGACCCAATCAGTATGGATGACTTCTACTACAAAACCTGCCTCTAGTAACTTTGCTAATTCCATTTCTATGGCGCGGCGCTTCTTATCTCCAAAGCGTCGCATAGCTTGCTTCACCGGTTTTGCACCCGGATTTATGTTGAGGTAGTGCTCGGCGAGTTCCCTTGGTACTCCGGACATGTCAGAAGGTTGCCATGCGAAGATATCCATGTTAGCTCTGAGGAACTCGACGAGCGCGCTTTCCTATTTTGGGTCCATGTTGGCTCCGACTGAAACCTGCTTGGAGCTGTCTCCTTCAATGAGGTCATGCTTCTTGGTTTCTATCGCGGCCTTGAACGAGGTCTTCTGTTCGGAGATCTGCTTCTTGGTGGTCTGCATCTCGTCGGATCCACCGCGGCTCTGTAGCCTTGCAGCTCCTCTCCAGATATGACGGATTCTGCAAAGGCGGCTTCGCCCTCCTCGCAGTCCCTAGCTTTCTTGTAGTCTCCGGACACGGTGATCCAACCGTTAGGACCCGGAATCTTGAGCTTGTTGTAGATGTAGCATGCCCTGGCGTGGAACTTGTGGTAGGTGGGCCTGCCGAAGATCACGTGGTAGGAGCTTTTGAAGGGCACCACTTCAAACGTGATCATCTCTTCGCGGTAATTGTTCACATCGCCGAAGGCCACGGGAAGTTTGATGCTGCCCAGAGAGTTTGCCTTCTTACCCGGAACCACACCATGGAATTCAGTGGTGCTGTGCTTGAGTTGGTCCTTGGTGAGGTTCATCTTCTCCAGGGTCTCCAGGTACATGATGTTCAGGCTAGCTCCTCCGTCCATAAGACACTTGGAGAAGTCATACCCGTCGATGCGGGGACTCACAACCAGAGCGTAGCACTCTTTGGGGATGACGGCCGGGTGATCCGACCTGTCAAAGGTACAGCTTTCTCCGACCACTTGACATACTGCGGCACAGCCGGAACTGTGGCGTTCAAGATCCGGAGCGCCGACTTTTTTCGCGCGGACAGTGGGGGTTCCGAGGAAGGTGTGGTAAGTTCCGACACTCTTTCTGCCAAAGGGGTTGGATTTGTTTGCTGCGGTACCCTCCTTGGGTTCCGGTGAAGCGTCATCCTCGTCCATGGCCTCGAACTGTCCTCCTCTTTGTCCTTGTTCTTGCCCTTGCCTCCTTTGCCGCGTGGGCGGTGCCGGGCTCGCTTGTATCCTGCCTCCGGGTCATTCTTCAGATCATTGACCCACTTGCGTTGCGATTGTGTGGGTGGATTTGCCCGTAGCCGGATCCGATGGGCCAGGCACGGCATATCCCTGTATTCTTCGTACGTTTGGGGGCGCGGGATCCGGCTGCGGTGACTTCGCGCTGGCCCTGCCGCTCCGCCTCCACGTCCGCGGCCTCTTCCGCCTCCTGGACCTCCGCGTTGGAACGTCATGGCTACCATGTCGGATCCTCCGCCCTTCTGGTCTTCAGGGGGTTCTTCCGCTTGTTGCTGTTGCTGACGCCGTTATCACGGTTTTTCTTCTGTTGGTGCAGGGGTATGGCTGTAGCTGCGAGATCTCCGCCTGCGTCATCATCGGCGGCAGTATGATCGCTGGCGATTTTTATCATCTCATCAAGAGTGAGTTTGTTTGCGTTCACCAGGCAGGTAAGCTTATGGCGCAGCAGCCCCCCACGCTGCAAACCACCAATAAAGGCGTGCATTGCTGTGCGGTTATCTACGTTCTCGCACTTGTTCCTGGTTGCCAACCATCGGGTGAGGAAACTCCTAGATGTCTCACCCTTCTTCTGGATGCAAGCTTGAAGGTCGCTGGTGGTGGCCGGTCTCTTGTAGGTACCCCTGAAGTGGTTCTCGAAAGCCTTCTTCAGGTCCAACCAGCAAAAGATGGTGTTCTCCTCGAGGTCGCTGAGCCAAACACGAGCTGGACCAATAAGGTACAACTGGAGCATGCGGCAGGCTATATTCGGGGTTCCTCCGGCGAAGGTTACCGCATTGTAGTAATCCTCGATCCAGGTATCCGGCCTCTCGCTGCCATCATAATGCTTCAGGTTTCCTGGTAGCTTAAGGTTCAGGCTTCTTGGCTTTGGTTCCTCTCGGATCATCTGGCCAAAGCACCTTGGACCGATGTAGTCGGATCTGTATTCGTTGAGGCGATCCGGGCATCACGGGGGCACCACCGGGTGACTTCGAGCGGGAACGGGATCTCCGGCCTCTGCCTCCGCCTCCACCTCCGCCTCCACTGGGTGGCGGCGAGGGAGATCTGCGAGGGGGCCTGTAAGACGTTCTTCCGCCTTCAGATTCTCGGCGTGGCTCCCGCGGCTGGCTCCGGCTTCGGTGGCTTCCTTCCTCTTGGTGGTGGTCGCCTCCGTCGTTCCGGCTCCTGCGTGGCTCAGGTGCATACTCCTCGTTCCGGCTCCTCCTGGGTTCCGGATCGCGTCCTTGGCTTCTGCGAGGCTCAGGGTCGCGTTCTTGACTCCGACGAGGCCTGCTCGCGGTCTTGATTCCGGCTTCTGCGTTGCTCCAGCGTGCGCTCCCTGTTCCTATCTCTAGGAGCCGGCATCGTGTCGCGGATGTTGATTCCGCCTGGCCCATGGGGCCTGGGGTTTCCGGCAGGACTGCGACGTCGAGGGGGTAGCGGAGGACGCGAAGCTCGGGGTGGTGGTGATGGAACACGGTATTTGTCTCTGCCAGTGTACATCGCACCCTTTCCCTTTTCCTGATCTTTCGGAGCTGAATCCGATGGTATTGGGATTGGATTTGGATGATCTCTGACTTTCCTCCTGCGCTCCGTAGATCCGGTGCGCGACTCGTCATCACGATGTTGACTTGGTATGGCGTCCTTCTGCGCGGTGGATATGCATTGTTCCGGATTGGATGCTAATCTGCGCGAAGTGTCTGCCTTGCTCTGTTGCTGCATTGCTGAAGCAACGAGCTTCCGGACGTAGTTGATGTCAATCTCCTCGTCCTTCTTCTTTAGGAGCTCCGCAGCCTTCTTCATGTTATCCTTTGGAGTTGCGAGCGGCTGCTGCTCTGTGGGTGTTGCGAAGGTAATCCTGCGGGGAGGGATGGCTTCACGAGCAATTCTGTCAGCCTCCGCCTGCAAAGAATCTAACCTTTTCTGCCACTCCTTACGGAGTCCTGTGGCTGTAGCCATCATCTCGTCGACTTTGCGATCCTTCTTTAGGGAGTAGTCCACAAAATTTGCAGCCAAGGTTCTTTCCTCCGCCATTGCGGCTGCAGTCCTGGCGAACTTCTGAGCTGTTGCCAGCATCTCCTGCCGTTTGGCTTCTAAGACCTCCGGGTCTGCAGCCTCCTCTGGAGTTATTGGCTTGTTGAGAATGTCAGACTGCGCGACTAGATCCATGCGTGCTTGCTCGACTATCTCTTCTGGAGACAGGACACCCCTGTGCGGTTGCGGTCCCAAGGGAGGGCACGTTGGATGATCCTGGCTGGAGTTGGAGGCTTCGTCTTCCGTGTCCGGCTGATCCAGTGGTGCCACGGTTGCAAGAACCTGCATCGGCTGGGCGGATTCCACTTCAGCTTGCTCACCGCCTCCGAGTTCCTCGAGCTTGCGGTTGAATTCCTCTGTATTCATGGATGAAGCGCCGTCATCTTCTTCCCCGATTGCGAGCTCCTTCGTCAAGCGATTGTATTCTTCTGTGCCTATTGAGGAGGCATCATCGGAATCTGGGCTCAAGTTACCAAGGATTGATTCCTCAGGGTTTCCGGCTTCTTCTTGCCCCGGTGCGTCGCTATCTCCGACTGCTTCTGGCAGATCCGGAGTGACGTTGTTTCCGGGTTCCTCAACCTGCAAAGGATCGGCCTCGTCCTGGTGGAGGGCGTCTCCTGCGGTATGAGCCAAGAAGTGCACGAAGTGACACCTTTGCTTTCTAACACCTGGGAGACCCAGGCGGATCTGCATTGGTCTTCCACCGTTTTCTCCTGCTCAGGGGCGGATTGGGTGGGTTTTGATTTTTCCTGATCTAAGGCGGAATCTTCCTTAAGAAGCTCCTGCGACTCAGATCGGATCCTCGCGACGGCTTCCAGCTCAGCGGCGGATGCGTCAGCGTTACTGCATGCGTTCCGTCGGAATCGACGGTCTCGCCGATGAAGATGTGGATGCCGCCGATTGGGACGATGGAGAGCTTGACGGGGTTTGACCTAGCCGGAATCCAGAATTCGTCCGGAGGGACGATCGGAAAATTCCCGGCGTAAGTACGCGCCCCACAGCGATCGAGTCGTCGTAGCTTCCCATGGCGGAGCCCTCCCGGTTCCGGCCTCCGACGCCTCGTGCCCCACGGTGGGCGCCAACCGTTGCCTAATCGACAATACCTCGGAGGAGGGATCCTCACGAGGGGAGAGAAGTAGGGGCCATAGGGCGGAGTGCACACGGACGGTACGGTTACCCAGCTTCGGAACACCGCACGATGACAGGCCTACCGCTGCTTGTCCGGAATTATCCGGGCGCTTGCGCGTTGTTACAATGGTTGTGGTTGTGCCTCTAGGGCTCCCGGGATCCGGCTATAAAGGCGCACGGATCTAGGGTTTACACGGAGAGTCCTAGCCGGAATACAAGTTGCCTAACTACGGTACAATATCTTGCCGTGTACGTCAAGGATCCGCCTTCCTTATGGCCGTACTGGATCCGGATACTTTATGGGCCTCCACGGATCCGGCCTCCTTCGTAGGTCGGTTAGGATCCGGCTCCAGGTTCTTGGGCTGGACTTCATCCTTCTTGATCAACAGCAACTGGGCCGCCCGATGGGCCCCATGCCACCATCACCGTCTGTGGGCCACCCGGGCTTGCCGGATCTAGGCCATGTCGTTGATATACCCATAAAGTATACCCTCCGGACTCTGACGCCGGGTTGCGCTCTGAAGGAGGCAATACACTGTAGTTTTCTATAGCCGGACGATTACTGAGGGTCTTCTGTCTTGGCGCCGGAGATACGCTCGAAAAAGGAGGTATGCTGCCGGGGTGCCGGGAAGGGTAAGCCCGCGGGAAGGACTCATGTCGGTGGAGATAAGCGAAAGGTTATGTTCGGGTATCCGTCGTGGCATACGTTGTTATGCGGGGATGATGCCCACACGATAGGTATCTCGGATAGTTGTGGGGAAAGTGTGCAAACTCTGCAGAGTCAAAACTATTCGAATAGCCGCGTCCGCGGTCATGGACGGTTGGGATGGCCGTTACAGAGCTGTGTCGAGTTTTGGTTTTGAAAATGATTTCCAAAGGAAATGTGTGTTGGAAGTACCGGAAGGGTACGGGAAAGATGTTGTGCCGACCATGTGGAGATGGTCGAGGAAAATGAAACAAAAGTGGGTGACCCTTCCTAGTGTTTCATGTAGAGGAACTCTTCTTTAACAAAGATATAGAGATGTCATAGGACTTCCCTAGTATCCCCATCAATTGAGATGGCGGTATGCTACCTCTTCTTTAACAAAGATATAGAGATGTCATAGGACTTTCTTAGTGTCCCCTTCAACTGTGATGTGGGATGCTATATCCACAAGAGAAACTGATTCTCTTTCACATGCTATATCCACAAGAGAAACCGATTCTCTTTCACATGCTATATCCACCAGAGAAACTATTCTTCCTCTCTTGTCTTCTTTAGTTAGAATTGTTATCACCTTCTTGATGGTTTGCGAGTACAATTCAAATGTACTCACGGCTTTGTCCCTGGCTATTTACTTGGCCAGACCTGGAGGACTTCGACAGATGAAGAAGGAGTTGGCGACGTCTATGCGAGCTAGGAACGTCTTCCCAGTCAGTTGCCTGTAGGGTTAAGACAGATGACTTGGGCTCTACGCTGCTGAAGTGATTCTGCTACTCTGATGATTAGATTAGGCCATTCGAGGCTATCTTGTAAAGATGGGTCATGTGACCTTATTGTAATTTTCTTATTCCGTTTTGTAAAGGATGATGTAATTTGATATCAGTTCGGTTATGTGTTCACGGCACACTGATCATGGGAACGTGAACTGTATACATAACAGGGTATTTCGGACAGCTAGTCCGGGGTCCCCACAGAGCTGGTATCAGAGCCATCCTGACTGTAGGAGACCTTAGTTAGCATGGACGTTTGTTGGGAAACAAATACTTGGGAAAAACTATTTACGAAACAAATTCTTTCTTTAGTCGGAAGCATAGCTTCTACTCCTCCTATTTCTTCGAAACTTCTAAATTCTTATCTCTCCGCTTTATAAAAAAGGGTTTGAAAATTCTTACTCTATTATCTCATCCACTTCAAACCTACATATTGGACGATGTCCCAACTCAGCCGGAGACTCAAACTCACAGATGGATAAATCCCTCAGGAAGACTCATATGTCTCCAACAACAGCTATTGAAGCTTGGAGGCCGACTTAGCGCGCACATAAAGGGATAAGTAGATCATGTCTTTGGTTGTCACCAAAGTCTGTCAAGGAGCTGACCTTGTTCCTCCATGGACTTGCACCTTTTCGCAGTCGTCTGGGATCAAGTCCTCAGTTCTTGACTAGTAATTTTTAGGCCAGACACGAGAAGATCTCAAACCTTGGGAGTACCTCAACAGCTACCCCTCTGAAGACCTCACGTCCCTAGGATGTTGAGACCAGAAGTTCTACGCAGTTTTCGCCTCCACTTCAACATCGACGACTCAACACCAGGCTGCTTCGCCACCAACTGCTACCAGGATCCAAGTTGAAGCCAATGTCGGCAAGATGAAGACGTCGGCATATGTGACCAGCCCAAACCTATAGGATGGATAGGACAAACTCAATCGCTTTGATTGAGCTACCCCCGCGTATTAGTCATCCATGGGTACTTGTGTTACCATGTCTGGTTTGATGATTGCTTGTAGTTCCCTAAGTGTGTTGTCTTGAGTGTTTTTATTTGTTTGTTGTGTGTTTGATTGTCTTGGTCTTTAGGTCCGAAAAACACTCTTGGTGTGACAAACCAGCGTAGGAAGCCCCTCTAAGACGTTTTCACAGTCATCTACCTCGCCGATAAAATGCTTACTGCTAGTTAATTGGATAAGTTAACGAAAGGCACTAACTCTAACCCGTTAGAAGTTGTTTTCTTTCAACAGTCGGAAAAACTAACCCAGACCCCTATCTTCGATAACTACTTTCAAGATCAGCAGAAGCATCTCTACTAAGCCGAGAAGACAGAAGCCCCTACCTTCAAGAGTGACTACACCTCTGCAAGAAGACATACGAACTTTGTCTAACCTTGGAGTATAATCGCGCTAACTTCGAGGATAACTTTTTGAGACTACCCTCTAACACACCGTCTAACAAGCTGAGAGGACAATAGCGTCCAAGCCAAGCTACATCACATGGTTCATCTGGTCCTCATCAAGTGAAGCTCCTGAAGATACCTCAAGACTCAAGATTAGGTGTAGTTTACCTGCTCACTTCTTAACTGGTATAAGTCAGCACCGACCCTCATGCTGAAGACTTGCCTTCGATGACCTTTGTTACTGCTTCATATGGACAACAACCAGGCGCTTCATCTAATTTCTAACTTACTGCGCGTTATATGGATTAGTAAACACCGTGAGTGCCTCTTGAAGCTATGGACTACACATCACCCTCTGAAGATGTTCTACTCAAGACGAGAGATATCACTTCCTCGAAGCACCGACAAGACCCATGCTAGAAGCTCTGAGCCTCCAGAACCCCCGTTGAACAATCTTAAGGGTGGAAGACTTCGTCTTCCACTAAAAAATTTAAGCTAACTCTAAAAAGTTTTCGACTCTGTTAGGGCACCGTTGGATTGCACTACCTCCCCTAGAATCATGAACCCCGCTAGGGTCCTTAAGAAAACTACAGATCCAACACCTGCTTGGAGTAGTCAACCTCTTCACGAAGCTTGCTCTCGGCTAGAATCTACCGTGTCTCTTAGAAGCTGAAGTTGCAACCCTCTCAACAGCGGCACATCTACAGAAAAATGGAGTCTAACTTTAGTTCACTTTACAACCCCTCTAGTTCTACGCGTAGTAATCTCGGGACGAGATTATTTTAAGGGTGGAAGATATGTCACACCCCAACTTTTGCAACCTTGTTTAATTGTCCTTAGTGCAAAAATCAGGGGGAACAAAAACTTTTTCCATAGACTAATTAAGATGAATTGCCTTGATCTGTTTGTTATGATGAATTGCCTTGATCTGTTGGTAGATGAATTGTCTTCATTTTCTTGTTGAGTTTTGTCTTGAGCTACCTCATAGAACAACACCCCTAGTGGTTAAACAAGCAACTCACCAAATAAAACACCTATGTGACTTAGGAAAAGTTGTTTTCCTTTTTCTCCACATCAAACTTTTCTACTCATGGCGACATGAGTGTGCCTACTAAAAATTCCTCTTTGTGCTTAAGCTAGCTCAAATCATCCTTGATTCCAAACTTGCATCCTTCTCTTATACCTACTCATCCTTGTTGGTTTTGAGGCCATGTCGACCATCTGTGTTGACAGGCTTTGAATGTCCAGATTTTGGCAGTTGATCTCTAAGCAACCACAACTGTTTTTGGTAGCCTCAATACATGGATCTCATCTATGCAACACCCTCTTCAACCTCCACGTCCTGCATGTCTCAGTCAATCCTTGCAACTCTTATATTCAACTTGATCTGGTATCCTATCCCATGTTCCAGCACCAGATCACTTCTTCCTCTTTTACCCCTTGTTTTTGTTTACATCCGAGTTTATCTTCACAAAACCAAGAGTGGGAATGATGGATACATTTTGTAGCCATCATCTACCCTTGAGAACACTTCTCCCTAAATTAGTTCTCTTTCTCAAAACCCTACTGTTTTCTTCTCTAGTTTTGATCACAAAACTACCTCTAGTTTTATTAAATATTTTCAAGAAAATTTCTTCAAACAAAACAAGGAGCTGAAATGGGTTTTGTTTTTCATCCCATTTCTACCAAGTACTGATTTCTAAAACATTACTTTCTATTTTGTTTTCCTTTTTACAAAAGGCTTGCTTATGGTACTTATACCATTTCTTGTTTTTCTCTTGGTTATTTAAAATTGAGAAAACTCCACCTTACTTGATAAAGTAAGTAGAACATTTTGAATCATATGTTCTACCTAACTTCTCTCAATCCTTTTCAAAGTCCTTTTCTAAATTAATTTCCTTCCCAATTGTCCCTACACAATTGAGGTGTTTCGAATACCTTTCAACTGAATTCTATTTCAAATGGCAACACTTGCACATCTTATGCACATCTCTGATCCACCACATTGTATCCCCCATCATCCAATTCTTGATCGTATGGATGATCATTTGATACTTTCAAATGAACTCCCTTCAAACTCAAGGAGTATTTCAAACCACTCCCAATTGACCTCTTATATTGAAGCGCAACTTATATTTCATCATGCCCACCTCACTCCCCTACTCATCACCATCATCTCCTTGGCACAAAGCCATCAAGCAACAAATACCCTCATGGTGCATATCACCATCACACTATTCCTCCATCTCTATATCTTTTATATTTTCATACACATCATTTAAGGCACCATCTTGGCAAAGAATTATGTGACTCCACCTTGACCAACATACTTGATGAAAGCTCCATGTTGATGATTCATTTTTGCATGACACAAGAATGGAGCCGGCCATGATTTGTGCATGTCAACTTTGGACATCAATTCCTCTCTCTACTTTACTCCACCTTGGGAAGCCTCTCCTCCTTTGTCCCTTCCCAATGCCACAAATAAATTCAGCTTGGGTCAAATATCTCTTCCCCAAACCAGCCTCCCAACTAACCCAATCAATGAAGAGGCTACCTCCCAACCAACCTAATCAATGAGGAGGCAGCCCACCCCCTCTTCCTCTATATAAAGGGGCTTGGCAGCCCACCCCCTCCTCACTTGCTCTCACTTTTCCACTCCCCACTCTTTCCTCCACTCCCACACACTCTCCTCCTACCTCTCCCCACGAAATTGCTGCTCCTCCTAGCTTCATGGCCGGCCATGGCCATGAAAAGCTCTCCAAGATGAAGCTCTCCCCCTCCCTCAAGCTCCCCTTCTCCATGAGAGCATCCATCTCCTTCTTCTCCCAAACCCTAGATGGTTTTCTCTCCTCTTCTTCTTCCTCCCTTGCTAAGTTTGGATCTTGATGCAGGTGCATGTTGGTCCAAGCATGGAGAAGTTTCACCTATCCTCAGATCTGAAGTCCTTGACCAAAGTTCGTCCAAAACCTTGCAGTAATTTCTTTCATCTTGCTGTTTCAGATTCTGGTACGAACTTGTAAAATCCACCAAAACTCGTGTGCAGGGCCAAATCGAGTGATTAAAAGTTCCGCGGATAGCTATTGAAAAGATCTACAACCTGGCGTTGGTTTCATCCTCAAATTCGTGACAGATTTTCCACGGTAAATAAAGTTCTTTAAACATGCAGATTCACTGTTTGTTAAATAAGTTCCGTTTTACAAAACCTTTTTGAGCAAACTCAAATTTGGGTGAAAGCCCACTTCAATACCTTCATTTTGGCGGTGATTTCACTTCGATTGACCTCCTGAAACTGAAATGGTTCACAGATCAAGATCTGGTCAGATCTGACTTTGTCAAATTAAATCAGGAGCTTGGGAACGAATTTTTGAATGAAACAAATTGGGTAACAACCACCTTCTCAATACCTTTCAGATGCAACTGACCTCATATTTTTATGAATTATGTACGATTTGTGGTGAATGAAACTTGTTCTGTGTGTTCTGCAGACATGGCTGTTAGTTTTTAAATCACCAAAAATCCATCTTTGAACCTAATTGAGTGATTCCAACTTTGTAGGACTGCTGTATGTTTTCTTAATCATCTCCAACAAGTTTCAAACATTTATCTGTTATGAAAATCCAGTTGTAAAGAAAATGGTAAAGACATACAGTAACCTTGTTAATCCATTTGTGAGAGTTTCAGAAACTATTTGAACCCAAATCCAATTGTGTATGCATCTCTGTTTAAATATCTTTCAAATGCCAGTGGTCTCATATTTTTAGGATTTTTCTACGATTTATGGCTTACAGATCTTGTTTTCTGTACAGTCAGATTCAAAGAAATTCCTAAAATTGTAGGTTTAATATTTTGGGGTGATTCCAATTGGGTTAGTCTTGTATTAGTACTGGCCATCTAGGAAAAATAGTATTAGTCTCTGTTCATGCATATTTGTTACTGTTAGTAATGTATATGTGTGACATGCATTGTTGAAGCAAAACTTTTCGGTTTATTTAGAACCCTTGACCAACTCTTTTTATTAGAAATGGGCAACCTTTGTTTTATGATTGCAAAACAAAACCTCTGCAATTTAACATTAGATCTTTTGTTTTGCTTAAGTTTTCAAATGGTGGGGCATATCATTTGCTTCCTATTCTTGTGTAGTGTTTTGTAAGCTTTATAAGATAGGGAGAATTATTGCCCGCTCTTCCAAAAATGTTTCAAATTATAATGTAAATGTTTTTGATGCAAAACCAATGCACTTGTCTTCTTTGTGGTGTTATATAACAGGGAATAACTAGTTTATGCCACAGCAATAACCAGAGAGGCAATTGCTAATTTGCGATGCTCTCATGTCTATGTTAAGCGAGATAATTTGGTTGTCTTTTAAAATGATTTGAAGAAACTATATGTTCTTTGTATGATAGCACTTAGTAAGGTGGTTAGCTATTGCTTGTTGAATGTTGAATGTTGCATGCTTGTTATGATTGTTGCAATGTGATTGATTGTGTTCCTTTTATATTTTCTGACGATAGATGCGAACGATTCCGGAGAAGAAGAAGTGGATCGGACAAGGATTTTATTTATATTGTTGGTATTCTTATATTGATGAAGTTGAAGAAGTCCAGGGACAAATAAGCCAAGGCAAGCCATCTCTTGATCTCTGATATGATGTCTCTTTGGATGTCATCTTGTGCTATCAATAGCATCTTGGTTCCATGTGTGATGATCTCCATATTGTTGTCATCTATGCTTGGATGCAAGCATGGTACCTCTAGTAGTTTTATCTTGTCAAGGTCTTGGTAATTGGTTGGGTGTATGGTATCATGGCCATTGCTATCCAACTTGCTTTCTATATTTAGCTTGAATATGTTCCACCTCGGGACAAGATTCATACTACACCCCCTTCTAGTGTAGATGTATCAATACCATGTTTTTGGTGTATTCTCAAATTGTGATGAGTATGCCTGATTCCCTTAATGGTGTTGGTGTTGGTCAATTCTCATCCCTATCTATCTATTGATTGGGTTAGATAGCACCACAAATCTGAAAGTATATTTCCTCTTGTGTTGTCATAATACATGCTTAGCTCAAGCAAGTATGATCCACTCCAATACCTCTTTTTCATACCCTCAATGGCGTGATGACCCTCATCTCGGCCATAGTGTTGTATTAGTTCAACTCATGAAACTTTAGGTTGGGAACCCCTCAAGGTTTACCTTGTTGTAAATGTTTATGAAAACCTTGGGTGAGGCAATCTTACCCAAGCGTATGGTTTATGAAAGGAAAGGATCTTGACAAAGATGGTTGGAAAGAGGAAGGTGTGTGTGACTTGGGTTTTTGAGAAAAACGACACATGGTTCTTTGTATTCGCCCGGAACAACTAAATTGCGCAACCACTCTACCCCAACGTGGGCACGGGGCTTAGCCCTAGTTTGTCGAAGCTGGCATGAGACACCTTCACAACTCTCTAGGAGGGTCACGATGACCTCTGACGCCGGGTTGCGCTCTGAAGGAGGGAATACATTGTAGTTTTCTATAGCCGGACGATTACTGAGGGTCTTCTGTCGTGGCGCCGGAGATACGCTCAAAAGGAGGTATGCTGCCGGGGTGCCGGGAAGGGGTAAGCCCGCAGGGAAGGACTCATGTCAGTGGAGATAAGCGAAAGGTTATGTTCGGGTATCCGTCGTGGCATACGTTGTTATGCGGGGATGATGCCCACACGATAGGTATCCGGATAGTTGTGGGGAAAGTGTGCAAACTCTGCAGAGTCAAAACTATTCGAATAGCCGCGTCCGCGGTCATGGACGGTTGGGATGGCCGTTACAGAGCTGTGTCGAGTTTTGGTTTTGAAAATGATTTCCAAAGGAAATGTGTGTTGGAAGTACCGGATGGGTACGGGAAAGATGTTGTGCCGACCATGTGGAGATGGTCGAGTAAAATGAAACAAAAGTGGGTGACCCTTCCTAGTGTTTCATGTAGAGGAACTCTTCTTTAACAAAGATATAGAGATGTCATAGGACTTCCCTAGTATCCCCATCAATTGAGATGGCGGTATGCTACCTCTTCTTTAACAAAGATATAGAGATGTCATAGGACTTTCTTAGTGTCCCCTTCAACTGTGATGTGGGATGCTATATCCACAAGAGAAACTGATTCTCTTTCACATGCTATATCCACAAGAGAAACTGATTCTCTTTCACATGCTATATCCACCAGAGAAACTATTCTTCCTCTCTTGTCTTCTTTAGTTAGAATTGTTATCACCTTCTTGATGGTTTGCGAGTACAATTCAAATGTACTCACGGCTTTGTCCCTGGCTATTTACTTGGCCAGACCTGGAGGACTTCGACGATGAAGAAGGAGTTGGCGACGTCTATGCGAGCTAGGAACGTCTTCCCAGTCAGTTGCCTATAGGGTTAAGGCAGATGACTTGGGCTCTACGCTGCTGAAGTGATTCTGCTACTCTGATGATTAGATTAGGCCATTCGAGGCTATCTTGTAAAGATGGGTCATGTGACCTTATTGTAATTTTCTTATTCCGTTTTGTAAAGGATGATGTAATTTGATATCAATTCGGTTATGTGTTCACGGCACACTGATCATGGGAACGTGAACTGTATACATAACAGGGTATTTCGGACAGCTAGTCCGGGGTCCCCACAGTGATAATCTACGTAAACGTTAAAACAATTACTCTATGCTCATCGGCTGCAACCACCGCCATCTTCCTCTGGTTGACGAAGCGGACATAGCCCTTGTTGCATTTGTGGTCGCGCAACATCTGCTCTGACCACCTCGTGTGATCGTGGCTGCGAAAGCTTGGAAGTAACGGTAGACGAACGACTCGTCGACGAAGGCAGGTCAAGCTGGAGTGAGTTAGTTGTTGATGATAAAGAGCCACGTTTCGGGACCTTGTCTCCACAACATCAAGGCGATAGGACGGGGCGATCGGATGGTGTTACCACAGATTGAAAGTTTGAGACGGGCGCAACACACGATAAAAGAAAGACCAGTGGTCCGGTGCAACAAAATATCAAGTATAATTTGCATATTACAAATTGACATAAATTTAAAACTAAAAATGTAAAGCAAATTAAACATAAGCTAGATTTGTTAAAAAAAATATGAACAAACATTATACTAAGCTTCTGTAGATACTACATATCAATATAAAGTAGCTGCTTTCTATGGTCAGCAAGATTGAATTTACCACTCTTCCTAGATTTTCCTTGAACATAAGATACCAAGAGGGTGACGTGGACTGGCCTCAGAGAAGTGCGAGCAATGATCTTGCAGTTCTTCAGCCTCTCCAACTGAAAACTGCAGTTATATTTTTAATACTTGTTAGGCCATTGAGATTTCACTCGAGGGAGGACGATGTCAAATAAACCACGACTACACGGAACTTTTTTCTATACCACCACAATGATATCATGCTGGTATCATGATGACGTGGCACGTATAAATACGTCTAGTATACGTGAAAAGGCTGACCTGCTGCAGCGGCTCATGCAGAGCCCCTCTACGGCCGCGTCCTACGCCCAACAAGCACGATGCCGCTTCTCTCGTCTCGCCGCAGTCGGCAGCGCCGGAGCTGGAACAGGGTGAGACTCTTCCCAACCAAGCCGCTTCCTCCGGCAAGAAGCTCCTTGCTCGCCTCAATGTCCCTGCCTCCAAGCACCACATCTCCCCGATCGACCATGAAGACCGCCCCGTCAAGGTCGAGCACAGGACATCTCCTGATCTCCGCCGCCAGGGAGAAGGTGCCATCAAAAGCGGAGCCCGACCTAGCCACACACATCAGGAAAACTCCAGCCGGGTCCATCCATGGAGGCAGCCAACAACGCCTAGACGATTGCGACGTGGCCGACCTTGGGTGCATCACGGCCATGGATTTCATTTTCACTGAGATTTCAACGTAATACAATGAATTTCAGTGATTTCGGTGGACACCGAAATTATTACCTTTCGGCCAAAATATTTCAGTCATTTCAGTAATACACATGGATCTAAAAAATATTCAAAATATTTTTCAAATTTTTGAATATTTTAATTAATTTTGAGAGAAAATTTCGCACTTTTGGCCGAAATGAAAACCGAAATCAGTGAAATTCACTGAATTTCAGTGATTTCAGTAGGGGCTGAAATTTTTCCGAAACTGAAAATTGAAACCATGATCACGGCATCGACCCGCCCGCCGTTGGCTAACTTCACCTTGGGCCGTCCATGGTCGATGCTGCTGTTGGAGAGGACGTGCAGCGTGGTGTGGGCGCCGCCGTCAGCTGGGACAAGCAAGATAGGCGGAGATCTGATTGAGCGTGGGGCTTGGCGCCCGGCTGATCAACGTCAGCATGGCGAGGGCAAGGATTTGATCGGTGAAAGAGACAACTTCTTCGCCTCAGGGGCGTTGTCACCAGCGACGAGCCTTACGGAGAGGATACGTGGGGCTGCGGATCGATCAACGCCCACAAGGCACGCATAGCTTTGAGCACATCTTTGAGATAGGTTCTTAATTATATCAGAGTGCGACGGGTTGGGGCCGAACTCTGCTATGGTACGATTTAGAGAATACCGAGACGTGCTAGGAATCTTACCTACGCACGGGTGGACCATCATGCGGATAAACAAACACGATGGATAACATACGAAAACGTATAGACGGGCGGATGAAAGCGCAAAGATGACGGATCGAACCAAGGAAACGTTTGCTCCTTTATTGTTAGGTATAGGTATAGACTAGCAAAAGAGCAACGCAGTTTTTCTACATAGGCGTGGGCGTCCCTGGCCTATCCAATGGCTGGCAATGTTTCAAGATTCGTGTACAGTATTTTTCATCCACAGCCTTGTCTTTGTCCATATCTTCTTCCCATAGGAACGAAAGTGGACATGTACACCTTATCTTCTCCCAACTCGGAACTCCCGTCCTCTCCTTCGTCCTTCTCCCCTGCAAACACCCCACCGGAGCCCTCCTCTACCTCTCTTGAAGGGGCAACAATGGATCTCGGCCGGTTCGTCTCTCTCCCACCGTTCTCGCTGGTTCCAGCCTTCTTCCCCTAGCCACCATGAACATAACCCATGCTCCTCGTCGGGGAGAAAAGCGACGGATCGGGCGGCGTTAGGCTGGACGGCAAGTTCAGGTCGGTCGGCGGCGGCAGGAAGAAGGAGAAGGGGACCATGTCGTTTCCATCGCCTCACCGTCCAAGACCTGTTTCCTTCATTGTGATAGCTACAGATTCGTTTTTATTTTTCTTTTTTATGCTCGACCCAGATCCATTTTTTTTGATGATGCTCGCTGTGCCATGGCGAAGAGAGCAGATTTGCCTTTTCTGCTTGTTTTAATTTTGGATTTTGTACATTCCGCACCACATCCTATAACGTCTTGGTCCCCAAAGGTTGTTTGGTTTCCGTGGCTCCATTGTTCCCCATGAAACTTTCCTTTGAGAATAAACATATGGTGAATCTAATTGATCCTAGTCTAAATCCATGAAACTTTCCTCTCACAGTAAACCGTATGGTGGAATGCAGTCTCCAAGGAAAATCAATCCGGCTTTTCCTATCTACTTTTTTAACGAACTAATATGATTCTTAATTAAACCCATACCAAATGTGACAGTCTTCTTACATATTGGATTTGTCTACAAGGAAATTAATCGGAACCTATTCTGAGGTAAGAAGTACCAAGCATGATTTGGTGGAAAAATGGCCAACAAAATGATTATGTACTAATTGATTTATGTAATCTGTGCTAATTGAATCTGTGCTAATTATTATGTTCTAATTATGTCGATGGTTCATGCGGCAACCGGCAAGGTCCTACCAAGGTCCTACCAGACGACTAGCACAGGGATCTCATTGTAAATCATCAATATATTTGAGGTGAATTTATAGGGAACAGAAATTACACTGGAGGGGTTCTTTTGTAATGTACACAGCCGAGCTGCACGAATCTTGAAGCATAAATGGACGCCCAAGATAAGCCTGGAACGCCCACATATATGTAGAGTGTGATTTTCGGCAAAAGAGCCCGTGCGTTGCACCGGGTGAAGATGGAATGTTGCTTCAACTGATTTTTATTAAATATTTTTCAAACTTGAAATTGTAATTACTCAAAATTCCAACTTTTTACTGGACTCATCTACCAAAATAATAATGATATGGGTAATATTTTCTCGATGTCGCAAATATCTATTCGAAAATGCTAGGTCCTAGAAAGGATGCAAACTTCATAAATGAAGTGGCAATAGAAGAGGAGTCGGACTCATCAGACACTTTTCGACTTGCTTGCCATTCTAGATCTGACACTTCAGGAAAACACATCTTTGCCGTATCGTTTTATATATCTTTATTGGGTGTCTTTTCTTGGATACACGGCAAAGACACTCTGCGTCGGGTGCCAAAAATCAGTACAAATACTATGCCGAGTGTTAGCACCCGACGAATATAAAAAACACTACACAATAGAGAAAATACGCTCAGTAAATAAATACACACGGCGAAGTTGCTATTTGCCGAGTGCCACAGCGGGACACTCAGTGAAGAAGGCTGCCACATGGCGTATAAGGCGTATGCGTCCAACGGGAGAATAATGACGCGTTTCTTCGCCGGGTGTCTCCCGTTAGATACCCGGAAAAGAGCATCTTCGTCTGGTGTTTTTTGATGGTACATGGCAAAGTCAAAATTTCAGGTAGGCCCTATTTTTTCCTCCGGGTGCCGAAAATCTGTACACCGCAAAGTCAGGTTCTTCTCCGGGCAGGTCTTTGCCATGTTGTTTTCACCGGATGCTTTTAGCCAGTCGCGGGGTATTTTTGATACGCGGCAAATATGTTGTTTCCTCTAGTGTGACCAGTAGTATGCCTACATGCATCAGGAAACCGAAAGACCATTGAAACGTGTAGCTTGAGCTTAAATGATGATTTGGGCGTCAGCTGCAAGAGAGAAGACTGTTCCTGTTAGTAGCATAATGTTCCCAAATCAACCTAGTCTGCATGTTCTCTTGCAAATGAAATTCAGAACTAAGTAGATTCTGAAAGGGGAACCACAAATTTGACGTAGGCTTCTCCCTACCAAATCAGCTGGCCTCCATCTTTCTCCCGCACAAAAAGCAGCAAAGGCATTATATAAAAAAATCAATCGATCCTTTTTTTCCCGGCAGCTCATGCATATAACCCATGTAACCTACTCCAGAACAAACGAAAAACAAGCACCAGTAGGTCCCCCAGTTTACACTGACATCATTGTTCAGTTCAGCAGGTCGTCATGAGGTTTGTCCGTGTGTCTGAATCAACTATCGTTTCATGGCTGAGTCGGTGTCTGCAGGTCGAGCTCCGTCGGGACGCAGGAGCACCTGCTGCTGAATATGGCCGATAAAAGCGTGCACGGGGCGCCGTGGATTTTTGGGCCGGAACGTCCATCCGGGAGGAGCCCCGACGACGCCCCAGGTGCTGGTGTTGTGGGGTGCGTCGCCTCGTCCACGTACGACGTCTGCCATGACGGCGTGGAGAGCTGGGTCTGTCCCCGTGCGTCCCGATTTGTGGCGGGGCAGGAGGGCTATTGGTGGAGGGCGGGAGGACCAGACCAGGGCAGCCTAGCTCCCGGATGAGGAGGAGCGACGCCGCCGGATCGCGCGCCGCCGGAGGCGGAGGGCGCAAGGGCGAGCGAAAACCTGCGCCGCTGTGGAGGATTTGTGGCCGTCGCAGGCCGCTCGCCAGATTGGTTGTCGTGGAGCGTTTTTTTTTTTGACAATCAATACCACATATATTCATAGCAATAAATAGTACATGGTAGAGATACATGAACTGACTCCAACGATTACAAAATAAAGTCTAAAAGATAGTAACGAATCTTCGAGGTCTTCAATTTCTTTCTTCTTCCAGAACACAATCTTGTACTCTTCTGAAGGCAGCCAAAGATAGATAACGAACCATAAACCTGTAGATACCGACGAAAGTTCTCCCATAATTTTTTGAGCCCAAGGCTGCGTGCACGCACGCAACCATTAAAGCAGTCATACAACATCGGCAAGAGTACCAACACCAGTATGTCAGGGAATAATAACCGACTAGCTTTGTCGTTGTTGATGGAGAGCCGAGAGTACGAATCACCATTGTCGAGGACGTAGCAGCCGGGACAAAAGCTGCGAGGATAATCATCCTCGCGGCAACAGCGACAAAAGGTCCAAAATCGATCTGGCGAAGCAAGATCCGAAGGCCCATACCTAGAAAATTGTGATTGTTCAACACCACCATTGACGCCGGGAAGAAGATCTCGTCGCCGAACGAAAGGCTGAAGATCACTTATTGCAGACGATGCCATCTCCATTGAGGGGAAACCAACAAGAAGACGGCTACCAAAACCCTAACATAGACTACTGAAAAGACTACTTTTATTGAAAACTCCACACATAGATCGGGTTCCCCACTCCTCCCGACGCCGGCGAAGCCGGCCGGAGGAGGGGGAACCGATCTATGGAGGAGGCTGGAGTGGAGGCGGCTAGGTCTTTTTCTTGGAGGCGGCGGCTGAGTCGATGCGATCTATATTTTCCTTGCACTAGCTGGTTGTCGTGGAGCGTTGGGGCACAGGAGGGGATAAGGAGGGAAGGAGCGGACACCGTGTAGACGGACGAACCGTTTTTCTACTTGGCGGTAAAGTAATTTGAAGGGAAAATGCAGATTTGAAACCCTTTTGCTTTTATTATTAGGTATTATTAGGTATAGATTATCATGTTTAATAACCAAAATATTTTAATTTTTTTGCTAAAATAATTTTAAACACGTTTTGTATCGGAATATTTTGGAGTGTTTGTTTAGAATTTAATATGCTTTTGGCTTCTAAGTTAAAGTTTTTACGGCTTTAAAAAAAGTGTAAACAATATCACAAGACATCTCACTAACCGTTAACTGATCGATCACCTTAATTTTAGGAATTAATCAGTCGATTGTTAATCAGCGAGGTTGCTTTAAATGGGCAGGCTCTAAGCTCTAAAATATGCTACTGTATATTGAAAAGTAAGATTTGCAAAATAGCGCACAAAAGGATTTTTGCAGAAGTATTGCCTTGATTGCTTGAAGTAAACGATGACATCCAAAATAAAATATATATGAATAGGATTGTCAAATCCTTCTCATCTTCACCGTCATGTGAAACTGGTACTCCATATTACGTAACCAGGTCCAGGAAATAAATCTTAGTTCTCTCACAACCAATATAAAATATAAATGAAATAGGATTGTCAAATCCTTCTCATCTTCATCGCCATGTACTACGAAAATTGGCAGCGGAGAACACCATACATAACTGAAACTAGCAGCAACCATATACAGTACGCGAGAGGAAAATAAAATTGCATGAACACCGTTCTCGCCAACCGACGGAGACGAAGAGAATCTACAGCGTCGACCTCTCTCTCCGGCGGCCGCGCCCTGCTTGTCCTCCCTACGCTCGGAGGAGGCGGTCGACCGGCCCCGGCCTCGAGGCTGACCATGGGGCCACGCCGGTTGTCGCGCGCGGAGGCTCTTGCACCACGCGCTCGGCTCTCCGACGAGCTTGCAAGCTGGCGGCGACGGCGGCGACAACGGGAGTTGAGGCGAAGATGACAACGGGGAAGAGGCCTGGACGACGGGGCGGCGGCGGCCTTGGGAGGACAGGAATGGATCGGAGCGGATTACTGGGACGGTGCCGACGGATACCGGCAACGATGCCGGCCGGAACGCGCCGGCGGCCGGGCAGGAAACCCTAACCCTATCCTTCTATTGAACATGACGGGGAGAAGGGGGAAATGGGCACTGGGCTCTCGAACGACGATTGAAGGGGCGGGCCAGAGTTATATTCGAGGGCAGATTTCTCGTAGTTAGCAGTAAGTTTTAGGGGTATTTTAGTCCACCGACGCTCGGGAAGCAGGAGAAAGCTCGGGAAGCAGGTCTCGGGCGGCTTCCCGGTTGCTAGTTCATTTAGCCACAACACTTCACCAAAGCCCTTTTCTATTTGTGGCTGTTTGTTTGGGCTACTGCTTTTGGACCTCAAAAGATCGAAAAGCAGAAGCAGAAGCCCAAACAAACAGGGCCTTAGACTACCCACAATGGGAGTATCATAGGTAGTACAGTATCATGCATCTCATGCTTGCAAAAAAGCTGATGTGGCACTGCAATTAAAGATGAGAGAGAGGATTATAATATCATAGGTAGATACCGTATCATAGCACGTAGTACTAGAAAATTTAATGTTAAATACATCTTGTACATAGATCTGCATTGAGATTCTACAAATCAATTAATATAAGAAGATTATGATACTAGTACATGATACCATGCATCGTTGACATAGTAACATGTAGTATTGTATCATACACACGATACTTTTATATATGATACTATGCATTGTGACTAGTATTACTGACCTCATATATACGCTTACTTAGGTCAAACAATGGTCTTTTAAGTAGTATCGGTTTAATGATGGTTGACCTATTTTTAACTTCATTTGTGCACTAGTAGATATGATTTGGCCCATTTTTATCCATAGGCTCATCTGATGTGATGTCTGCTATATATATTGTCTTCGATGAGTATCACGTGCATTACATACTCATACCATAGAACGAAGATGAAACCCCTTACCCTCAGCGACGTACGCAACATGGTGTTTGGGTTGGATGGCCCACCCTATTTAAAAATGTTTTAGTTAGTTATTTATGTAAAAAATTATCACATATAAAAGTGCAAAAAAGAAAATTAGTAAGGTGTGTCCACCTGGCCTACGGTTGTTTTGTGCGTCCTCCACTGCGTACTCCTCTTGATCTGTGACGATGAACATAGTTCTTTAGAACACATGCAACACTTACAGTTGATAGGCCGTTGCAAAGCTAATCAATGATAAAACCTGCTTTTATACATCCATTGTACTTTGATTTAATTAGTCCCTCTAATGGACCCCAACTATGTGTGCTTGAGATTTGGCAAAATGCTTTGCCGTCGTGCCACAGAACAAGTAATAAACAGACCAATCAAGTTTTAATCATTGCTAGACCTAACTAAGTGTTCAAGTGCTCAATTTTGACCACATTAGAGTTGAGGGGCCAAACATAATTCTTAAATACTTGAGGGACCGAACATAGACTTCTAAACACCTGAGGGACAAGACAAAGTTGAGTACTATTGTTATTATTAGACTAGTCACAATGGGGAGTATCATATAATAGTATCATGCATATGATACTAATGTACGATATTATTTTCACAATCCATAGTATCATCATGTAGTAGTATAATATGTTACATGTATTTAGTGATTTGTAGAATCTCAATACAAAAGTGTGTACAAGATTTGTTTGGCAGTAATTTTTCTAGTTCTACATGCTATGATACGATATCTACCTATGATACCACTATCGTCTCTTTCATCATTAATTGATATGACACATCAACATTTTGCATGCATGTAGTGCATGATACTACTTATGATATTGCCATTGTGAGTAGTCTCCCTTTGTCCTAGAGTACAATGCCAATTTGTTTTCAGAGGCAAACTTAGACTAATACTTGGGCCCGCCAATTATGAGTTGCATGTCATTCAGAACTATATCATCGGATGCTTGTTTCGATGAACTTTCCAATGGTATATTTTGCGGATGTCATAAAATTAGGCTGGTCATACTATTTCTATAGTGGGTAGTATCATGGAGTAGTATCATAGTCATGCTACATTTATTATTTTTTAGAATCTCAATGCAAATTTGTGTACAAGATTTGTTTAGCATTAACTTTTCTCGTTGTTTGCGCTATGATACAGTATCTACCTATGTTACACTAATCTCCTCTCTCCTACTTAATTAGCTGCCACATCAACATTTTTGTGGGACCAATGTGTATGATACTAGCTATGATACTAGCACTATCATGTGGGTACCTAAATCTCGAGTCAAAGTTTGACACGAAACCGATGTGGACTTTATTCATGGTGGAAGGGAGTAACAATCATAAGCACATTATTATTATTGATTGAACAACATTTTATTTGATGTGCCATAAGAAGTTTAGAAACTCCTAGCCCCCGGAGGTGGCGTTTTGGCACACGCGTGCATATGAACCCATTATAGAAAATTAAAAAAAACAATTATATAAATGCTAAAAAAATCTGACATAAATTTTTTGGTATACATTGTGACATCCTATGTTCGTTCACAAGTTTTCGTGGAAAAACGACATTTTGTGTGGCGTGTACAAAAAAGGCAAAAAATGTACTGTACGTAGTCGTGTTACAACATCAAAATTTGTCTTTTTTACAGGAGCCACATAATTTTTTTGTGAGAAAACTTGTGTACCAACATAAAATGTCTAGATATACATGTAAAATTTTAGTTTAGAATTTTTTGACACTTTGAAATGTGGATTCACATAATGGGAGCATATGCTCCTATGAGCCAAAGTGCATTTCCCCTAGCCCCCGCCATTGCTTATATCTCTATATTGTCTATATATCTATACCTCTACCTCTACCCCCTTGGATTCCTGAACAGACGTACAGTACTAGTAGGGCCTACTATTTTTTATTATTATTACCTACTGCAGCCAAAATTTAATCTCATCGAGCGGTAAAATTCCCCGCCAACGCCCAAATATCTCGCGCCGCAAAGTTTCAGATCTGCGAATATTTTTTCCCTCAAAAGAAGGACTGCGAAATTCCCTTCTACTCCTCTATCGCCCAGCTTCGCCCTAGTTTCGCCCGCAAGCCCTCAGAGAAACCGCCCCTCTTACCTACCTCCCACCTTCACGGCCGCCGCACCGGAAAATCACCGCCGCACTTTGCCGTTCAAGCTGCCACGGCTTCAAACCCCGAGGTTGCCCTATCCGCTTGATCCGCACCTACTCCGGCGTCCACCGCACCGTATCTCGTTCGCCGACTCTATCGACCACCGCACCTGACCAGCTTCGCCGACACCGACGCCCCCGTGCACTGCACATCATCTGCTTCACCGACCTTCTAGTTCGGCCGGCGCGCTGAACACTTCATCGACCGCCCAACATGTCCTTCTCCGACCCCCCAAGATCTGCTTCCCCGGCACCCACCGCAACAGCAGTCCCCTCGCCGACCTCCACGTCACCCGTAAGAACGCGGAACACGTCTAAACGCCGCCCAGAAATAGGTAACCAGACATCCCTGCGCGTTTTGTTCTGTTAGGAGTATTGCAGCTGACTGTATTTCTGAATTCGTGCTATATTTCTAACTTACAAGTGCTTTCGTTGATAACCACCTCATCCTTTAGGTTTAAACACGACGCATAAGTATTTTTTTTCGTGACCTAACCCACCCATTCGCTGAAAATCTACATGGTATCAGAGCCTAGGTTTCCTTCCTGCTAGCCGCCACAAACAGTACCAAACAAGTTCTTCCTTTGATCACAAAAACCACCGTTGAGATGTAGAAATCTAGGCGGCGGGAGGCCGCATCAGGTGCTCTGCGTGGGTTGCGGCTATCACATACAACGATGTGAGTTGTGTGAGATCGGTGGCTGCTCACGCGGGGAGAAAGAAGAGGGTGAAGATCGTTTTGGTTTAGAAAGGAGAGAAGAGGAAGTGAATCCGTGGCAGAGAGATCTGGATCCGTGTGAGGGGCAGAAGTTGGAGGCGTGCGGAGTGGGGCGAGCCTTTGAGCGCAGGGCGGAGCCGGAGGTTGGTGCTGGACGTTGACCAGCGCGAGCCGGTCGATGTGGCCAGGTGCGGTCCGCCAGGTTGGCCAGGGCGCGCAGACGAGGCGCCATCCGAGTGGAAGTGAGGAGAAAATGGAGATGTGAGGCTGTGAGGATATGTGGTGATGGAGTTGATGAGGCTGCGGTTGAGTCGTGCGATCTTCTCAGTAAGCGACGGGTGGTGATGAACACGATGGTGTATGCAGCGGAGGGAATCGATGATATGGTGTAGATAACTTGTATGACGCCGACGAAGTCTCTCGATTGATTCCTGTAGCCAATGCAACAGATCTCAACCCTGCAAGATATTCGCAACTCCACACACTTGCGCACGTAGCCGCCGACCACGAAGCGGTAAATTGCAATCTTCTAATCCCCAATGGAACAGCAGATCACACACAAACTTTCAGTAGCATAAAACTCCAGATCGATGCGAATTGGAGAGTAGTATTCAATAGTTTTGCAGAGCAAACAACTAAGAACTAGGGTTTAACTTAAATGTGGTCTAAAGCAACTTTGGGGGCGTCCCAGGGACTTATATAGGCGTTCGGGACGACCTCAGGTCGAAAAAGTACGGAAATAACCGACCCAGAATAGATCTGGTCGAGATTCGGACGGCCGGCCTGGGGCCGGTCGATCGAGCTGGGACCGGGCTGGCAGTTCAAACCGGGCCAGGACCGGGTGGCAACTCTCTGGAATTGTCGCGATAACCCGTCCGGGTGGCGCCGGTTGGCGCCGGTGGATCCGGTCAGCGCCGGTTGGACCGGGCCAGGACCGGGCGCCGGCGTGGCGGCCGGTCCGACCGGGTGTTGGGCCGGCCTGGACTTCAACTTCTCCTCTCGCGCATGCCTCCCGCTCCTCCCTCGCGCGTCCATGAGATATCTTCATGTCCAGCTCTTTGTCCAGCTCCACGTCCATCTTCACGTCCAGCTGCTCCTCTCCTCCTCGTGCGATGCTTGTCTCCTCTTCATACCTGATGATACATAAGTAATAGGACTTAGGTAGTATAAAGTTCTCATAAATCAAGGTATCGTTTAAGAACAAGTTCACCTGTTGTTTAAGCAGCTTCGCACGAGCTCGTGTCATTGGTCCAATCCTGACTTCATTGGACTTGAGCTTCACAGCAGGTTCATCTTCAGTTGGTAATGACGGAGGTAGTAGTGAGGTAGGGATGTCCTCATCATCTCCCCCTTCAAAAGGCGTCGACCTCGACGCTCCAAGGTCTTCTCCGTCATATGGTGTCAAATCAGCAACATTGAAAGAATTACTGACACCAAACTCATCCTCTGGAAGATCTATCGAGTATGCATTATCATTGATCTTGGCAAGCACTTTGTAAGGACCAGCACCACGAGGCTTCAACTTAGACTTCCGCAGCTTCGGGAACCTATCCTTGCGAAAATGTACCCAGACCATATCACCAGGCTTGAACAACATCTCCTTGCGCTTCTTGTTCTTCCTTGCAGCATTGCTCTTGCCTTTCTTCTCGATCAACTCTTTAGTCTTCACATGAATTTTCTTCACAAAATCTGCCCTCTTGGATGCCTCCATATTGACTCTCTCATGTATGGGCAAAGGCAACAAGTCAAGTGGAGTAATGGGTTTGAAACCATACACCACCTCAAAAGGACACAACTCCGTGGTAGAATGTACCGCCCTGTTGTAAGCAAACTCCACATGCGGCAAACACTCTTCCCACTCCTTCAGATTCTTCTTTATCATGGATCTCAACAGTTGTGACAATGTTCTATTCACCACTTCAGTTTGACCATCAGTTTGGGGATGACAAGTAGTGCTGAAAAGCAGCTTTGTCCCCAGCTTTCTCCATAGCGTCTTCCAGAAGTAGCTCATAAACTTCACGTCACGATCAGAAACAATAGTCTTTGGGACTCCATGTAGACGTACAATCTCCCTGAAAAACAGGTTAGCAATATGCGACGCATCGTCGCTCTTGTGGCAGGCAATAAAGTGTGACATCTTAGAGAATCTATCCACTACCACAAATATAGAATCATGGCCTCTTTTAGTACGCGGCAAACCCAACACAAAATCCATACTAATATCCTCCCAAGGTGTAGTAGGTGCCGGTAAAGGAGTATACAAACCGTGAGGCTTCAGCTTGGACTTGGACTTGTTGCAAGTAATGCATCTCTTCACATATCTATCCACGTCCCGCCTCATCTTTGGCCAATAAAAGTGGTCAGCTAGCATGAGTAGCGTCTTCTCACGCCCAAAGTGACCCATCAAACCTCCAGCATGTGATTCCTGCAATAAGAGCAAACGCACAGACGATTCTGGAACACATAGTTTGTTAGCTCTAAACAAGAACCCATCATGTATGTGATATTTTTCCCATGCTTTACCAAGAGCACATAAGCGATATGGTTCAGCAAAATCATGATCAGTGGCATACAAATCACATAGTATCTCTAATCCAGGAATTTTAACATCAAGTTGAGTTAATAGCATATTCTTCCTAGATAGAGCATCAACAACAATATTATCTTTTCCCTTCTTATGCTTAATAATGTATGGAAAAGACTCAATGAACTCAACCCACTTAGCTAGACGCTTATGCAAAGTAGATTGGGCTTTCAGGTATTTTAAAGCTTCATGATCAGAATGTATGATAAATTCTTTTGGCCACAAGTAATGTTGCCAAACCTCAAGAACTCTAATTAAAGCATACAATTCTTTATCATAGATTGGATAGTTCAACTTAGCACCAGAAAGTTTCTCAGAAAAATATGCAATTGGGCGACCCTCTTGCATCAACACACCACCAATTCCAATACCACTGATACGTCTCCAACGTATCTGTAATTTCTTATGTTCCATGCTAGTTTTATGACAATACCTACATGTTTTGTTCACACTTTATGATGTTTTTTATGCATTTTCCGGCACTAACCTATTAACAAGATGCCGAAGCACCGCCTCCCTTTTACTGTTTTTGGTTTCAGAAATCCTACACAGAAATATTCTCGGAATTGACGAAACAAAAGCCCACGGTCTTATTTTGCACGGAGCCTTCCAGAAGTCCGAAGAGGAGACGAAGAGGAGAGACGAGGTGGCCACACCTTAGGGGGGCGCCCCACCCCCGGCGCGCGCCCTTATGGGGTGGGCCCTCGAGCATCCCCCGACTCGCCTTCGCCTATATAATCTCTCCGTCGCAAAACCCTAGTACCGAGAGCCACGATACGAGAAAAGTTATTGAGACGCCGCCGCCGCCAATCCCATCTCGGGGGATTCAGGAGATCGCCTCCAGCACCCTGCCGGAGAGGGGAATCATCACCGGAGGGCTCTACATCACCATGCCCGCCTCCGGAATGATGCGTGAGTAGTTCATCCTTGGACTATGGGTCCATAGCGGTAGCTAGATGGTTGTCTTCTCCTCTTGTGCTGTCATGTTTAGATCTTGTGAGTTGCCTATCATGATCAAGATCATCTATTTGTAATGCTACATTTTGTGTTTAGTGGGATCCGATGAATATTGAATACTATGTCAAGTTGATTATTGATCTATCATATATGTGCTATTTATGTTCTTGCATGCTCTCCGTTGCTAGTAGAGGCTCTGGCCAAGTTGATACTTGTAACTCCAAGAGGGAGTATTTATGCTCGATAGTGGGTTCATGCCTCCATTGAATCTGGGACAGTGACAGAAAGTTCTAAGGTTGTGGATGTGCTGTCGCCACTAGGGATAAAACATTGATACTTTGTCTAAGGATATTTGTGTTGATTACATTACACACCATACTTAATGCAATTGTCTGTTGTTTGCAACTTAATACTGGAAGGGGTGCGGATGCTAACCCGAAGATGGACTTTTTAGGCATAGATGCATGCTGGATGGCGGTCTATGTTCTTTGTCGTAATGCCCTGATTAAATCTCATAGTAGTCATCATGATATGTATATGAATCTCTATTCTGTCAATTGCCCACCTGTAATTTGTTCACCCAACATGCTATTTATCTTATTGGAGAGACACCACTAGTGAACTGTGGACCCCGATCCTTTCTTTTACATCTGAAATACAATCTACTGCAATCTTGTTCTCTGCTGTTCTTCGCAAACAAACATAATTCTCCACACCATATGTTTAATCCTTTGTTTTCAGCAAGCCGGTGAGATTGACAACCTCACCGTTAAGTTGGGGCAAAGTATTTTGATTGTGTTGTGCAGGTTCCACGTTGGCGCCGGAATCACTGGTGTTGCGCCGCACTACACTCCTCCACCAACAACCTTCACGTGGCCTTCATCTCCTACTGGTTCGATAAACCTTGGTTTCTTACTGAGGGAAAACTTGCTGCTGTTCTCATCATACCTTCCTCTTGGGGTTCCCAACGGACGTGTGCTTTACCGTCACAAGGAAGTTGTTGCCTCCACGCACAACAACTCTTTTTCTGGCGCCGTTGCCGGGGACATCAAGACACGCTGCAAGGGGAGTCTCTCACATCCAATCTCTTTACTTTGTTTATCGTCTTGCTTTACTTTATTTTATTTTCTGTCTTGTTTGCTTTCTTATATCAAACACACAAAAAAATTAGTTACTTGTTTTTAATTTATTTTATTCTGTTTGCTTAAGTTTACTTTTATTACTGCTAAAATGAATACTCCTGAAAATACTAAGTTGTGGGATTTCACTAGCACAAATAATAATGATTTTATATGTACTCCTATTGCTCCACCTGCTACTACAGCAGAATTTTATGAAATTAAACCTGCTTTACTAAATCTTGTTATGAGAGAGCAATTTTCTGGTGTTAGTACTGATGATGTTGCTGCCCATCTTAATAATTTTGTTGAACTTTGTGAAATGCAAAAGTATAAGGATATAGATGGTGATATTATAAAACTGAAACTGTTTCCTTTCTCCTTAAGAGGAAGAGCTAAAGATTGGTTGCTATCTTTGCCAAAAAATAGTATTGATTCATGGACTAAATGTAAAGACGCTTTTACTGGATAATATTATCCTCCTGCTAAGATTATATCTTTGAGAAGTAGCATTATGAATTTTAAGCAATTGTATAATGAACATGTTGCCCAAGCATGGGAGAGAATGAAATCTTCGGTAAAGAATTGCCCTACCCATGGACTAACTACTTGGATGATCATCCAAACCTTTTATGCAGGATTGAATTTTTCTTCGAGGAACCTATTGGATTCAGCTGCTGGAGGTACTTTTATGTCCATCACTTTGGGTGCTGCAACAAAGCTTCTTGAAGATATGATGATCAATTACTCTGAATGGCATACTGAAAGAACTCCTGAAGGTAAGAAGGTAAATTTTGTTGAAGAAACCTCTTCTTTGAGTGATAAGATTGATGTTATTATGTCTATGCTTGTTAATGGTAGATCTCATGTTGATCCTAATAATGTTCCTTTAGCTTCATTGGTTGCTCAAGAAGAGCATGTTGATGTGAATTTCATTAAGAATAATAATTTCAACAACAATGCTTATAGGAATAATTATGGTAACAACAACTATAGGCCATATCCTTCTAATAATGGTAGTGGTTATGGTAATTCCTATGGTAATTCTTACAATAATAATAAGAGTGTACCCACTGGTCTTGAAGTCATGCTTAAAGAATTTATTAGTACACAAACTGCTTTTAATAAATTTGTTGAGGAAAAGCTTGGTAAAATTGATGTTCTTGCTTCTAAGGTTGATAGTCTTGCTCTTGATGTTGATCTTTTGAAACTGAAAGTTATGCCTGATGAAGTTAAAGATACTAAGTTTCCTAAAACAAATGTTATCCAAGTTCGAATTAATGACAATATTAGAATGATGGCTGAATTGCATGCTAGGTGGGAAAGAGAAGAAAAAGAAAAACTTGCTAAAGAGAATAATGTAGCTAAAGTTTGGACTATTACCACCACTAGTAATGTTGATGCTTCACATGTTGCTAAACCTCCTACTATCAATAGTAAAATAATTGGTGTTGGCAATGTTTCTAATTCTACTGCAAAGCGTGCAAAATTGCTTGAAACTGCTGAAACTGTTTGTGATAAAAGTGCTGAAATTTTTCAGAATGCTGTAGATCATAATGGTTTAGATTTTGATAGTTGTCATATTTCTGAAGTTATTAAGTTCTTACAAAAACTTTCTAGAAGTCCTAATGCTAGTGCTATAAATTTAGCCTTTACAAAACATATTACAAATGCTCTCATTAAAGCTAGGGAAGAGAAATTAAAACTTGAAGCTTCTATTCCTAGAAGTTGGAAGATGGTTGGGAGCCCATCATTAAGATGAAAGTCAATGATTTTGATTGTAATGCTTTATGTGATCTTGGTGCAAGTATTTCTGTTATGCCTAAGAAACTTTATGATATGCTTGACTTGCCACCATTGAAAATTTGTTATTTGGATGTTAATCTTGCTGATAATTCTATAAAGAGACCTTTGGGGAGGATTGATAATGTTCACATAACGGTTAACAATAACCTTGTCCCGTTGATTTTGTTGTCTTGGATATTGAATGCAATGCATCTTGTCCTATTGTTTTGGGAAGACCCTTTCTTCGAACTGTTGGTGCTATTATTGATATGAAAGAAGGAAATATTAAGTATCAATTCCCTCTTAAGAAAGGTATGGAACACTTCCCTAGAAAGAGAATGAAGTTGCCTTTTGATTCTATTATTAGAACAAATTATGATGTTGATGCTTCTTCTCTTGATGTTACTTGATTTGCACTTTCTGCGCCTAGCTGAAAGGCGTTAAAGAAAAGCACTTCTTGGGAGATAACCCATGTTATTTTTATTTTTACTACTGTTTTGTTGAGTCTTGGAAGTTGTTACTACTGTAGCAACCTCTCCTTATCATGTTATTGTGCCAAGTAAAGTCTCTAATAGAAGGTTGATACTAGATTTGGATTTCTGCGTAGAAACAGATTTGCTGTCTGTCACGAATTCGCGTTTTTCTCTCTGTAGAAGAATCAAAAAAATCAGCGAAAATTTATGCGTGATCCTCAGATAAGTACGCAACTTTCATTAGTTTTGAGTTTTTCCATCTGAGCAAGTTAAGTGCCTCAGAAAAATTCGTCTTTACGGACTATTCTGTTTTGACAGATTCTACCTTTTATTTCACATTGCCTCTTTTACTGTGTTGAGTGGATTTCTTTGTTCCATTAACTTTCAGTAGCCTTGGGTAATGTCCAGAAGTGTTAAGAATGATTGTGTCCTCTCTGAACATATGAATTTTTGATTATGCACTAACCCTCTAATGAGTTTGCTTTAAGTTTGGTGTGGAGAAAGTTTTGAAGGGTCAAGAGAGGAGGATGATATAATATGATCAAGAGAAGTGAAAAGTATAAGCTTGGGGATGCCCCGTGGTTCATCCCTGCATATTTTAAGAAGACTCAAGCATCTAAGCTTGGGGATGCCTTGGGCATCCCCTTCTTCATCGACAACTTATCAGGTCACTTCTAGTGAAACTATATTTTTATTCCATCACATCCTATGTTCTTTACTTGGAGCGTCTGTTTGTTTTTATTTTTGTTTAAGTTTGAATAAATTAGGATCCCAACAATCCTTGTATTGGAGAGATACACGCTCCGCTTTTTCATTTGAACACTTGTGTTCTTAGTTTTGCTTTAATGTTCATGGCGAAGGCTGAAACTGCTTTGATTGCTATTTGGTTGGAATCAGAAAATGCTTCATATGGTCTTGAATAATTTGATACTTGGCAATTGTTTTGAGCTCTCATAGATCATGTTTAAGCTCTTGCATCATGTAGTTTAAATCTATTAGTGGAGAACTACGGTAGAGCTTGTTGAAATTTCGTTTGCATGATTGGTCTCTCTAAGGTCTAGATATTTTCTGGTAAAAGTGTTTGAACAACAAGGAAGCAGTGTAGAGTCTTATAATGCTTGCAATATGTTCTTTTTTGAGAGAAACTGTGAGGCAAAGCCTCACAGCAATTTATTTATATATTAACCAAAACAAAGAGTCCCAGAAGTTACAAATGTACAAAGTAAACTGAAAAAGAAAAGAGACAAAGAAACTAGGGTAAAGAATCAATCCAGGCCTGCAACTGAGATACATGTTGCTGTTTAACTCTATGCTTATGCATTGAAACTTCATGTATAAAATCCCTCCTCCATGCTCTGAAAGATGGTCTTGTGTGCTGGAAAATCAGACCATTTCTTTGTTTCCAAATGTGCCAGGCTGCTAAGATAACAACCTCAGTGAAGAAGGGCTTCCCAAATTCCTTCCTTGCATAAATGAATTTCTCCTCAATTGTAACCCCAACCGACCAATCAATCTGCAAGTAGTTCCAAACCCTTATGCTAAAAACACATTCAAAGAACAAATGTATCCTGTCCTCATAAATATGTGGCAAAGGACACAATGGTACTCATCTGTGACATTCCAATGCCTCCTTTTAATCATGTCTTTGGTGTTAAGCCTATCACTAATTAGTAAACAGGCAAACACTTTTATTTTCAGCAAACACTTACTCCTCCAGATCCAACCACAAACCTTACTACATGTAAATCCTCTGAAACTATGCTGATAGAAACGGTGAGCAGAATAAGTTCCATCCTTGCAATATGTTCTTGTGTAAGTTTTGTACCTGCTCATACTTGTGTTTGCTTCAAACAACCTTGCTAGCCAAAGCCTTGTACCGAGAGGAAATGCTTCTCGTGCATCCAAAAACCTTGAGCCAAAACCCATGCCATTTGTGTCCACCATAACTACCTATATGTGGTATTTTTCTGCCATTCCAAAGTAAATTGCTTGCGTGCTACCTTTAAAATTTCATTCTTTGTCTTTACAATACATAGCTCATGGGAAAGTAGCCTAAAAAACTATTGTGGTGAGGAATATGTTGCTATATATGTATCTTAGTTCTTATAAGTTTCTTGTTGAGCGGTAACCATGTTTCTGGGGACGCCATCAACTTTTTACTTTGTTGAATATCATGTGAGTTGCTATGCATGTCCGTCTTGTCTGAAGTAAGGGAGATTTATCACGATTAAATGGTTTGAGTATGCATATTGTTAGAGAAGAACATTGGGCCACCAACCAAAGCCATGTATCATGGTGGAAGTTTCAGCTTGGACATTAATCCTCAGAATCTCTTATGAGAATATTATTTGTTGTTGAATGCTTTAAGCATTAAAAAGAGGAGTCCATTATCTGTTTTCTATGTTGTCCCGGTATGGATGTCCTCAAGTTGAGATCTATCAAAATGAGAAATCAAATGCGATCTATCTCCTTGGACCTTTGTACAGGTGGCATAGAGGTACCCCTTTGTGACACTTGGTTGAAACATATGTAATGCAATGATAATCCATGGAAATCGAGCTAATTAGGACAAGGTGCGGGCACTATTGGTATTCGATGCATGAGGCTTGCAACTTATAAGAGGTTTTATGCATAACACATATGAATTATTACTACCATTGACAAAATTGTTTCCATGTTTTCAAAATAAAAAGCTCTAGCACATGAGTAATCACTACAAGAAAAGTTGCCATGGCCGACGAAGTTGAAGTCGCGCCGTGGTTGCTGGTGCACCATGGCCGACGATTTTTGGTCCCTCCGTGGTGCATGTCAAAACTTTTTTTTTTTTTTTTGAGGCCACCTAGCCCAACGAAAGCGGCCAAAACGTCGCGTATGGTGGCCCGGGACGTGGTGCATAGCGAAATCTCGGGTTCGCCGCCGAGTCAACGACAATCCGCACCGCCGTGGATGTAGGGCCCAGATGGCAGCCTCACTAGCATTGTTTTTTTCTCGATCGCGCCATCTCGTTCAACGCTCTCCGATCGAGCCGTTTACGATGCAGGATCATGGGTCCCGCATGTCATCCTCTATGAACCAAAATTCCTTCTTTTCTTGGATTTTTTCCCCTGATTTCTGGCTACTTCCTTTTTCTTTTGATCCCATGCCGCCTTGAAACGTTGAGACCGCTGCAGCTAAATGGGACCCGCATGTCATCCTCTATGAGCTATCAACTTTCTTTTCTTGGAGTTATTTTGGCACCTCATATTTGGTCACTTGCCTTTTTCTTTCGATCCCCTGCCACCTCTCAAACGGTGATACCGATGCTAAATGGGACCCGCATGTCATCCTCTATGTACTATAAAACTTTCTTTTCTTGGATTTTTTTGGCACCTCATATTTGGTCACTTGCCTTTTCTTTCGATCCCCTGCCGCCTCTCAAACGGTGATACCGCTGCTGCAAAATGGGACCCGCATGTCATCCTCTATGTACTATAAAACTTTCTTTTCTTGGATTTTTTTGGCACCTCATATTTGGTCACTTGACTTTTTCTTTCGATCCCTTGCCTCTCAAACGGTGATACCGCTGCTGCTAAATGGGACCCGCATGTCATCCTCTATGTACTATAAAACTTTCTTTTCTTGGATTATTTTTGGCTCCTGATATTTCGTTACTTGCATTTTTCTTTCGATCCTCCGCCGCCTCTCAAACGGTGATACCACTGCTGCTAAATGGGACCCGCATGTCATCCTCTATGTACTATAAAACTTTCTTTTCTAGGATTATTTTTGGCACCTCATATTTGGTCACTTGCCATTTTCTTTCGATCCCCTGCCGCCTCTCAAACGTTGATACCGCTGATGCTAAATGGGACCCGCATGTCATCCTCTATGTACTATAAAACTTTCTTTGCTTGGATTTTTTTGGCACCTCATATTCGGTCACTTCCTTTTCTTTCGATCCCCTGCCGCCTCTCAAACGGTGATACCGCTGCTGCAAAATGGGACCCGCATGTCATCCTCTATGTAAATCATATTTCTTTTCTTGAATTATTTTTGGCTCCTGATATTTGGTCACTTGCCTTTTCTTTCGATCTCATGCCACGTTTGAAACGTTGAGGAACCTGCTGGCTCATGGGACCCGCATGTCATCCTCTATGTTCTATAAAAGTTTCCTTTGTTGGATTTTTTTTCACCCTCTGATTTTTGGCTTGCCTTTTTCTTTTGATCCCCTGCCCCCTTTGAAACGTTGAGTAAGCTGCTGGCTCAAGGGACCCGCATGTCATCCTCTATGTCCATCAACTTTCTTTTCTTGGATTTTTTGACCCCCTAATTACTAGCTACTTTCTTTTTCTTTTGATCTCAAGCCGCATTTCAAACATTGAGACCGCTGCTACAAAATGGGACCCACATATCATCCTCTATGTACAATAAATCTTGGATTATTTTTGCTCCTGATATTTGGTCACTTGCCTTTTGCTTTCAATCTCATGCCACGTTTGAAACGTTGAGAAACCTGCTGGCTCATGGGACCCGCATGTCATCCTCTATGTGCTATAAAAGTTTCCTTTGTTGGATTTTTTTTCACCCTCTGATTTTTGGCTTGCCTTTTTCTTTTGATCCCCTGCCCCCTTTGAAACGTTGAGTAAGCTGCTGGCTCAAGGGACCCGCATGTCATCATCTATGTCCATCAACTTTCTTTTCTTGGATTTTTTGACCCCCTAATTACTAGCTACTTTCTTTTTCTTTTGATCTCAAGCCGCATTTCAAACATTGAGACCGCTGCTGCAAAATGGGACCCACATGTCATCCTCTATGTACAATAAATCTTGGATTATTTTTGCTCCTGATATTTGGTCACTTGCGTTTTTTTCTTTCGATCTCATGCCACGTTTGAAACGTTGAGGAACCTGCTGGCTCATGGGACCCGCATGTCATCCTCTATGTGCTATAAAAGTTTATTTTCTAGGGTTTTTTTTCACTCTCTGATTTTTGTCTATTTCCTTTTTCTTTTGATGCCCTGCCGCCTTGGAAACGTTGAGTATGCTTACTCATGGGACCCGCATGTCATGCTCTATGTACAATCAAGTTTCTTTTCTTGAATTATTTTTGGCTCCTGATATTTCGTCACTTGCCTTTTCTTTCGATCTCATGCCCCGTTTGAAACGTTGAGGAACCCTGGCTCATGGGACCCGCATGTCAACCTCTATGTGCTATAAAAGTTTGTTTTCTTGGATTTTTTTTCACCCTCTGATTTTTGGCTATTTGCCTTTTACTTTTGATCCCCCCCCCTTTGAAACGTTAGTAAGCTGCTGGCACATGGGACCCGCATGTCAACCTCTATGTCCATCAACTTTCTTTTCTTGGATTTTTTTGACCCCCTAATTTCTAGCTACTTTCTTTTCTTTTGATCTCAAGCCGCATTTCAAACATTGAGACCGCTGCTGCAAAATGGGACCCGCATGTCATCCTCTATGTACAATAAATCTTGGATTATTTTTGGCACCTCATATTTGGTCACTTGCGTTTTTTTCTTTCGATCTCATGTCCTTTGAAACGTTGAGTAAGCAGTGGCTCATGGGTCCCCCATGTCATCCTCTACCAACAATAAACGTTTCCTTTCTTGGAGTTATTTTTGACCCCTAATTTGGCTATTTGCCTTTTTCTTTTGATCCCCCCCCCTTTGAAACGATGAGGACGCTGTTGGCAGGTCGGTCCCACATGTCATCCTCTATGAACAATAAAAGTTTCCTTTGGTGGATTTATTTTTGACCCCTAATTAATTTCTGGCTATTTCCTTTTTTTTTCTTTTGATCCCCTGCCGCCTTGGAAACGTTAGGATGCTGGCCTCATGGGTCCCGCATGTCATCCTCTCGAACGATAAATGTTTTCTTTTCTTGGATTTTTTTACCAACTGATTTTTAGTTTTTTATTTTATTTTCGATCCCCTGCCGCCTTTGAAACGTTGACGTGCTGGCTCATGGGTCCCCGATGTCAGCCTCCCGTACAAGAAACATGTGATATCTTGATTATTTTGCAGAAAATAAACAGTGTATTTTGCTCTGAGCTATTGCAAACAGAAAAATTAAATCTTTATTTTTACATAAACAAACTTATATGTTGAGTGTCCTTGTTTTTTTTTTGCGAAGCATAGGACTTTCCTGTTTTTTTTTTTGAGAAAACCGAACTTTCCTGTTTTGGAGTGGGCTGAAATTGTACGAGTCAAAAGGCCCAGCAGGATAGTTCGAAGGCCCAGATGTCCAGATGCAGCCCAATTGAAATCTTTCTTTTCTTGGATTTTTTTCACCCCTGATTTCTGGCTACTTCATTTTTCTTTTGGTCCTGTGCAAAATGGGTCCCACATGTCATCCTCTATGTACAGTAAATTTCTTTTCTTGGATTATTTTCGGGTCCCGATATTTGGTCACTTGCCTTTTTCTTTCGATCTCATGCCGCCTTTGAAACGTTGAGGAAGCTGCTGGCGCTTGGGTCCCGCATGTCATCCTCTATGAACAATAAAAGTTTCCTTTCTTGGAGTTATTTTTGACCCCTAATTTTTGGCTACTTCCTTTTTCTTTTGATCCCCTACCGCCTTTGAAACGTTGAAAACTTTCTTTTCTTTGATTATTTTTGGCACCTCATATTTGGTCACTTGCCTTTTTTCTTTCGACCTCCTGCCGCATCTCAAACGGTGATACCGCTGCTGCTAAATGGGACCCGCATGTCATCCTCTATGTACAATAAAGTTTCTTTTCTTGGATTATTTTTGGCTCCCGATATTTGGTCACTTGCCTTTTTCTTTCGATCCCATGCCGCCTTTGAAACGTTGAGGAAGCTGCTGGCTCATGGGTCCCGCATGTCATCCTCTATGAACAATAAAAGTTTCCATTGTTGGAGTTATTTTTTACCCCTAATTTCTGGCTACTTCCTTTTTCTTTTGATCCCCGCCGCCTTTGAACGTTGAAGAATCTGGCTAATGGGTCCCACATGTCAGCCTCTATGGACGATAAACCTTTCTTTTCTTGGAGTTATTTTGACCCCTAATTTCTGGCTATTTTGCCTTTTTTTGGATCCCGTGTCCTTTGAAACGTTGAGGATGCTGCACATGGGTCCCGCATGTCATCCTCTCAGAACGATAAATGTTTCTTTTCTTCGATTTTTTTACCAACTGATTTTTGATTTATTCTCTTTCGATCCCCTGCGCCTTTAAAACTTTGACGACTGCTGGCTCATGGGTCCCGATGTCAGCCTCCCGTACAAGAAACATGTGATATCTTGATTATTTTGCAGACAATAAAAAGTGTATTTCGCTCTGAGCTATTGCAAACGGATAAATTAAATCTTTATTTTTACATAAACGAACTAATATGAATCTCCTTGTTTTTGTTTTGTTTTTGCGAAGCATAGGACTTTCTTGTTTTGGAGTGGGCTGAAAAGACGTCCAGCAGGTTAGAAGGCCCAGATGGCCATGCAACCCCAATTTATATCTTCCTTATCTTGGATTATTTTTTGATCAAAAGGCCCAGCAGGGATACATCCTTTTTCTTTTGGTCCTGTGTGCCGCCTTGGAAACGTTGAGGACGCTGCTGCCTCATGGGACCCGCATGTCATCCTCTATGAACTATGAACTCTAAAAGTTTCTTTTTCTTGGATTTTTTTTCACCCTCTGATTTTTGGCTATTTCCTTTTTCTTTTGTTCCCCTGCCGCCTTGGGACCCGTATGTCATCCTCTATGTACATAAACTTTCTTTTCTTGGATTTTTATTCCCCCTAATTTCGGGCTACTTTCGTTTTCTTTTGATCTCAAGCCGCATTTGAAACGTTGAGACCGCTGCTGCAAAATGGGACCCACATGTCATCCTCTATGTAAAATAAAAGTTTCTTTTCTTGGATTATTTTTCACGCTCTGATTTTTGGCTATTTCTTTTTTTTTCGATCCCCGCTGCTTGGAAACGTTGAGGATGATGCTGCCTCATGGGTCCCACATGTCATCCACTATGAACAATAAAAGTTTCTTTTCTTCGATTTTTTCACCCTCTGCTTTTTGGCTATTTCCTTTTTCTTTTGATCCCCTGCCGCCTTGGAAACGTTGAGGATGCTGCAGCGTCATGGGACCCACATGTCATACTCTATGTACAATAAAAGTTTCTTTTCTTGGTTTTTGGCTCCCGATATTTGGTCACTTGCCTTTTTCTTTCAATCTCATGCCGACTCTCAAAGGTACAATAAAAGTTTCTTTTCTTGGATTATTTTTGGCTCCTGATATTTGGTCACTTGCCTTTTTCTTTCGATCTCATGCCGTCTTTGAAACGTTCAGACCGCTGCTACAACATGGGACCCTATGTCATCCTCTATGTACAATGAAAGTTTCTTTTCATGGATTATTTTTTGCTCCTGATATTTGGTCACTTTCCTTTTTCTTTCGATCTCATGCCGCCTCGGCCCTCTGAAACGTCGAGTAAGTTGTTGGCTCATGGGACCCGCATGTCATCCTCTATGTACAATAAAGTTTTTTTCTTGGATTTTTTACCCCCTGATTTTTGGTCACTTGCCTTTTTCTTTCGATCCTGTGCCGCCTTTGAAATTGTGGACGCTGCTGGCTCATGGGTCCCACATGCCAGCCTCTATGAACAATAATATTTCTTTTCTTGGATTTTTTTACCCCTGATTTCTGGCTATTTGCCTTTTTCTTTGGATCCCCGACCGCCTTTGAAACGATGAGGACGCTGCTGGCGCATAGCTCCCACATGTCAGCCTCTAAGAACAATAAACCTTTCTTTTCTTGGATTTATTGTTGACCCCTAATTAATGGCTACTTCGCTTTTTTTTCGATCCCCAGCCGCCTTAGAAACGTTGAGGACGCTGCTGGCTCATGGGTCCCATATGACAGCCTCTATGAAAAGTAAAACATTTACTTTCTTGGATTTATTTTTGACACCTAATTAATGACTACTTGGTTCTTTTCTTTTGATCCCGTGACGCCTTTGAAACGTTGAGGGCCCTGCTGGCTCATGGGTCCAACATGTCAGCCTCTATGAACAATAAGAGTTTCTATTGTTGCATTTATTTTTGACCCCTAATTTCTGGCTATTTGCCTTTTTTCCATTGCCTGCCACCTTAGAAACGTTGAGGACGCTGCTGGCTGGGTCCCACATGTCAGCCTCTTTGTACGATAAAAGTTTCCTTTGCTGGATTTATTTTTGACCCCTAATTTCTGGCTATTTGCCTTTTTCTTTCGAACTCCACCGCCTTTGAAACGTTGATGACGCTGCTGCAAACTGGGTACAATATGTCAGCCTCTTTGTGCGATAAACCTTTCCTTTCTTGGATTTTTTGGACACCTGATTTCGAGCTACTTGCCTTTTTCTTTCGATCTCCTGCCCCCTTTGAGAAACGTCGAGAACGATGCTGGTTCGTGGGTCCCACATGTCATCCTCTCTGAATGATAAATGTTGAGGCCGCGGCTGCAAGATACGTCCCACATGTCAGCCTGACTGTTGAATAAACGTTTCCTTTCTCGAATTTATATTTGACCCCTGATTTCTGGCTACTTTGCCGTTTCTTTCGATCCCCTGCATGTCTGCTACTCCACCGAAAAACAGACCGGCATGTATTCATCACAATACTGGTAGCTAATTTAGGAAAAATGTGTTCATCACGGGATTCAAACAAAGATCTTCATCTCTGCTAAATTTTGATTTCACCAAAAACCGAACAGCGTGTGTTCATGACTTTAAGTTCACGAACACTATGGTTTCTCTATAAAATAAGGTCACCATCCGTTCCTTTATTGAAGGCATTTGCGAAAAGTGTCTTTGGCTAATGGGCACCAGTGCTCTGCTGTTTAAAAAAAAATCAAATATCATACATATTTGTTTCAAAAAAATCTGAAAATAAATGTAGACATAATAAATAAAGTAACCTACAAGCGTGTAAAATTTTAATATGAAATTCTTTATATTGTAGACTACACAAAAAAGACAAAATCTGTTGAAATTTGGAGATTTGAAATATGCATACCCAGATCCACACGTTTGTTACTTTTGTGTAGCCCAGAATTTTTTGTATTTGAAACTGAAATTTTGCACGTTTATGGGACAATTCATTAGCTACTCCATGATTTTTTTTCTAATTTTTTGAACAAATAAATATATTTTTTATTTTTTCTAAAATAGCAGGAGCACTGGTGCCCAAGAGCACCAAATCTCTTAATAGGCATTTGCGCCTAATAGCGTGAGCTTAGCTAATTTTTGAAGAAAAAAAGATGTCCATTGTGGTATTCAGGACAAAGATCTTCATGTCTGCTACTCCACCAAACAACAAACCAGCATGTATTCATCACAATACGGGTAGCTAATTTGTGAAAAATATGTTCAGCACGGGATTCAAACAAAGATCTTCATCTCTGCAAAATTTTGATTTCAGCAAAAACCGAACAGCGAATGTTCATGAGGTTAAGTTCACGAACACTATGTTTTCTCTATAAAATAAGGTCACCATCTGTCTCTTATTTCTCAAGGAAAAACAGGTGGAAGTGTTGGGACGAACCACATGGGTGCTTCGGCTCTATGTTCAATCTTCTCTTTTTTGTACTGCAATCTTGAGCCTATGGCAGGACCTCCATTGACGTGCATTCTGCACCAATTTGGCCTTGGACGTATCCATGTATCACGGGCGCGATTGTGGGTAGCAAAGACACAGTCAGGTTTGAACAATTGGAAATCTGGTTCTGCAGCCTCTGCGTCGATTGGCGGGGGTAGCATGAAAATTGGGTGATTGAGTCCAAGAAATAAAGAACGCCCCTTCAAATTGTTCAATCTTTCCCACCTTGCCTCTTCTACAGGGTCCAAGGTATGGGCAGATCTCAAGAAAACGTAGCACCGTACCAAAGGATAAGACCTCAGCTTGTTACCCATATGTAATATTGGAGGACCGAGGATGGGCCGATAACCTTTAACCTGAATCCACGCGAGATCAGATTCACCAGTAATGGACTCTGCTCTCATTGGTGCCAGGAACCAAGTGCGCTGGTCAGAAAATCCAAGAAATACATCTTCATCTTCATAATTATGATTATCACCATCATCATCTAATTCTTCATCATCTAATTCTTCATCATCTAATTCGTCTTCTTCTAATTCTTCTTCTTCTAATTCTTCTTCATCAGCATCATTATCTTCATCGGCACCTCCATCGCCTTGAGCCACATTTGCTTCATCATCTTCCATGACAGCATCTCCCTCGATTTGAGCGAAAATTGCAGCCACTTCTGCTTCTTCATCTTCAATGACAGGGGCGTCAATGAGACGCGGGGCTGCATGTGTCCCTGCAATGCACAAAGATCAACCACAATGCAGCAAGTAGGAACTACACTGAAAATTATCTCTTCTCTTCTATCTTCTATTTTCTACTACTATAAGGCACCAGTTTTTAACAAGACATGTAGCAGCAATTCCAACTGTTGGTGTCCAAAATCTAACGGTTGGGATTAGAGGTATTCGCGTGAAAAATCTATAACAGCTGTTCCATGCTTGTTTTATGACAATACCTACATGTTTTGTTCACACTTTATATCGTTTTGATGCGTTTTCCGGAACTAACCTATTGACGAGATGCCGAAGTGCCAGTTCCTGTTTTCTGCTGTTTTTGGTTTCAGAAATCCTAGTAAGGAAATATTCTCGGAATCGGACGAAATCAAAGCCCGACTCTATTTTCACCGGAAGCTTCCAACACCCGAGATTCAAGAGGGGGCCACAGCACCACACATGGTGGCGGTGCGGCCAAGGGGGCGCCGGCCTTGTCTGGCCCCACCAGGGCCCCTCCGAGGCTCCCCTTTCGCCTATAAAGTCTCCCCGACCTAAAACCCCGATATGAATAAGCCACGGTACGAGAAAAGTTCCAGAGCCGCTGCCATCGCGGCCAAGATCTGGGGGACAGGAGTCTCCGTTCCGCACGCCGTCGGGACGGGGAAGTGCCCCGGAAGGCTCCTCCATCGACACCACCGCCATCTTCATCACCGCTGCCTCCCATGAGGAGGGAGTAGTTCTCCATCGAGGCTCGGGGCTGTACCGGTAGCTATGGGGTTCATCTCTCTCCTATGTACTTCAATACAATAATCTCATGAGCTGCCTTACATGATTGAGATTCATATGATGATGCTTGTAATCTAGATGTCATTATGCTAGTCAAGTGGATTTTACTTATGTGATCTCCGGAGACTCCTTGTCCCACGTGTGTAAAGGTGAAAGTGTGTGCACCGTGTGGGTCTCTTAGGCTATATTTCACAGAATACTTATTCACTGTTATGAATGGCATAGTGAAGTGCTTATTTATATCCCTTTATGATTGCAATGTGCTTTGTATCGCTATTAGTCTATGTGCTACTCATGTGATGTTATTAAAGTAGTCTATTCCTCCTGCATGGTGTAATGGTGACAGTGTGTGCATCGTGTAGTTCTTGTCGTAGATTATGATCATAATCTCTTGTAGGTTATGGAGTTGATTATCGCTATGATAGTATTGATGTGATTTATTCCCCCTTCATAGTGTAAAGGTGACAGTGTGTATGCTATGTTAGTACTCGGTCTATTTTGCAAAGATCTATTATGCTCTAAGGTTACTTAAACATGAATATCGAATGTTGTGGAGCTTGTTAACTCCGACATTGAGGGTTCGTGTAATCCTACGCAACGAATGGTGTTCATTATCAAACAAGAGTGTATGTAGCACATAAGAGAAAGAGTTATTTATTATGCGATCAATGTTGAGAGTGTCCACTAGTGAAAGTATGATCCCTAGGCCTTGTTTCCATATGCAAACACCGATTACTTACTGTTTTGTTGCATGTTTACTTGCTGCCATATTTTATTCAGATTGCTATTACCACTCATATACATCCATACTACTTGTATTTCACTATCTCTTCGCCGAACTAGTGCACCTATACATCTGACAAGTGTATTAGGTGTGTTGGGGACACAAGAGCCTTCTTGTATCGTGATTGCAGGGTTGCTTGAGAGGGATATCTTTGACCTCTTCCTCCCCGAGTTCGATAAACCTTGGGTGATCCACTTAAGGAAAACTTGCTGCTGTTCTACAAACCTTTGCACTTGGAGGCCCAACACTGTCTACAAGAATAGAAGTACCCGTAGACATCAAGCTATTTTCTGGCGCCGTTGCCGGGAGGAAAGGTAAAAGGTACTCACACTCCGGATCTCGGCTACTAAGCTATTTTCCGGCGCCGTTGTAAGTACTCGAAGCTATTTCCTTTAGATCCTGCAATTGCATCTTTTGGTTTCTTGTTTTACACTAGTTAGGCATAATGGAAAGTAACAATGAGCTTCTTATTCTATTTCCTGAGTTAATACATGGATTGTTTGCTGCGAAAATTAAAAAACCTATGGAATCTTATTTGCATGCTAGTAGCAATGATAGTAGTATGAACGCTTTGAACACCATTGTTGTTAATGATATGGAAAATTCTAAGCTTGGGGAAGCTGGTTTTGATGAGCATGATATTTTTAGTCCCCCAAGCATTGAGGAGAAAATTTTCTTTGATGATACTTTGCCTCCTATTTATGATAATAATGATAGCTACTTTGTTGAATTTTCTCCCACTACAACTAATAAAATTGATTATGCTTATGTGGAGAGTAATAATTTTATGCATATGGCTCATGACAAGAATGTTTTATGTGATAGTTATATTGTTGAGTTTGTTCATGATGCTACTGAAAGTTATTATGAGAGAGGGAAATATGGTTATATGCATCTTAATAATATTAAGTTTCCCCTCTTTATGTTGAGAATCTTGAAATTGTGCTTGTGTTGCCTTCCTATGCTTGTCACTTTGTTCTTCATGAATTTATTTGTGTACAAGATTCCTTTTCATAGGAAGTGGGTTAGACTTAAATGTGTTTCGAAATTGCTTCTTGATGTTCTCTTTTGCTTCATTGTCTATTTTCATGAGAGCATCATTAAAACTGCTGAGCCCATCTTAATGGCTATAAAGAAAGAACTTCTTGGGAGATAACCCATGTGTTTATTTTACTACAGAAATTTTTGTTTTGTTGAGTCTTGGAAGTTGTTTACTACTGTAGCAACCTCTCCTTATCATGTTTTTGTGCCAAGTGAAGTCTCTATGGTAAAGTTGATGCTAGATTTGGATTGCTGCGCAGAAACAGCATTGCTGTCTGTCACGAATTTGAGCAGAAGTCTCTGTAAAAAAATCAAAAGAATCTGCAAATTTACATGTGTGATCCTCAGATATGTACGCAACTTTCATTAGTTTTGAGTTTTTCCGTTTGAGCAAGTTAAGTGCCCCTTCCAGGTTCGTCTTTACGGACTGTTCTGTTTTTGACAGATTCTGCCTTTTATTTCGCATTGCCGCTTTTGTTAAGTTGAATGAGTTTCTTTGTTCCATTAACTTTCAGAAGTTTTGTGCAATGTCCAGAAGTGTAAAGAATGATTGTGTCACCTCTGAACATGTGAATTTTGATTATGCACTAACCCTCTAATGAGTTTGCTTAAAGTTTGGTGTGGAGGAAGTTTTCAAGGGTCAAGAGAAGAGGGTGATATATGATCAAGAAGAGTGAAAAGCCTAAGCTTGGGGATGCCCGGTGGTTCATCCCTGCATATTTTAAGAAGACTCGTCTAAGCTTGGGGATGCCCAAGGCATCCCCTTCTTCATCGACAACTTATCAGGTTTCTTCTAGTGAAACTATATTTTTATTCCGTCACATCTTATGTATTTTACTTGGAGCGTCTGTGTGCTTTTATTTTCGTTTTGTTATTTTCATTCTCTGAATAAGTTCATCCTTGTGTGGGAGAGAGACACGCTCCGCTGGTTCATATGAACACATGTGTTCTTAGCTTTTAATGTTCAAGGGCGAAAGTTGATCGCTTCACTTGTTGCTATTTGGTTGGAATCAGAAAATGCTTCATATGTTCTTGAATAATTTGATACTTGGCAATTGTTTTGAGCTCTCATAAATCATGTTTAAGCTCTTGCATCATGTAGTTTAAATCTAGTAGTGGAGAACTACCGTAGAGCTTGTTGAAATTTGGTTTGCATGATTGGTCTCTCTAAGGTCTAGATATTTTCTGGTAAAGTGTTTGAGCAACAAGGAAGACAATGTAGAGTCTTATAATGCTTGCAATATGTTCTTATGTAAGTTTTGCTGTACCGGTTCATACTTGTGTTTGCTTCAAACAACCTTGCTAGCCTAAGCCTTGTATGAGAGGGAATGCTTCTCGTGCATCCAAAACCTTGAGCCAAAACCTATGCCATTTGTGTCCACCATATCTACCTACTATGTGGTATTTTCTGCCATTCCAAGTAAATACTTCATGTGCTACCTTTAAACAATTCAAAATTACTATCTCTTATTTGTGTCAATGTTTTATAGCTCATGAGGAAGTATGTGGTGTTTTATCTTTCGATCTTGTCATTTACTTTTGACAGACTTTCACAATGGACTAGTGGCTTCATCCGCTTATCCAATAATTTTGCAAAAAGAGCTGGCAACGGGGTTCCCAGCCCCAATTAATTAACTTTCATTAATAATTCTCTTCACGTGTTTTGCCCTGATCTATCAGTAAGCAACTTAATTTTGCAAATAGACACTCCTCCATGGTATGTGAATGTTGGAAGGCACCCAAGGATTCGGTTAGCCATGGCTTGTGTAAGCAAAGGTTGGGGGAGTGTCATCTAATAAATAAAACTAAAGTACATGTGTAAACAAAAGAGAAGAGGGATGATCTACCTTGCTGGTAGAGATAACGTCCTTCATGGGAGCCGCTCTTGAAAGTCTGGTTGATGAGGTAGTTAGAGTGCCCACTACCATTCGTTGACAACAACAAACACCTCTCAAAATTTTACTTTTATGCTCTCTATATGATTTCAAAACTTGAAAAGCTCTAGCACATGATTTAATCCATGCTTCCCTCTGCGAAGGGCCTTTCTTTTACTTTATTGTTGAGTCAGTTTACCTACTTCCTTCCATCTTAGAAGCAAACACTTGTGTCAACTGTGCATTGATTCTTACATACTTGCTTATTTGCATTCATCATATTACTCTATGTTGACAATTATCCATGAGATATGCATGTTGAAAGTTGAAAGCAACTGCTGAAACTTATATCTTCCTTTGTGTTGCTTCGATGCCTTTACTTTGAATTTATTGCTTTATGGGTTAACTCTTATGCAAGACTTTTTGATGCTTGTCTTGAAAGTACTATTCATGAAAAGTTTTGCTATATGTTATCTATTTGTTAGCAAACTATAGATATTGCTTTGAATCACTCCATTCATGTCATATGCTTTACAATAATGTTGATCAAGATTATGATGGTAGCATGTCACTTCAGAAATTATTTGTGTTATCGTTTACCTACTCGAGGACGAGTAGGAACTAAGCTTGGGGATGCTGATACGTCTCAAACGTATCTATAATTTCTGATGTTCCATGCTTGTTTTATGACAATACCTACATGTTTTGTTCACACTTTATATCGTTTTGATGCGTTTTTCGGAACTAACCTATTGACGAGATGTCGAAGTGCCAGTTCCTGTTTTCTGTTTTTGGTTTCAGAAATCCTAGTAAGGAAATATTCTCGGAATCGGACGAAATCAACGCCCGTACCCTATTTTCACCGGAAGCTTCCAACACCCGAGAGTCGAGGGGGCCACAGCCCACCACACATGGTGGCGGCGCGGGGCGCGCCGGCCTGTTGTCCGGCCCCACCAGGGCCCCTCCGAGGCTCCCCTTTCGCCTATAAAGTCTCCCTGACCTAAAACCCCGATACGAATAAGCCACAGTACGAGAAAAGTTCCAGAGCCGCCGCCATCGCGAAGCCAAGATCCGGGGGACAGGAGTCTCTGTTCCGGCACGCCGCCGGGACGGGGAAGTGCCCCGGAAGGCTCCTCCATCGACACCACCGCCATCTTCATCACCGCTGTCTCCCATGAGGAGGGAGTAGTTCTCCATCGAGGCTCGGGGCTGTACCGGTAGCTATGTGGTTCATCTCTCTCCTATGTACTTCAATACAATAATCTCATGAGCTGCCTTACATGATTGAGATTCATATGATGATGCTTGTAATCTAGATGTCATTATGCTAGTCAAGTGGATTTTACTTATGTGATCTCCGGAGACTCCTTGTCCCACGTGTGTAAAGGTGACAGTGTGTGCACCGTGTGGGTCTCTTAGGCTATATTTCACAGAATACTTATTCACTGTTATGAATGGCATAGTGAAGTGCTTATTTATATCCCTTTATGATTGCAATGTGCTTTGTATCGCTATTAGTCTATGTGCTACTCATGTGATGTTATTAAAGTAGTCTATTCCTCCTGCATGGTGTAATGGTGACAGTGTGTGCATCGTGTAGTTCTTGTCGTAGATTATGATCATAATCTCTTGTAGGTTATGGAGTTGATTATCGCTATGATAGTATTGATGTGATTTATTCCCCCTTCATAGTGTAAAGGTGACAGTGTGTATGCTATGTTAGTACTCGGTCTATTTTGCAAAGATCTATTATGCTCTAAGGTTACTTAAACATGAATATCGAATGTTGTGGATCTTGTTAACTCCGGCATTGAGGGTTCGTGTAATCCTACGCAACGAATGGTGTTCATTATCAAACGAGAGTGTATGTAGCACAAATGAGAGAAAGAGTTATTTATTATGCAATCAATGTTGACAGTGTCCACTAGTGAAAGTATGATCCCTAGGCCTTGTTTCCAATACTGCAAACACCGCTTACTTACTGTTTTGTTGCATGTTTACTTGCTGCCATATTTTATTCAGATTGCTATTACCACTCATATACATCCATACTACTTGTATTTCACTATCTCTTCGCCGAACTAGTGCACCTATACATCTGACAAGTGTATTAGGTGTGTTGGGGACACAAGAGACTTCTTGTATCGTGATTGCAGGGTTGCTTGAGAGGGATATCTTTGACCTCTTCCTCCCTGAGTTCGATAAACCTTGGGTGATCCACTTAAGGGACAACTTGCTGCAATTCCAACTGTTGGTGTCCAAAATCTAACGGTTGGGATTAGAGGTATTCGCGTGAAAAAAATACCACACCAGTGTCCACGTGTTTCTAGAACCGTCATGTTTCCATTATGAAGAAAAATCAGAGCAGTCTCACACCGATATCACACGTCCCACTTGATAGTGATTAAGAAAGGTTCCAAATTTTTGTTCATATTTATAAACTGTATGCTCACACTTATTTTGATGGTATAACCAAATTATTAGTTGTATTGAAAGTTTGAACAACATTTAGAACGCAACTTTTATACATCAGTATTGCGAATCGTAATTGGTCCAACATGTGCAGCATGCCATTTACTAGTTAAGACATAAAACAAAGACTCACCACAGGTATATGGTTCCCAAACCAGAACATCTCCATACGGATATGTAACTGCGTATACACGATGTAGGTGTGAACTTGTACCATATCCAGGAATGCCCATGGCATCGACATAGCTGTTTCTATCAAAGAATTCAGGGTTTCTCAGGATATTCCACTCCTTTTCTAGGGGCGCTTGTAGGATAGCGATCAATTCGTCAAATACAACGATTACCTCGTAATGCCATGGCCCTGCTAGATCATCTTTGTACGGCCTCTTGACGATCCGTACTTTGAGCAGTTCCAAACTTTTATCTATTTTGTATTTGAACAGGAATGGTGGGCTGCCATGCCACCATTCACTAGTAGGGCCCAAAGAAATTCCTGCATCTTGCAGAGATGGAAGAGGTATAATAGTATCTGATATGTATATGTTGCGGATCGTCAAGTGCCCGTCCTGCTGGACAAATGCCACCCAGTCGCCGTTACAACCCACCCAGTGCATGGGTCCATGTCCATCCAGTTCCTCCTTGGTATGGATAAATGCTGGAACTGTCGGCTTGTCTAATGGCATCAGCAACGCGTGAATGCCCTGCAAATAGGATTTGTTTCAAAATTGTCTATGCATGCAAGGTATTCGACAGAATGAAGAGCGGATTGTGCAGAACTGAAGCACAGATGTAATGGATAAATAAAGCAATTCCGAAGAGTACATGTGCATAGTGAAGGCAGCAAACCTTACAGTACTCCCAAATCAGGTGATGATGTTGAGTCTAAATTCATGCATGATGTTTGGCAATAAGAAAAGTTGATTGAAAAAACACAAGCTGAAACGAGATGAGTAAATAAATAAATACTCTTACAGTATTGTCGCGGTCGTCTGGCCATGTCTCGGGGTCGCAGTGGAGCAGGCTCGGTAAACCGAACGGAACCTTATGCGCTCCGCGGATGGCATGCCGCATGCCGATCATGCCTCGAGCGAGGCGACCAGTGCTGAGGATATCCGCCCGCTCGGCTATGTTCTCCACCAGTGGGTAGTGGAGGTTGCCCCACCCCATGGACTGGTGGTAGCAATCAGGAATCTCCTCAACCTTACGCTTCTGCTTCATTGGAGTCGGTAATCTAATGCAAGGGAGAGAGGGGTGAACGGGAGAAAGAGACAGAAGAGGGTTTTTTTTGGAGAAGATGCAGTAGTAGTACTACGATACTAGGAGGTGGAGATGCGGGGCATGTTTCCGGGGGAGAGGAACCACTATTTCCCTTTAAAAAAATAACAGCACTTGCGCATTAGAACTTGGGGCGGGGATATAGCGGTAAGAGGTATTGACCAACTTTCCCTCACCTTGACCCCACGTGGTTGTGAACCCGAGATAATTTTCTTTTTGATGAACCCGATATACTTATTATAGTACTAAAATAGTACAAGTATATACCTTGTATATACCAACATTATTATTTTAAGGACTTTTGTTCCATGAGCAACAACTTCCCCCACTCCGCTCATCCGAAATCCTAGCCCCTCCAACTTCAAGGACCAATCAACATAGCTATGGCCTTCTAATTTGGCTCAAGTCGCCGCACACATAGTCCTCCCGCCGACAAGGAATAGGAGCATCAGCCCTTTCGTCGCTTGTTGTTATACATAATCATATACAGTACCATATATATTTCAAATTTCCATATCAAAAAATAGTTCAAATCTGAATTTTAACATCTCAAGCTAAACCCTCGCTTGCTCTTAAACATAAGCATACCATAGTTCTACTTTTGTCTTCACCGAACAACAGAACACAATGTGTTCATCACAACATAGCCAACCGGAGTACCTAGTAATGTAACTAGAGAAGTGAACCTATAGTTGATCAAGCCTTCAACTTTAACACAATAATACCCCCACATTATGTGTTGAGGAGCCACACCCATATATTTAAGAGTACCATCATGTAGACCACAAATGCATCAATGAAGAGAGGGGTATACTTATAGACCACCTCTTTACAAAACAGTTGTAATTAGTAGACCACAATTGCCTCGTTCATTAGCTATGAAATTACATACTATCAGTAGCTACAATGGCTGCAGGCCCTGTTTCAGAATTAAACATCACACTTGTTCCAATCCGGGGCGTTGGCGAAGTTTGGGATGAACCAAAGCGGTGTCTTTACCAGGTACCTATCTTTTTTTGTTTTGCATGTTTTCTCCAAGGCGTTGGTTTGGAAACCAACGGCGCAATCTTCACGATTCAGACTGAATCGGCATATTTCAGGCAGCTGCGAATTGCGAAGCCATGCTTCATTCGGCAAGGTGTACACACAATTTCTTCTCGTCAGACATCCTGGGACAACATCTGCACCGCCTAATGGCAGCATAATCGGATAGTTCACTCCAAGGAAAAGAGAATATTCTCCAAGGTCATCAATCTTTTCCCATGGAATACCTTCATTTAACTTACTAGTGTCCTTCGTGAACACCAGGCAACCAAACCCAGAAGCATAGTTGCCAACAGTGCGACCATGATGAACACGACGATCAGAAGCAGTATGGCAAACTTTACAGGAATATTCCCTTTCATCAGCAATGCCCAGTGTATGGATCAGAAGAAGTCTAGAACCATCTATAGATCTTGCTAACCACCACACGCCATAATCGACCTCGTGATCATGGCCAAGAGCATCATCAAGTGCACACCGCCATTCAAACACAATGGGCGGTGGCTCTACGATCAGCGGAGGACCTGCTTGAAAACGAAATTACTGTTAAGAAGGGTATGTTTGGTTTGCACAAATCTGAAAACGTAAGAATTGGGAAAACGCATTAGGATTCAGATGGGATGATATAATGGCATTTCCATTCAATAATACAGCATATTGGTGTATTTGAGTACATCACATGGGAAACCAAAGGATTCATTTCAAGAAGTTCAAGTAGAGGTCAAAATCCAACATAATTCAATCTGAGAATAAAACTCCTAATTATACAATCCTCAAATTTTTCTATGGTAATCATCTCGAATAAAAAGTCTAAATACCAATGAAATTTCATCCGAAGCAAATATGCCCCAAGCCTCCAAGTCAGATCAGTCAGGTTCGAAAATTAATAAGTTTGTGCATTAAAATTATCTTTACAGCCATGAATAATGAAGCTCATCATACACTACGTCCGGAGGAAAATTACCAGCTTGCTGAGGATTCCATGCGTGAACAGTGCCAGTATGAGTTGTGGCAAACACAAGCCCATTGTGGAGAATTGCATCGCTGTAATTGTAAAAGATGTGGGACTTGGGCTCTGTAAGAACTGTCCATCCAGAATCAGCGCCGCAAAGGAGGGCAACTCTGATGTCAAAAACAGCAACAAGAGAGAAATTTTTGTACCCCCCAGCAGCTGTGGGAACTTGGCAAATATATATCTTGTGAAATATAATAGCACGAAGGTTGTGGTGGTATATATTTGGAATGTGGGTGGTTTCAAACGGCACAGGGAGAGGAATTTCACGGCGAGTGTAGACGTTGACAAGTTTCCATTTGCAAGCAGGAAAGCCAGTGTCAACCATGGCAACCCAATCTCCATTGGCACCTACCCACTGCTTACCCGTACCGTCTGGCATCACAGCGTCGGAGGAGAACCTGTCCAGCGGCGTCAGCTTGCAATCCCGTGCTACCTTCGTCGGGTGAGAATGAAGAACACATGGGAGGCCAAACGGGAGAGAAAAAGATAGAGTTGCACTATCATTTGCAGAGTCGAAAAATAGTTTGGACGAACCGACGAGGCTCGCGGCGGTGATGACGTCGCATCTTGTTACGAGTTCTTCAAGGGGACCTTCGGAAAAGACCTTCTGAAACAGTTCAGAGTCATCATTTTCCTTGTTCGATGCCGCCATCGCAGGGCAGGGGGTGGGTCTATGAGGTTTGGGTTCAACTGATTGGAGTTTAATTTGGGTTCGATGGCGGCAGGTGGCGGGGAAGATGAAGAACGGAGGCTCTCAAACTGGGCGGTGGAATTGATTCTAAAGCTGCATGGCGGCGGCACTGGCGCGTGCTATGGAAGGTGGTCGATTGGTGCGGGCGGGGGCGGAGGTAGACGATGGAGGTGAACCGAAATAGGGCAGGTGGGGGCGGGGCGCTTGACTTCGCTCCTCTACACTCTACAGCATCTCCTCCTGTTTCTTGGAAAGTGTATAGACCCATAATAAAAAGTCACTGTTCCCTCTGAAAAGGTGAAGAACAAGTCACTGGTCTAACGTGCAAATTTGGACATCCCAAGCTATGTGTTGTCATGTCAATTCAATGTCCATGGCAGTATTTTGAATTTTGCGTGACCAAAAGAAGTACGCCTTGGCCTTTCACAATCGGGGTTTCTTTAGAGCAAGAACAATAGAAGAGCCAACAGCTGGCAAAAGTACCACGTAGGCGGGCTATAAGCGCCCACTATTGTCCTACTTCCTCTTGGCGTGATACTCCCTCCGTCCACAAATAAGTGGACGTGCGGGATTTTCAAGGTAAATTAGTAAAAGGAAAGAAAAAATGCATTGGAGCACTCGTATCTTAAGAAACACATGTACTCAACCACGGTTGTAGATTTTCTCGGCGCAAGACTTTTCCCCAGCAGTTGTGGCTCGTAATAATTTTCATCTTGTGATACATTGAGTAGAAGTTTATGATTACTCAAATAAACTTAGAATAGTAAAGACAAAAATGCATTGGAGCACTCGTATCTTAAGAAACACATGTACTCAACCACGGTTGTAGATTTTCTCGGCGCAAGACTTTTCCCCAGCAGTTGTGGCTTTCAGTTATTCGTGGGTGTGGGGAGGAGCTCCGCCGCATCGGTAGAAAGCAAAGAGGAACGGCGGCTCTCGATCGTGCGGTGTACTCGTAAATCACGTGCGACCCATGCCCTAATAATTCACAATGCATTGATGAGGGCTATCACTTCATCATCCAATAAAATGTACTTAGTAACTATGGTAATAATATTGTCTTCTCGCAAAAAAATGGTAAAAATATTGTCTCTTAAGCCATGTACTAGTACAGTGCAAGATGCTTTAGAGAAATAAACCTCTATTTTATTGCTACTCCGTAATACACATGGTTATTTATTCTAGGCAAATGCCTACCGAAAGATGTAGGAATAGGGAAATGTAGGATTGCAATGTCATGTCCACTCCAATCCTATAGGAATTCATAGAAACCAAACTTTGTTTGATTCCACCATAGGAAAAGTAAAGCATTCTTAAAAAGAGGCATGAGTAGATGTTTAATTTTCTATGGAATCTGTGCAAAGAAATCCTTAGGAAAAATTCCTATCGGAAACAATCCTACAAATCAAACAGCCAAGGATTCAATTGTACCAATTTCCTATGCAAATCCTTGGTGTTCACCCAATCCTCTCGAATACTCATCCAAAAAATGCACTAATACTTTGATGGGGAGTTTTTGTATTCTAGGCAAGAATAGAGGGTTTGCGGGGATCACTTGAGAAGTGTATTAACCAAAGAAGGCATAAGTAATACACCAACACACACTAACATGCCCTTAATGGATGTATCTCCATAAACTCCCTCTGTTCTTTATTACTACTACTAGTTTATGTACTTCTTAACTAATATGGGATAATCATGAAATATATTTTCTAACATTCAGCCAAAATATAGTGTTTCGACTTTTTAAAATACTGAAAAACTAGTAATTAAAAATATTTGAGCTATCAAATCTAGGAAGTTTGAAAATATTTTGTATTCCGTCTGAAAGTTGTGTTACTTGGTGTAAGATTCACACAAAAATGATGAAAATATCAAACCTTCAAAAAAATTGTAGTAATTCAAACGTTATGTGCGTTTCATAATTTTGCAAAATCGATTCTATTTGCAATTAAAACTATAGTAGTTGGTGATCCCCGATCATCTGATTTGCTCTTAAACAGCTCAATCCTAAATTTGAACCTCCCTGCAACAGAACACGATAGTTGGTGGTTTGTGCGGAAAAAAATTACAGTTTAAAAAAGTGTTTTACGCAACGAAGGCAGCAATAAGCGGTAGTTTGTGCAATTTCCTCGTGTAAACAACATGTAGCGTCGAAGTAATAGTACTAGGAGTACAGAAATCTTGTGTAATTTCTAGTTCTACATATTACTAGTGTCCACTGTTTGAGAGTTGATGGTGAATGGGTCTAATTTTCAATCGAATGAGAATTAGCAAATTGATTTTTATGACAAAAGCATACAAAGGGAGTAAAACCAACATACCCGCATTCGCCGCTGCTACCAGCATGCGATGCCTCCACGAGTGCATTGACGGCTGCTGCAAATCCTCGGAAGGCATCTAGGTTTTGCAGATCGTCGATTGCCGCTGTCCGGCTAAGCTTAACCAGCATAGCTGCCGCCAAGATATCTCGGATTTGGACCACAGGCAGAAGCTGATTGGGGTCGAAGGATTGCCTGATTCGGAATTTGAAGTACCAAGCCCTCGGCTCCGATGATGGAAGTTTGGAACTCGGCCCGGCCAGAACCTCCCAAATCTGTGTGTGGCAGTGGATGCCCATCGGCATCCCCAATGCTGCCGACGCCGTGATGTGGTCGGTCGCACTTTGGTCCCCACTAAAGGCTGGGGCTGCAGCACGTCGCCGCCGCCCCCGACGTCCCCACGACGGCAACGCCATGGACCGAGGCGCTGAGTTTGTTGGCGAACCCGAAGCCCTGGATGGCAAGTGCTTCTTCACAATGGAAGCATCCTCACCCGGCGAGGTTCGCCCCCGGCGCATGCCTATGCTCCGACCAGCCCACTTTGCCGCTGCTGCCTGGGCTGCCGCCGATACCTGGGCCACCGCCGCTTCATGGGACCCCCTCCCTCCTCTCCCTCTCCTAGATCAAAGGGCGCCAGGAGTCTAGCCACAGCAAGACACAGAGCCGCCTGCTTCATCGCACACCAATGGCACACAGACATTTGCGAGCTTTTAGCGCACACCCCTCCGAGGCTGAGTCGTGGAGCCTGGGTGCACGGGGCTAAGGCTGGAGGAGTCGCCATGGGACGAGGGGTGTCGAGTGCTCGGGCAAGTACGGGAAAGGCGAAGTTTTGCATAACCTTATATGATCACATCAATGCTTCTCAAGGAGCCAAATACTGTATGAGAAACCGGAAAAGTTTGAACGTTTGAAAACTTTGCCGGCATAATGCATCCTTCCAATGCACGCCTACGTACCCAACGTATACGCCAGCTAAGGTAGAAAGCCAACTCAATTGCTACTTTGTTGGCAAAATGTACCATGGCTCAATCTTAGGTCACACACCCATGAAGCCAAGTTAACTCATCTATCAATTGGTATATTTTGGTCATATTCAAAATTTTACTTGAAACTTGTTGGTCATGCCATTCTACTACTCGCCTAACACTTTTTCTACGCGGGAAGGAGGGGGTATGATGCTACCCTGAATTTGTGGGACCGAGAAAAACTCACAAATACGAGCGATGCAACAAAAAGAAACACATCCGTCCCCCTCCCCGAGTGATTTGTCCTAGATATGAAATCAAACTACAAGTGGTTCGAAAAAGGCAATCGAAAAACATGGATTGTTCATCAGTTTGTACATAGCTAGGGAAAATACCAGAATGTCATATCAGTGTTTTAGAGAAGAGCCCTTCAAATAGTTTGGCACCATGTTGGACATCGTCCAGCTTAATTCCACCCAAACATGATTTTTTTCGTTTGAATATGTCTAGACTTTGTTTATCATCTTCAATGCTTATTCTATGACATAAGAAGACTATGTGCTTTGGTTTTAATTTTTTGAATTTTTAATGCCCAATTGAATCTTGGTCAAACCCTAGGTTTGACCAAGATTTAAACAAGTTCAAAACATGAAAATGAAAAAGTAAGCCTGGATCCTTCTTAGTAACTCCAAAATGATTCTTTTGGAAGGTTTTCTTAAATTTCCATGTTTGAAACCCAAAACCACTTCTCTTCATGCTTGACTTCATAAGACAGAGTTTAGGGTTAGGGTACGTATAGATACATGATTTTTCTGGTTTGAATATGTCTAGACCTTGTTTAATTTATCAACTTGAATGCTTATATGACATAAGAAGACTATGTGCTTTGATTTTTCATTTTCTTGATTTTTTCGATTTTTTATGCCCATTTGAATCTTTGGTCATGAAATCCGAGATTTGACAAAGATTTAAACAAGTTTAAAACATGAAAATGAAAAAGTAAGCATGGGTCCTTTTTATTCACTCCAAAATGAAGCTTTTGGGAGGTTTTTGAAATTTCCATGTTTGAAACCCAAAACCACTTCTCTTCATCGATCCTTGACTTCCTAAGACAGAGTTTAGGGTTAATTAGGGGGCAGATACATGCTTTTCTGGTATGAATATATATGTGTGGACCTTGTTAATCAACTTGAATGCTTACTATATGACATAAGAAGACTATGTGCTTTGATTTTTCATTATTTTAATTTTTTGAACTTTTATGCCCATTTGTATCTTGGTCAAATCCTAGGTTTGACCAAGATTTAAAACATGAAAATGAAAAATTAAGCCTGGATCCACTACAAGAAAAGTTGCCAAACTTTTCTTGTAGTGATCCTTCTTAATTAGTAACTTCAAAATGAAGCTTTTGGAAGGTTTTTGAAATTTCCATGTCTGAAACCCAAAACACCCTCTTCATGATTGACTTCATAAGACAAATCGAGTTTAGGGTTAGGGGTAGATACATGATTTTTCTAGTTTGAATATGTCTAGACCTGGCTTATCAACTTGAATGCTTAGTATATGACATAAGAAGACGTACTATGTGCATTGGTTTTTCATTTATTTGATTTGTTTTGAATTTTTATGCCGAATCAAATTTTGGTCAAATCATAGGTTTAACCAAGATTTAAACAAGTTTAAAACATTAAAATGAAAAATTAAGCATGGATCCTTCTTAGTCACTCCAAAATGAAGCTTTTGGGAGGCTTTTGAAATGTCTATGTTTGAAACCCAAAACCACTTCTCTTCATGCTTGACTTCATAAGACAGATGAGTTTAGGGTTAGGGGTAGATACATGATTTTTCTGGTTTGAATAGGTCTAGACCTTGTTATCAAGTTGAATGGCTTACTATGTGACATAAGAAGACTATGTGCTTTGGTTTTTCATTTTTGATTTTTTCGATTGTTTTTATGCCCATTTGAATCTTGGTCAAATCCTAGGTTTGAACAAGAATTTAAACAAGTTTAAAACATGAAAATGAAAAGGTAAGCATGGATCCTTCTTAGTCAGTCCGAAATGAAGCTTTTGGGCGGTTTTCGAAATTTCCATGTTTGAAAACCCAAACCACTTCTCTTCATGCTTGACTTCATAAGACAAATTTAGGGTTAGGGGTATAGATACATGATTTTTCTTGTTTGATATGTCTAGATATTGTTTATCAACTTGAATGCTTACAATATATGTGACGTAAGAAGACTATGTGTTATGGTTTTTCATTTTTGGGGGTTTTTTCGAATTTTTTATGCGCACTTGAATCTTGGTCAAATCCTAGCTAGCTAGGTTTGACCAAGCTTTAAACAAGTTTAAAACATGAAAATGAAAAAGTAAGCATGTATCCTTCTTAGTCACTCCAAAATTAAGCTTTTCGGAGGTTTTTGAAATTTCCATCTTGTAAACCCAAAACCACGTATCTTCATGTTTGACTTCAAAAGACAGAGTTTAGGGTTAGGGGGTAGATACATGATTCTTCTTTTAATATGTTTAGATCTTGTTTTATCAACTTGAATGTTGACTGTATGACATAAGAAGACTATGTTTTTGAATTTTTTATGAATCTTGGTCAAATCCAAGGGTTGACCAAGATTTAAACAAGTTTAAAACATGAAAATGAAAATGTTTCAAGTTCACCTTTGGTTCGATCTTTCAGTAACCAGGCGCATATATATATGGATGCAAATTGAGATAATTAATTCGTGAAACATTGGAAATGTCCATCGTGTGTCATGTTTCCCCCTCACATGAAAATTGGATTGGTGGCAGACAAGTAAAAGCACATTTATGTGCGACAACCCAAAATGCACATATTTTGCTGAGTTTTCATGCATGCATTAAAAGTTGTGAATATATACATAAAATGCATGTGGGTCATGATTCAAAAGTTTGACATGTATATGGTTCTTGTGTAGTAGTACTATAGTAGTACGTGTACCAAGCTCACACATGTGCTATTTTCTAAAACATTAATTGGTATGGCATGTCTCGTATTTTCCCTAGCTATAAATTTAGAAAAAGATGAGCAATTAATCCATGATGTTCGATTGCCTTTTCTGAACCACCTTTGGCCTGATTCAAATCTGGTAAAAATCACAGGGGTAGGGGAGGAGTGTGTTTCTTTTGGATGCATCGCTCGTATTTGCAAGTTTTAGGGGTCCCACAAATTCAGGGTTTAGGGTTAGGGGGTATACATATGATTTTTCTGGTTTGATTATGGCTACATTGTTTATCAACTAGAATGCTTACTATATGCATGACATAAGAAGACTATGTGCTTTGGTTTTTCATTTTTTCTGATTTTGTTCTGAATTTTTATGCCCATTTGAACCTTGGTCAAATCCTAGGTTTGACCAAGATTTAAACAAGTTCAAACATGAAAATGAAAAGGTAAGCATGGATCCTTCTTATATTAGTCACTCTAAAATGAAGCTTTTGGGAGGTTTGTGAAATTTCCATGTTTGAAACCCGAATCACTTCTCTTCATGCTTGACTTCATAAGACAGAGTTTAGGGTTGTTAGGGGGTAGATACATGATTTGTCTGGTTTGAATATGTATAGACCTTGTTAATCAACTTGGATGCTTACTATATGACATAAGAATACTAGCTATGTGCTTTGGTTTTTCATTTTTCTGATTTTTTTGGATTGTTATACCCATTTGAATCTTGGTCAAATCCTAGGTTTGAATTGTTATACTATATTCAAGCCCACAAATACAAGGTTTAGGGTTAGGGTGTAGATACATGATTTTTCTGGTTTGAATATGTCTAGACCTTGTTTATCAACTAGAATGTTTACTATATGACATAAGAAGACTATGTGCGTTGGTTTTTCTTTTTTTGAATTTTTTGAATTTTGTATGCCCATTTGAATCTTGGTCAAATCCTAGGTTTGACAAGATTTAAACAAGTTTAAAACATGAAAAAGAAAGAGTAAGCCTAGATCCTTCTTAGTCACTCCAAATTGCAATTGATAGATGAGTTAACTTGGATTCATGGAAAAAATAATGTCATGTAAACGAGTTAACTTCGCTTTCCTACCCATGAATCCATAGGAAACTTGGTACTAATAATGTACTCCGTATAATAATCACCCGAGTTTTTACACCAACAGGTATGTCACTTACGTGATCATGCATGAGGTCCCACAGTTCAGTGAGCACAAGTCACGTGCAGTAGGTACGCAAACTCCCAGCCATCTTCTTTGTCAAGAGAAGACGCGCACCAGGATGCGTAGTGGAAGTCGTCTCTGGATCCTTCTGTTGTCCCTCTCACGGAAAAGAAAAAGAAAAAAACATCTCTCTCATTCTCGGCCTCGCTCGACTCGCTCGCTCGCAGCCTCGCACCTCCTGCGCACTGACAAACGCTGCACAACAGTCAACATCACCAGAAAAAAGATATACACCATAAATAATAAGAGGGGCCCCGTGACTGCTATCCCTTCTTCTCCTTCCGTGTGATCCCTCTTCCTCCGAGTTTCACTGGACGGGCAAACACACATGTGCTGCATAGTAATAATAAAAAAGTAAAAAATCGACCTATGAATCTATGATTAAATAGGTAAAATCCTGGGTTTTATCAAGGTTTAAACAAGTTTAAAACATGAAAATGAATAGGTAAGCATGGATCCTTCTTAGTCACTCTAAAATGAAGCTTTCGCGAGGTTTTTGAAATTTCCATGTTTGAAACCCAAAACCACTTCTCTTCATGCTTGACTTCGTAAGACAGAGTTTAGGGTTAGGGGTAGATACATGCTTTTTCTGGTTTGAATATGTCTAGACCTTGTTTATCAACTTGAATGCTTACTATATGACATAAGAAGGCTATGTTCTTTGGTTTTTCATTTTTTCTGATTTTTTCTGATTTTTTATGCCCATTTAAATCTTGGTCAAATACGGTTTGACCAAGATTTAAACAAGTTTAAAACATGAAAATGAAAAGGTAAGCCTGGATCCTCCTTAGTCACTCTAAAATGAAGCTTTTGGGAGGTTTGTGAAATTTCCATGTTTGAAACACAAAACCACTTAAGACAAAGTTTATGGTTAGGGGTAGATACATAATTTTTCTTGTTTAAAATATGTCTAGACCTTGTTTATCAACTTGAATGCTTACTATTATATGACATAAGAAGGCTATATATGTGCTTTGGTTTTTCATTTTTTGATTTTTTTCGAATTTTTTATGCCCATTTAAATCTTGGTCAAATCCTATGTTTGACCAAGATTTAAACAAGTTTAAAACATGAAAATGAAAAGGTAATCATGGATCCTTCTTAGTCACACTCTAGAATGAAGCTTTTGGGAGGTTTTTGAAATTTCCATGTTTGAAACCCAAAAACCACTTCTTTTCATGCTTGACTTCATAAGACAAAGTTTAGGGTTAGGGGTAGATACATGATTTTTTTGGTTTGAATATGTCTAGACCTTGTTTATCAACTAATTCTTACTATATTACATAAGAAGGCTATGTTCTTTGGTTTTTCATTTTTTATGTTTTTTTCTAATTTTTTATGCCCATATGAATATTGGTCAAATCCTAGGTTAATTTGACAAAGATTTAAACAAGTTTAAAACATGAAAATGTGAAGGTAAGCCTGGATCCATCTTAATCACTCTAAAATGAAGCTTTTGGGAGGTTTTTGAAATTTCCATGTTTGAAACCCAAATCCACTTCTCTTCATGCTTGACTTCATAAGACAAAGTATAGGGTTATGCATGGGTAGATACATGCTTTTTCTGGTTTCAATATGTATACACCTTGTTTATCAACTTGAATACTTGCTATATATATGACATAAGAAGGCTATGTGCTTTGGGTTTTTTATTTTTTTATTTTTTCTAAAATTTTATGCCCATTTGAATCTTGGCCAAATCCTAGGTTTGACCAAGATTTAAACAAGTTTGAACCATGAAAATGAGAAGGTAAGCTAGCCTGGATCCTTCTTATTCACTGTAAAATGAAGCTTTTGGGAGGTTTGTGAAATTTCCATGTTTGAAACCTAAAACCACTTCTCTTCATGCTTGGCTTCATAAGACAGAGATTAGGGTTAGGGGTAGATACATGCTTTTTCTGGTTTGAATATGTCTAGACCTTGCTTATCAACTTGAATGCTTACTATATATATGACATAAGAAGACTATGTTCTTTGGTTTTTCATTTTTTCTGATTTTTTCTGATTTTTTATGCCCATTTGAACCTTGGTCAAATCCTAGGATTGACCAAGATTTAAACAAGTGTAATTAAAACATGAAAATGAAAAGGTAAGCCTGGATCCTCCTTAGTCACTCTAAAATGAAGCTTTTGGGAGGTTTGTGAAATTTCCATGTTTGAAACCCAAAACCACTTAAGACAGAGTTTATGGTTAGGTGTAGATACATGATTTTCTTATTTGAATATGTCTACATTGACCTTGTTTATCAACTAGAATGCTTACTATATGACATAACAAGGCCATATATGTGCTTTGGTTTTATTTTTTTTGATTTTTTCGAATTTTTATGCCCATTTAAATCTTGGTCAAATCCTATGTTTGACCAAGATTTAAACAAGTTTAAAACATGAAAATGAAAAGGTAATCATGGATCCTTAGCTTCTTAGTCACACTATAGAATGAAGCTTTTGGAGGTTTTTGAAATTTCCATGTTTGAAACCCAAAACCACTTCTTATGTCATATAGTAAGCATTAAAGTTGATAACTCTGTCTTATGAAGTCAAGCATGCATGAAGAGAAGTGGGTTTTTGGTTTCAAACATGGAAATTTCAAAAACCCTCCCAAGAGCTACATTTTGGAGTGACTAAGAAAGATATATAGATGCTTAATTTTTCATATTCATGATTTAAACTTGTTTAAACCATGGTCAAACCTAGGATTTGACCAAGATTCAAATGGGCATAAAATTTAAAAAATCGAAAAATGAAAAACCAAGGCACATAGTATTCTTATGTCATATAGTAAGCATTCAATTCAGTTGATAAACAAGGTGTAGACATATTCAAACCAGGAAAATCATGTATCTACACCCCTAACCCTAGCTAAACTCTGTCTTATGAAGTCTAGCATGCATGAAGAGAAGTGGTTTTTAGTTTCAAACGTTAAAAAAGCCCCTTTTCAAATATTTCAAACTTATTCAAATTTGGTTCAAATTTGAAAGACATACAAGTTATAGCACACATAGTGCATACATTTTCACACATACTGCACTAGATGCTAACCCTATAGTTTGAGGCCATTTGGATGACCTAGGTCGAAAAAATTCTTGGATTAGAATCGTGTTGTTCGAACCCCGTAGTTGGATTTTTTTGAACCCTTGATCTGTAGAATTGGGAAAAACCCTAGTTTAACCTATTTAATTATAGATTTGTATATCGATTTTTCTACTACCTTTTTATTATTACTATGCAGCACATGGGTGTTTGCCCGTCGAGTGTGGAGGAAGAGGATCACTCGGAAGAGGGATCACTCGGAAGGAGAGAAGAAGGGAGAGCATTATGGTGTCTCCCCTTTTCGGGTGATGATGTTGACTTTTGTGCAGGGTTTGTCAGTGAGCAGGAGGTGCGAGCGAGCGAGTCGAGCGAGGCCGAGAATGAGAGAGATTTGTTTTTTTGTGAGAGGGACAACCGAAGGATCCAGAAGGACCCACAGACTTCCAATACGCATCCTGATGCGTCTTCTCTTGACAAAGAAGATGGCTGGGAGTTTGCGTACCTATTGCACGTGACTTGTGCTCACTGAAGTGTGGGACCTCAGCGTGGGCACCACACGTAAGTGACAGACCTGTTGGTGTAAAAACTCGATTGATTATTATAGTGCATTAGAACAAAGTTTCCTATGGATTCAAGGGTAGGAAATCCAAGTTAACTCATTTACTGTTAAACTTGTCTAAATCTTGGTCAAACCTAGGATTTGACCAAGATTCAAATGGGCAAAAATAAAAAAAAACAGAAAAATGAAAAACCAAATCACATAGTCTTCTAATGTCATATAGTAAGCACTAAAGTTGATAAACAAGGTCTAGAAATATCAAACCATACCAATCATGTATCTACCCCTAACCCCTAAACTATGTCTTATGAAGTCAAGCATGAAGAGAAGTGGTTTTGGGTTTCAAACATGGAAATTTCAAAAACCTCCCAAAAACTACATTTTAGAGTGACTAAGAAGGATACATGCTTCCCTTTTCATATTCATGTTTTAAGCTTGTTTAAATTATCTTGGTCAAACCTAGGATTTGACAAGATTCAAATGGGCATCAAAATTGAAAAAATCTGAAAAAAGAAAAACAAAAGCAAATAGTTTTCTTATGTCATATAGTAAGCATTAAAGTTGATAAACAAGGTCTAGACATATTCAAACTAGACAAATCATGTATCTATACCCCTAACCCCTGAACTCTCTGTCTTATGAAGTCAAGCATACGAAGAGAAGTGGTTTTGGGTTTCAAACATGGAAATTTGAAAAACCTCCCAAAAACTTCATTTTAGAGTGACAAAGAAGGATACATGCTTCCCTTTTCATATTCATGTTTTAAGCTTGTTTAAATTATCTTGGTCAAACCTGGGATTTGACAAGATTCAAATGGGCATCAAAATTGAAAAAAATCAGAAAAAAGAAAAACCAAAGCAAATAGTTTTCTTATGTCATATAGTAACTAGACAAATCATGTATCTATACCCCCTAACCCCTAAACTCCGTCTTATGAAGTCAAGCATATGAAGAGAAGTGGTTTTGGGTTTCAAACATGGAAATTTCAAAAAACCCTCCCAAAAGCTTCATTTTAGAGTGACTAAGAAGGATCCATGCATGCTTACCTTTGCATTTTCATATTTTAAACTTGTTTAAATCATTATCAAGCCTAGGATTTGACCAAGATACAAATGGGTGGGCACAAAATTCAAAAAAATCAGAAAAATGAAAAACAAAAGCACATAGTCTTCTTATGCCATATCGTGTATGCACTCAAGTTAAACGAGGTCTAGGTATATCCAAACCAGACAAATCATGTATCTACACCCTGTCGATCTTATGAAGTCTAGCATGAAGAGAAGTCGTTTTGGGTTTCAAACATGCATGGAAATTTCAAGAACATCCCAAAAGCTTCATTTTAGAGTGACTAAGAAGGATATATACATGCTTCCCTTTTCATTTTCATGTTTTAAACTTGTTTAAATCTTGGTCAAACCTAGGATTTGACCAAGATTCAAATATATGGGCATAAAATTCAAAAAAAACAGAAAAATTAAAAACCAAGGCACATAGTCTTCTTATGTCATATAGTAAACAATCAATTAAGTTGATAAACCAGGTCTAGACATATTCAAACCAGGAAAATCATGTATCTACCCCTAACGCCCTAGCTAAATGTCTTATGAAGTCAAGCATGCATGAAGACAAGTGGTTTTTGGTTTCAAACGTTTAAGCCAAAAGGTAAGCATGGATCCTCCTTAATTAGTCACTGTAAAATGAAGCTTTTGGGAGGTTTGTGAAATTTCCATGTTTGAAACCCAAAACCACTTAAGACAGAGTTTATGGTTAGGTGTGTAGATACATGATTTTTCTTGTTTGAATATGTCTAGACCTTGTTTATCAACTTGAATGCTTACTATATGACATAAGAACGCTATATATGTGCTTTGGTTTTTCATTTTTTGACTTTTTCTGAACTTTTACGCCCATTTGAATCTTGGTCAAATACTAGGTTTGACCAAGGTTAAAACAAGTTTAAAACATGGCAATGAAAAGGTAAGCATGGATCATTCTTAGTCTCTAAAATGAATGAAGCTTTTGGGAGGTTTTTGAAATTTCCATGTTTGAAACCCAAAATCACTCTCTTCATATGCTTGGCTTCATAAGACAAAGATTAGGGTTAGGGGTAGATATATACATGTTTTGGGAGGTTTTTGAAATTTCCATGTTTGAAACCCAAATCCACTTCTCTTCATCCTTGACGTCTTCATAAGACAAAAGTATAGGGTTATGCATGGGTAGATACATGCTTTTTTCTGGTTTGAATATGTATAGACCTTGTTTAATTATCAACTTAATTGAATGCTTACTATATATATGACATAAGAAGGCTATATATGTGCTTTGTTTTTTCATTTTTTCATTTTTTCCTGATTTTTTATGCCCATTTGAATCTTGGTCAAATCCTAGGTTTGATCAAGATTTAAACAAGTTTAAAAAATGAAAATGAAAAGGTAAGCCTGGATCCTTCTTAGTCACTGTAAAATGAAGCTTTTGGGAGGTTTGTGAAATTTCCATGTTTGAAACCCAAAAGCACTTCTCTTCATGCTTGACTTCATAAGACAGAGTTTAGGGTTAGGGGGTGTAGATACATGATTTGTCTTGTTTGAATATGTCCAAACTTCGCTTTACTACCCATGAATCCATAGGAAACTTGGTACTAATACTGTACTCCGTATAATAATCACCCGAGTTTTTACACCAACAGGTATGTCACTTACGTGACCATGCATGAGGTCCCACACTTCAGTGAGCACAAGTCACGTGCAGTAGGTACGCAAACTCCCAGCCATCTTCTTTGTCAAGAGAAGACGCACACCAGGATGCGTAGTGGAAGTCTTCTCTGGATCCTTCTGTTGTCCCTCTCACGGAAAAGAAAAAAAAAAACATCTCTCTCATTCTCGGCCTCGCTCGACTCGCTCGCTCGCAGCCTCGCACCTCCTGCGCACTGACAAACGCTGCACAACAGTCAACATCACCAGAAAAAAGATATACACCATAAATAATAAGAGGGGCCCCGTGACTGCTATCCCTTCTTCTCCTTCCGTGTGATCCCTCTTCCTCCGAGTTTCACTGGACGGGCAAACACACATGTGCTGCATAGTAATAATAAAAAAGTAAAAAATCGACCTATGAATCTATGATTAAATAGGTAAAATCCTGGGTTTTATCAAGGTTTAAACAAGTTTAAAACATGAAAATGAATAGGTAAGCATGGATCCTTCTTAGTCACTCTAAAATGAAGCTTTCGAGGTTTTTGAAATTTCCATGTTTGAAACCCAAAACACACTCTTCATGCTTGACTTCGTAAGACAGAGTTTAGGGTTAGGGGTAGATACATGCTTTTTCTGGTTTGAATATGTCTAGACCTTGTTTATCAACTTGAATGCTTACTATATGACATAAGAAGGCTATGTTCTTTGGTTTTTCATTTTTTCTGTTTTTTTCTGATTTTTTATGCCCATTTAAATCTTGGTCAAATACTAGGTTTGACCAAGATTTAAACAAGTTTAAAACATGAAAATGAAAAGGTAAGCCTGGATCCTTCTTAGTCACTATAAAATGAAGCTTTTGGGAGGTTTGTGAAATTTCCATGTTTGAAACCCAAAACCACTTAAGACAAAGTTTATGGTTAGGGGTAGATACATAATTTTTCTTGTTTAAAATATGTCTAGACCTTGTTTATCAACTTGAATGCTTACTATTATATGACATAAGAAGGCTATATATGTGCTTTGGTTTTTCATTTTTTGATTTTTTTTTTTATGCCCATTTAAATCTTGGTCAAATCCTATGTTTGACCAAGATTTAAACAAGTTTAAAACATGAAAATGAAAAGCTAATCATGGATCCTTCTTAGTCACACTCTAGAATGAAGCTTTTGGGAGGTTTTTGAAATTTGCATGTTTGAAACCCAAAAACCACTTCTTTTAGTTCATGCTTAGCTTCGATCATAAGACAAAGTTTAGGGTTAGGGGTAGATACATGATTTTTCTGGTTTGAATATGTCTAGACCTTGTTTATCAACTAATTCTTACTATATTACATAAGAAGGCTATGTTCTTTGGTTTTTCATTTTTTCTGTTTTTTTCTAATTTTTTATGCCCATATGAATATTGGTCAAATCCTAGGTTAATTTGACAAAGATTTAAACAAGTTTAAAACATGAAAATGTGAAGGTAAGCCTGGATCCATCTTAATCACTCTAAAATGAAGCTTTTGGGAGGTTTTTGAAATTTCCATGTTTGAAACCCAAATCCACTTCTCTTCATGCTTGACTTCATAAGACAAAGTATAGGGTTATGCATGGGTAGATACATGCTTTTCCTGGTTTCAATATGTATACACCTTGTTTATCAACTTGAATACTTGCTATATATATGACATAAGAAGGCTATGTGCTTTGGGTTTTTTATTTTTTTATTTTTTCTAAAGTTTTATGCCCATTTGAATCTTGGCCAAATCCTAGGTTTGACCAAGATTTAAACAAGTTTGAACCATGAAAATGAGAAGGTAAGCTAGCCTGGATCCTTCTTATTCACTGTAAAATGAAGCTTTTGGGAGGTTTGTGAAATTTCCATGTTTGAAACCTAAAACCAGTTCTCTTCATGCTTGGCTTCATAAGACATAGATTAGGGTTAGGGGTAGATACATGCTTTTTCTGGTTTGAATATGTCTAGATCTTGTTTATCAACTTGAATGCTTACTATATATATGACATAAGAAGACTATGTTCTTTGGTTTTTCATTTTTTCTGATTTTTTATGCCCATTTGAATCTTGGTCAAATCCTAGGATTGACCAAGATTTAAACAAGTTTAATTAAAACATGAAAATGAAAAGGTAAGCCTGGATCCTCCTTAGTCACTCTAAAATGAAGCTTTTGGGAGGTTTGTGAAATTTCCATGTTTGAAACCCAAAACCACTTAAGACAGAGTTTATGGTTAGGTGTAGATACATGATTTTCTTATTTGAATATGTCTACATTGACCTTGTTTATCAACTAGAATGCTTACTATATGACATAATAAGGCCATATATGTCCTTTGGTTTTTATTTTTTTGATTTTTTCGAATTTTTTATGCCCATTTAAATCTTGGTCAAATCCTATGTTTGACCAAGATTTAAACAAGTTTAAAACATGAAAATGAAAAGGTAATCATGGATCCTTAGCTTCTTAGTCACACTATAGAATGAAGCTTTTGGAGGTTTTTGAAATTTCCATGTTTGAAACCCAAAACCACTTCTTATGTCATATAGTAAGCATTAAAGTTGATAACTCTGTCTTATGAAGTCAAGCATGCATGAAGAGAAGTGGGTTTTTGGTTCCAAACATGGAAATTTCAAAACCCTCCCAAGAGCTACATTTTGGAGTGACTAAGAAAGATATATAGATGCTTAATTTTACATATTCATGATTTAAACTTGTTTAAACCATGGTCAAACCTAGGATTTGACCAAGATTCAAATGGGCATAAAATTTAAAAAAATCAAAAAATGAAAAACCAAGGCACATAGTATTCTTATGTCATATAGTAAGCATTCAATTAAGTTGATAAACAAGGTGTAGACATATTCAAACCAGGAAAATCATGTATCTACACCCCCTAACCCTAGCTAAACTCTGTCTTATGAAGTCTAGCATGCATGAAGAGAAGTGGTTTTTAGTTTCAAACGTTTAAGCCAAAAGCCCCTTTTCAAATATTTCAAACTTCTTCAAATTTGGTTCAAATTTGAAAGACATACAAGTTATAGCACACATAGTGCATACATTTTCACACATACTGCACTAGATGCTAACCCTATAGTTTGAGGCCATTTGGATGACCTAGGTTGAAAAAATTCTTGGATTAGCATCGTGTTGTTCGAACCCCGTAGTTGGATTTTTTGAACCCTTGATCTGTAGAACTGGGCAAAACCCTAGTTTAACCTATTTAATTATAGATTCGTATATCGATTTTTCTACTACCTTTTTATTAATACTATGCAGCACATGGGTGTTTGCCCGTCGAGTGAAACTAGGAGGAAGAGGGATCACTCGAGGACGTCCATCACTCAGAAGGAGAGAAGAAGGGAGAGCATTATGGAGTCTCCCCTTTTTCGGGTGATGATGTTGATTTTTGTGCAGGGTTTGTCAGTGAGCAGGAGGTGCGAGCGAGCGAGCGAGCGAGTCGAGCGAGGCCGAGAATGAGAGAGATTTGTTTTTTTTGTGAGAGGGACAACCGAAGGATCCAGAAGGACCCACATACTTCCGATGCGTCTTCTCTTGACAAAGAAGATGGCTGGGAGTTTGCGTACCTATTGCACGTGACTTGTGCTCACTGAAGTGTGGGACCTCAAGCGTGGGCACCACACGTAAGTGACAGACCTGTTGGTGTAAAAACTCGATTGATTATTATAGTGCATTAGAACAAAGTTGCCTATGGATTCAAGGGTAGGAAATCCAAGTTAACTCATTTACGTGTTAAACTTGTCTAAATCTTGGTCAAACCTAGGATTTGACCAAGATTCAAATGGGCAGAAAAATAAAAAAACAGAAAAATGAAAAACCAAATCACATAGTCTTCTTATGTCATATAGTAAGCACTAAAGTTGATAAACAAGGTCTAGAAATATCAAACCATACCAATCATGTATCTACCCCCTAACCCCTAAACTATGTCTTATGAAGTCAAGCATGAAGAGAAGTGGTTTTGGGTTTCAAACATGGAAATTTCAAAAACCTCCCAAAAACTACATTTTAGAGTGACTAAGAAGGATACATGCTTCCCTTTTCATATTCATGTTTTAAGCTTGTTTAAATTATCTTGGTCAAACCTAGGATTTGACAAGATTCAAATGGGCATCAAAATTGAAAAAATCTGAAAAAAATAAAAACTAAAGCAAATAGTTTTCTTATGTCATATAGTAAGCATTAAAGTTGATAAACAAGGTCTAGACATATTCAAACTAGACAAATCATATATCTATACCCCCTAACCCCTGAACTCTCTGTCTTATGAAGTCAAGCATACGAAGAGAAGTGGTTTTGGGTTTCAAACATGGAAATTTGAAAAACCTCCCAAAAACTTCATTTTAGAGTGACAAAGAAGGATACATGCTTCCCTTTTCATATTCATGTTTTAAGCTTATTTAAATTATCTTGGTCAAACCTAGGATTCGACAAGATTCAAATGGGCATCAAAATTGAAAAAAAATCAGAAAAAAGAAAAACCAAAGCAAATAGTTTTCTTATGTCATATAGTAACTAGACAAATCATGTATCTATACCTCGGCCCTAACCCCTAAACTCCGCCTTATGAAGTCAAGCATATGAATAGAAGTGGTTTTGGGTTTCAAACATGGAAATTTCAAAAAACCCTCCCAAAAGCTTCATTTTAGAGTGACTAAGAAGGATCCATGCATGCTTACCTTTGCATTTTAATATTTTAAACTTGTTTAAATCATTATCAAGCCTAGGATTTGACCAAGATACAAATGGGTGGGCACAAAATTCAAAAAAATCAGAAAAATGAAAAACAAAAGCACATAGTCTTCTTATGCCATATCGTGTATGCACTCAAGTTAAACGAGGTCTAGGTATATCCAAACCAGACAAATCATGTATCTACACCCTGTCGATCTTATGAAGTCTAGCATGAAGAGAAGTCGTTTTGGGTTTCAAACATGCATGGAAATTTCAAGAACATCCCAAAAGCTTCATTTTAGAGTGACTAAGAAGGATATATACATGCTTCCCTTTTCATTTTCATGTTTTAAACTTGTTTAAATCTTGGTCAAACCTAGGATTTGACCAAGATTCAAATATATGGGCATAAAATTCAAAAAAAACAGAAAAATTAAAAACCAAGGCACATAGTCTTCTTATGTCATATAGTAAACAATCAATTAAGTTGATAAACCAGGTCTAGACATATTCAAACCAGGAAAATCATGTATCTACCCCCTAACGCCCTAGCTAAACTCTGTCTTATGAAGTTAAGCATGCATGAAGAGAAGTGGTTTTTGGTTTCAAACGTTTAAGCCAAAAGGTAAGCATGGATCCTCCTTAATTAGTCACTGTAAAATGAAGCTTTTGGGAGGTTTGTGAAATTTCCATGTTTGAAACCCAAAACCACTTAAGACAGAGTTTATGGTTAGGTGTAGATACATGATTTTTCTTGTTTGAATATGTCTAGACCTTGTTTATCAACTTGAATGCTTACTATATGACATAAGAAGGCTATGTATATGTGTGCTTTGGTTTTTATTTTTTGACTTTTTCTGAACTTTTACGCCCATTTGAATCTTGGTCAAATACTAGGTTTGACCAAGGTTAAAACAAGTTTAAAACATGGCAATGAAAAGGTAAGCATGGATCATTCTTAGTCTCTCTAAAATGAATCTTTTGGGAGGTTTTTGAAATTTCCATGTTTGAAACCCAAAATCACTTCTCTTCATATGCTTGGCTTCATAAGACAAAGATTAGGGTTAGGGGTAGATATATACATGTTTTGGGAGGTTTTTGAAATTTCCATGTTTGAAACCCAAATCCACTTCTCTTCATCCTTGACGTCTTCATAAGACAAAAGTATAGGGTTATGCATGGGTAGATACATGTTTTTTCTGGTTTGAATATGTATATACCTTGTTTAATTATCAACTTAATTGAATGCTTACTATATATATGACATAAGAAGGCTATATATGTGCTTTGTTTTTTCATTTTTTCCTGATTTTTTATGCCCATTTGAATCTTGGTCAAATCCTAGGTTTGATCAAGATTTAAACAAGTTTTAAAAATGAAAATGAAAAGGTAAGATCCTTCTTAGTCACTGTAAAATGAAGCTTTTGGGAGGTTTGTGACATTTCCATGTTTGAAACCCAGCACTTCTCTTCATGCTTGACTTCATAAGACAGAGTTTAGGGTTAGGGTGTAGATACATGATTTGTCTGGTTTGAATATGTCCAAATCTTATTTATCAACTTTTGAATGCATGCTACTCTCTCAAAGAAAAACTTTTGAATGCTTACTATATGACATAATAAGACTATATGCTTTTAAAATTCAAACATATGGTAAGCATTCTTATGTCATATAGTAAGCATTCAAGTTGATAAACAAGCAAGGTTTGGACATATTCAAACCAGAAAATCATGTATCTACCCCTAACCCCTAATTAAATTGTCTTATGAAGTCTAGCATGAAGAGAAGTGGTTTTGGGTTTCAAACATGGAAATTTCAAAACCTCCCAAAAACTTCATTTTAGAGTGACTAAGAAGGATATACAAGCTTCCCTTTTCATTTTCATGTTTTAAACTTGTTTAAATCTTGGTCAAACCTCTAGGATTTGACCAAAAGATTCAAATGGGCATGGAAATTCATAAAAAATCAAAAGAATGAAAAACCAAAGGACATAACATTCTTATGTCATATATATATAGTAAGCATTCAAGTTGATAAACAAGGTCTAGACATATTCAAACCAGAAAATCATGTATATATCTACCCCTAACCCTAAACTCTGTCTTATGAAGTCAAGCATGCATGAAGAGAAGTGGTTTTGGTTTCAAACATGGAAATTTCGAAAACCCTCCCAAGAGCTACATTTTGGAGTGACTAAGAAGGATATATAGATGCTTAATTTTTCATATTCATGATTTAAACTTGTTTAAACCATGTTCAAACCTAGGATTTGACCAAGATTCAAATGGGCATAAAATTTTAAAAAAATCAAAAAAAATAAAAACAAGGCACATAGTATTCTTATGTCATATAGTAAGCATTCAATTAAGTTGATAAACAAGGTCTAGACATATTCAAACCAGGAAAATCATGCATCTACCCCCTAACCCTAGCTAAACTCTGTCTTATGAAGTCAAGCATGCATGAAGAGAAGTGGTTTTTGGTTTCAAACGTTTAAGCCAAAAGCCCCTTTTCAAATATTTCAAACTTATTCAAATTTGGTTCAAATTTGAAAGACATACAAGTTATAGCACACATAGTGCATACATTTTCACACATACTGCACTAGATGCTAACCCTATAGTTTGAGGCCATTTGGGTGACCTAGGTCGAAAAAATTCTTGGATTAGAATCGTGTTGTTCGAACCCCGTAGTTGGATTTTTTGAACCCTTGATCTGTAGAACTGGGCAAAACCCTAGTTTAACCTATTTAATTATAGATTCGTATATCGATTTTTCTACGAGTACTACCTTTTTATTATTACTATGAAGCACATGGGTGTTTGCCCGTCGAGTGAAACTCGGAGGAAGAGGGATCACTCGGAAGGAGAGAAGAAGGGAGAGCATTATGGTGTCTTCCCTTTTTCGGGTGATGATGTTGACTTTTGTGCAGGGTTTGTCAGTGAGCAGGAGGTGCGAGCGAGCGAGCGAGCGAGTCGAGCGAGGCCGAGAATGAGAGAGATTTGTTTTTTTTGTTAGAGGGACAACCAAAGGATCCAGAAGGACGCACAGACTTCCAATACGCATCCTGATGCGTCTTCTCTTGACAAAGAATATGGCTGGGAGTTTGCGTACCTATTGCACGTGACTTGTGCTCACTGAAGTGTGGGACCACACGCGTGGGCACCACACGTAAGTGACAGACCTGTTGGGGTAAAAACTCGGTTGACTATTATAGTGCATTAGAACAAAGTTTCCTATGGATTCAAGGGTAGGAAATCCAAGTTAACTCATTTACATGACATTATTTTTTCCATGAAGCAAAGTTAACACTATCAATTGGTACATTTTGGAGTGACTAAGAAGGATCAAGGCTTACTTATTCGTTTAATTTCACGTGTTAAACTTGTCTAAATCTTGTTCAAACCTAGGATTTGACCAAGATTCAAATAAAAAAAAACAGAAAAATGAAAAACCAAATCACATAGTCTTCTTATGTCATATAGTAAGCACTAAAGTTGATAAACAAGGTCTAGAAATATCAAACCATACCAATCATGTATCTACCCCCTAACCCCTAAACTATGTCTTATGAAGTCAAGCATGAAGAGAAGTGGTTTTGGGTTTCAAACATGGAAATTTCAAAACCTCCCAAAAACTACATTTTAGAGTGACTAAGAAGGATACATGCTTCCCTTTTCATATTCATGTTTTAAGCTTGTTTAAATTATCTTGGTCAAACCTAGGATTTGACAAGATTCAAATGGGCATCAAAATTGAAAAAAAACAGAAAAAAGAAAACCAAAGCAAATAGTTTTCTTATGTCATATAGTAAGCATTAAAGTTGATAAACAAGGTCTAGACATATTCAAACTAGACAAATCATGTATCTATACCCCTAACCCCTAACTCTCTGTCTTATGAAGTCAAGCATACGAAGAGAAGTGGTTTTGGGTTTCAAACATGGAAATTTGAAAAACCTCCCAAAAACTTCATTTTAGAGTGACAAAGAAGGATACATGCTTCCCTTTTCATATTCATGTTTTAAGCTTGTTTAAATTATCTTGGTCAAACCTGGGATTTGACAAGATTCAAATGGGCATCAAAATTGAAAAAAATCAGAAAAAAGAAAAACCAAAGCAAATAGTTTTCTTATGTCATATAGTAACTAGACAAATCATGTATCTATACCCCGGCCCTAACCCCTAAACTCCGTCTTATGAAGTCAAGCATATGAAGAGAAGTGGTTTTGGGTTTCAAACATGGAAATTTCAAAAAACCCTCCCAAAAGCTTCATTTTAGAGTGACTAAGAAGGATCCATGCATGCTTACCTTTGCATTTTCATATTTTAAACTTGTTTAAATCATTATCAAGCCTAGGATTTGACCAAGATACAAATGGGTGGGCACAAAATTCAAAAAAATCAGAAAAATGAAAAACAAAAGCACATAGTCTTCTTATGCCATATCGTGTATGCACTCAAGTTAAACGAGGTCTAGGTATATCCAAACCAGACAAATCATGTATCTACACCCTGTCGATCTTATGAAGTCTAGCATGAAGAGAAGTCGTTTTGGGTTTCAAACATGCATGGAAATTTCAAGAACATCCCAAAAGCTTCATTTTAGAGTGACTAAGAAGGATATATACATGCTTCCCTTTTCATTTTCATGTTTTAAACTTGTTTAAATCTTGGTCAAACCTAGGATTTGACCAAGATTCAAATATATGGGCATAAAATTCAAAAAAAACAGAAAAATTAAAAACCAAGGCACATAGTCTTCTTATGTCATATAGTAAACAATCAATTAAGTTGATAAACCAGGTCTAGACATATTCAAACCAGGAAAATCATGTATCTACCCCTAACGCCCTAGCTAAACTCTGTCTTATGAAGTCAAGCATGCATGAAGAGAAGTGGTTTTTGGTTTCAAACGTTTAAGCCAAAAGGTAAGCATGGATCCTCCTTAATTAGTCACTGTAAAATGAAGCTTTTGGGAGGTTTGTGAAATTTCCATGTTTGAAACCCAAAACCACTTAAGACAGAGTTTATGGTTAGGTGTGTAGATACATGATTTTTCTTGTTTGAATATGTCTAGACCTTGTTTATCAACTTGAATGCTTACTATATGACATAAGAAGGCTATATATATGTGTGCTTTGGTTTTTCATTTTTTGACTTTTTCTGAACTTTTACGCCCATTTGAATCTTGGTCAAATACTAGGTTTGACCAAGGTTAAAACAAGTTTAAAACATGGCAATGAAAAGGTAAGCATGGATCATTCTTAGTCTCTCTAAAATGAATGAAGCTTTTGGGAGGTTTTTGAAATTTCCATGTTTGAAACCCAAAATCACTTCTCTTCATATGCTTGGCTTCATAAGACAAAGATTAGGGTTAGGGGTAGATATATACATGTTTTGGGAGGTTTTTGAAATTTCCATGTTTGAAACCCAAATCCACTTCTCTTCATCCTTGACGTCTTCATAAGACAAAAGTATAGGGTTATGCATGGGTAGATACATGCTTTTTTCTGGTTTGAATATGTATAGACCTTGTTTAATTATCAACTTAATTGAATGCTTACTATATATATGACATAAGAAGGCTATATATGTGCTTTGTTTTTTCATTTTTTGATTTTTTCCTGATTTTTTATGCCCATTTGAATCTTGGTCAAATCCTAGGTTTGATCAAGATTTAAACAAGTTTAAAAAATGAGAATGAAAAGGTAAGCCTGGATCCTTCTTAGTCACTGTAAAATGAAGGTTTTGGGAGGTTTGTGAAATTTCCATGTTTGAAACCCAAAAGCACTCTCTTCATGCTTGACTTCATAAGACAGAGTTTAGGGTTAGTGGTGTAGATACATGATTTGTCTGGTTTGAATATGTCCAAATCTTATTTATCAACTTTTGAATGCATGCTACTCTCTCAAAGAAAAACTTTTGAATGCTTACTATATGACATAAGAAGACTATATGCTTTTAAAATTCAAACATATGGTAAGCATTATTATGTCATATAGTAAGCATTCAAGTTGATAAACAAGCAAGGTTTGGACATATTCAAACCAGACAAATCATGTATCTACCCCCTAACCCCTAATTAAATTGTCTTATGAAGTCTAGCATGAAGAGAGGTGGTTTTGGGTTTCAAACATGGAAATTTCAAAAACCTCCCAAAAACTTCATTTTAGAGTGACTAAGAAGGATATACAAGCTTCCCTTTTCATTTTCATGTTTTAAACTTGTTTAAATCTTGGTCAAACCTCTAGGATTTGACCAAAAGATTCAAATGGGCATAGAAATTCATAAAAAATCAAAAGAATGAAAAACCAAAGGACATAACATTCTTATGTCATATATATATAGTAAGCATTCAAGTTGATAAACAAGGTCTAGACATATTAAAACCAGAAAATCATGTATATATCTACCCCTAACCCTAAACTCTGTCTTATGAAGTCAAGCATGCATGAAGAGAAGTGGTTTTTGGTTTCAAACATGGAAATTTCGAAAACCCTCCCAAGAGCTACATTTTGGAGTGACTAAGAAGGATATATAGATGCTTAATTTTTCATATTCATGATTTAAACTTGTTTAAACCATGTTCAAACCTAGGATTTGACCAAGATTCAAATGGGCATAAAATTTAAAAAATAAAAAAATAAAAAAACAAGGCACATAGTATTCTTATGTCATATAGTAAGCATTCAATTAAGTTGATAAACAAGGTCTAGACATATTCAAACCAGGAAAATCATGCATCTACCCCCTAACCCTAGCTAAACTCTGTCTTATGAAGTCAAGCATGCATGAAGAGAAGTGGTTTTTGGTTTCAAACGTTTAAGCCAAAAGCCCCTTTTCAAATATTTCAAACTTATTCAAATTTGGTTCAAATTTGAAAGACATACAAGTTATAGCACACATAGTGCATACATTTTCACACATACTGCACTAGATGCTAACCCTATAGTTTGAGGCCATTTGGGTGACCTAGGTCGAAAAAATTCTTGGATTAGAATCGTGTTGTTCGAACCCCGTAGTTGGATTTTTTGAACCCTTGATCTGTAGAACTGGGCAAAACCCTAGTTTAACCTATTTAATTATAGATTCGTATATCGATTTTTCTACGAGTACTACCTTTTTATTATTACTATGCAGCACATGGGTGTTTGCCCGTCGAGTGAAACTCGGAGGAAGAGGGATCACTCGGAAGGAGAGAAGAAGGGAGAGCATTATGGTGTCTTCCCTTTTTCGGGTGATGATGTTGACTTTTGTGCAGGGTTTGTCAGGGAGCAGGAGGTGCGAGCGAGCGAGCGAGCGAGTCGAGCGAGGCCGAGAATGAGAGAATTTGTTTTTTTTTGTTAGAGGGACAACCGAAGGATCCAGAAGGACCCACAGACTTCCAATACGCATCCTGATGCGTCTTCTCTTGACAAAGAATATGGCTGGGAGTTTGCGTACCTATTGCACGTGACTTGTGCTCACTGAAGTGTGGGACTCACATGGGCACCACACGTAAGTGACCTGTTGGTGTAAAAACTCGGTTGATTATTATAGTGCATTAGAACAAAGTTTCCTATGGATTCAAGGGTAGGAAATCCAAGTTAACTCATTTACATGACATTATTTTTTCCATGAAGCAAAGTTAACACTATCAATTGGTACATTTTGGAGTGACTAAGAAGGATCAAGGCTTACTTATTCGTTTAATTTCACGTGTTAAACTTGTCTAAATCTTGTTCAAACCTAGGATTTGACCAAGATTCAAATAGGCAGAAAAATAAAAAAACAGAAAAATGAAAAACCAAATCACATAGTCTTCTTATGTCATATAGTAAGCACTAAAGTTGATAAACAAGGTCTAGAAATATCAAACCATACCAATCATGTATCTACCCCTAACCCCTAAACTATGTCTTATGAAGTCAAGCATGAAGAGAAGTGGTTTTGGGTTTCAAACATGGAAATTTCTAAAACCTCCCAAAAACTACATTTTAGAGTGACTAAGAAGGATACATGCTTCCCTTTTCATATTCATGTTTTAAGCTTGTTTAAATTATCTTGGTCAAACCTAGGATTTGACAAGATTCAAATGGGCATCAAAATTGAAAAAAATTCAGAAAAAAGAAAAACAAAAGCAAATAGTTTTCTTATGTCATATAGTAAGCATTAAAGTTGATAAACAAGGTCTAGACATATTCAAACTAGACAAATCATGTATCTATACCCCCTAACCCCTGAACTCTGTCTTATGAAGTCAAGCATACGAAGAGAAGTGGTTTTGGGTTTCAAACATGGAAATTTGAAAAACCTCCCAAAAACTTCATTTTAGAGTGACAAAGAAGGATACATGCTTCCCTTTTCATATTCATGTTTTAAGCTTGTTTAAATTATCTTGGTCAAACCTGGGATTTGACAAGATTCAAATGGGCATCAAAATTGAAAAAAATCAGAAAAAAGAAAAACCAAAGCAAATAGTTTTCTTATGTCATATAGTAACTAGACAAATCATGTATCTATACCCCGGCCCTAACCCCTAAACTCCGTCTTATGAAGTCAAGCATATGAAGAGAAGTGGTTTTGGGTTTCAAACATGGAAATTTCAAAAACCCTCCCAAAAGCTTCATTTTAGAGTGACTAAGAAGGATCCATGCTTACCTTTGCATTTTCATATTTTAAACTTGTTTAAATCATTATCAAGCCTAGGATTTGACCAAGATACAAATGGGTGGGCACAAAATTAAAAAAATTAGAAAAATGAAAAACAAAAGCACATAGTCTTCTTATGCCATATCGTGTATGCACTCAAGTTAAACGAGGTCTAGGTATATCCAAACCAGACAAATCATGTATCTACACCCTGTCGATCTTATGAAGTCTAGCATGAAGAGAAGTCGTTTTGGGTTTCAAACATGCATGGAAATTTCAAGAACATCCCAAAAGCTTCATTTTAGAGTGACTAAGAAGGATATATACATGCTTCCCTTTTCATTTTCATGTTTTAAACTTGTTTAAATCTTGGTCAAACCTAGGATTTGACCAAGATTCAAATATATGGGCATAAAATTAAAAAAAATAGAAAAATTAAAAACCAAGGCACATAGTCTTCTTATGTCATATAGTAAACAATCAATTAAGTTGATAAACCAGGTCTAGACATATTCAAACCAGGAAAATCATGTATCTACCCCCTAACGCCCTAGCTAAACTCTGTCTTATGAAGTCAAGCATGCATGAAGAGAAGTGGTTTTTGGTTTCAAACGTTTAAGCCAAAAGGTAAGCATGGATCCTTAATTAGTCACTGTAAAATGAAGCTTTTGGGAGGTTTGTGAAATTTCCATGTTTGAAACCCAAAACCACTTAAGACAGAGTTTATGGTTAGGTGTGTAGATACATGATTTTTCTTGTTTGAATATGTCTAGACCTTGTTTATCAACTTGAATGATTACTATATGACATAAGAAGGCTATATATATGTGTGCTTTGGTTTTTCATTTTTTGACTTTTTCTGAACTTTTACGCCCATTTGAATCTTGGTCAAATACTAGGTTTGACCAAGGTTAAAACAAGTTTAAAACATGGCAATGAAAAGGTAAGCATGGATCATTCTTAGTCTCTCTAAAATGAAGCTTTTGGGAGGTTTTTGAAATTTCCATGTTTGAAACCCAAAATCACTTCTCTTCATATGCTTGGCTTCATAAGACAAAGATTAGGGTTAGGGGTAGATATATACATGTTTCGGGAGGTTTTTGAAATTTCCATGTTTGAAACCCAAATCCACTTCTCTTCATCCTTGACGTCTTCATAAGACAAAAGTATAGGGTTATGCATGGGTAGATACATGCTTTTTTCTGGTTTGAATATGTATAGACCTTGTTTAATTATCAACTTAATTGAATGCTTACTATATATATGACATAAGAAGGCTATATATGTGCTTTGTTTTTTCATTTTTTGATTTTTTCCTGATTTTTTATGCCCATTTGAATCTTGGTCAAATCCTAGGTTTGATCAAGATTTAAACAAGTTTAAAAAATGAAAATGAAAAGGTAAGCCTGGATCCTTCTTAGTCATCGTAAAATGAAGCTTTTGGGAGGTTTGTGAAATTTCCATGTTTGAAACCCAGCACTTCTCTTCATGCTTGACTTCATAAGACAGAGTTTAGGGTTAGGGGTGTAGATACATGATTTGTCTGGTTTGAATATGTCCAAATCTTATTTATCAACTTTTGAATGCATGCTACTCTCTCAAAGAAAAACTTTTGAATGCTTACTATATGACATAAGAAGACTATATGCTTTTAAAATTCAAACATATGGTAAGCATTATTATGTCATATAGTAAGCATTCAAGTTGATAAACAAGCAAGGTTTGGACATATTCAAACCAGACAAATCATGTATCTACCCCCTAACCCCTAATTAAATTGTCTTATGAAGTCTAGCATGAAGAGAGGTGGTTTTGGGTTTCAAACATGGAAATTTCAAAAACCTCCCAAAAACTTCATTTTAGAGTGACTAAGAAGGATATACAAGCTTCCCTTTTCATTTTCATGTTTTAAACTTGTTTAAATCTTGGTCAACTCTAGGATTTGACCAAAAGATTCAAATGGGCATAGAAAATTCATAAAAAATCAAAAGAATGAAAAACCAAAGGACATAACATTCTTATGCCATATATAAAAATGCTAGTATAAGACTCGAGAGTATATCTAAATTTCCAGGGTTAGACTCGAGTACGCGTGTTGCGGTGCAGAAGTGGAAGACGTGCAATTGTTGACGGGTACTGACGCGAGTCGCGGTGCAGAAGTCGAAGACGTGCAATCGTGGACGCGTGTCGCGTTGCAGAAGCCCAAGACGTGCAGACGTTAAATGGTGGACGCGTAGGACGCGGGTCGCATTAACCACCCCTCGCCTTTATAGACGCCTCCTCGCACTATCTCTGTCACTCTCACTCGCTCATGCAACGCCGCCTCTCACGTCCCATCATCTTCTCCAAAGCAAAAACCCTCTCCCTCTCTGCAGGCGAGATGGACATGGAGAATGCGAATCCCATCGTCCATGACGCCGTCGGCTCCAAGCGCGACGCCTCCCTCTTCGACGTCGTCCCCTCAAAGGCCGTCGCCGCCGCCGGTGGCGGTCGTATCCCGCCGGGATGGGACCCCTATGAGCCGGTGCCGTACATCTCGCCTCCGAACCCCTACGACACCTGCATGGACGACCCATGGAACGAGGTAACTATGGTTTGCTCCCTTTTTTGTTCCCCATTCCTTTTTGAACCCTATTTTTGCTGGTTCCCTAGTAACTATTAGTGCCGATCTGTAGATGGATGAGTATTGGGTTAATATTTGCGCCGATTTTATTCCATTTTGCTTTGATCCCTTCTTGATTTCGTTTATGATTTGGAGTTCGGCCGTTCGGTTTATTTATGCAAGTAAAAATGGGATCTCAATCAGTTAATTTATGCAAGTAATCATGAGATCTCAATCAGTTACTTTATGCACGAATCAAAAGATATCAACCGTTTAATTTTGCAAATAATCTGGAATCTGTTCAAATTCAGATCTGGAATCTGTTTCTTTGCCTATGATGAATCGTTGGGCACAAATTTTTACAGGGTGGGTTCAGTGAACCATTGCTGTGTACAAATCTGTTGTGCATGAGCTTTGGTTCACTTACTCCATCCCTGTAGACATATAATCGTGTCCACTCTAACAGAGGCTGGCTCTGTTTTTCCTTACTTTGTTATCATGCACGTTAGTCATCGTTGCAACTCATTCACTCATAGTTCCCGTTTGATATGGATCAGCTGTCTGGCAGCGACGTTGGCAGCGACGAAGAGGACCAGCACGTCAAGACTCGCCAGGTGCTGCGGAGGCTGCAGGTCGGCCAGTACGTCTCCTACTTCGCCAAGGGTGTCTACAGGTGCCCCTTCTGCACTAGGAGACTCGGCGGCACTGACTTCAACTGCCTCCTCACGCATGCCGAGAACATCGGCAACACCTTCCCCAAGGTCGGCTCGACGGTGAACCCCTACTCCTTCCGCTCCAAGCCCAAGGCTCCCAAGGGGAGCAACAAGTGGAGGCAGAGGAAGATGGGGTAGGCGGAGTCCTGGACGTGTGCTGCTGCTGCAAAGCAGCTTCTATTTTGTTGTTAGCTAGGGATCCCTTGTTGTTATGTTGTTAGTATGATGGTGTTGCGAAGAACCTCGAACCTGTTACTATGTTGGCTGCTGTGTATGCAGCTTATTATCTAGGGAGGGATCCCTATTAATCTATCCCTATTCTACTATATTTTGTTGGCCCTACTTTTGTTTCTCGATTTACTATGACTGTGAATTTGTCGTACATTACCCTGGAGATTTGCTTCTAGATTTAACTACATACATATGGACCAGAGGGAGTACTAGATTTGCTGCCATATTGGGCAAACAACGAGGGCCAAAAAAGGCACAAATAATTGAAGAAGACAGAAATGCAAGCTTCTCTAGATTTGATAGTACTGATTTGGTGAAAAAAGACAAAGAGAAAGAGGGGGAAAAGGTGCTCTTAAAAATGCCAATTTGCGCCGAGAGAGACAGAACCCAGCTCCTGCTCACGTACAACCAAACGCGGTCTCGTCCTGTCCCACGCGGTCCCTTTCTACTAGCCCCACGCGACGCGACCCCACACGACGCAGCCCCACACGTCAGCACGGAACGGTCAACTAAACGGGAATCCTCCCGTCTGAGCTCCTTCTGCGGGTTTCAAATAAGGGCTTGGGGAAAACTGAGGAAAAACATAAGGCTATCTACTTAGTATGTACCTTTTTGTAAAATAATTTCTTACATGTATTAGAAACTACCCCTCACTCATTCGCAAAAATAAAAAACTACCCCTCTCCTTTCTGGATGCACCCGGGACATTGTCATCCGGCCCTCTTCTGGACAAACCCCCTCGGGAAGGACAGTATATTTTGCACATTTCGCTACTAGTACTTCTAATTCCACCGCTTATTTTTCTAATCCGTTAAATCGTTAATTAGATGACCAACTGATGGAAGCTGCGATAGATTATTAGACCAACAAGTGGTGAATTGTGCAAAAGATAAGTCCGTGTTTTATGCAAAAGAGTGATATGGAGATCTGGTGGAATCTTGAATCCTCTTCAGTGGTAGGCATGCTTCACTTATAGCTGGAGTACATTGCGTACCTGGTGCATTTCGTCAGTACCGATCAGCTATTTTTGCTTATCCCGGAAGAGAAGGTAGTAGCCTTTTCAGTGCTACGGAGTTGTCTGTTCACTGCTTGCTTTGTCTGCTCAAACGTCTCTCTTCTTGTCAGTCTCGCAGGTGAGACTCCCCTCCCCCCTCCTCCGCGCATCTGTCAAATATTCTGCCTCCTATTTAAAAGGACATTGCCACCGCTCGTGGGCCCCGCGCCTCCAGTGGGAATTGATGCTTCTCCATCGGAGTGTAGGACGAATGACAGAACAAGATTCGGGAGATAACTAATGTAGCAATACTGATATTCTATGGTCCAACATGCGAAGATGCCATTTACGGGATTGAACTTCGGTGACTTTGCCAGGCTGACTTTGCCATGACTTTGGGTGACTGACATGTGGACCACACTTGTTAGTGACTCAAAGACACTGAATTTGGGGACTCCTGAATGCTTCGTATATTTCTGACGGTTTCTGAATTATGTACAACTTTTGTAATATTGGTTAAACTAGTTTTGACCAGGGTTTGTGTAGGGTGGTTGAATTTTTTTGGTTGGTCTAAATGATGTAATCTTATTCCCTTTGGAAGTTCAGCATTAAACTCTACTAGTACAACCGTGGTGGTCTTGTGATGTAGTACTCTTTTGATGCATTTGTGATGTTGTAGTACTTTTTTTTGAACTGGTATAGTACTATCTAAGAAAAGTACTCCCTCCGATTCACATTCATTTTACACCAAGAAATATGGATCAGAGCGAGGGAGTAAATTAAACATGGCATCTCGTGCATGAAGCTTGACAGATCGATCAGGTTGGCTAGAATAGCAATACAATGCTGCTCATTAGGCAAATGCATGCCATGTACGATAGTATACATCCAGTAAAGAAGTCTATACTGACATTAAAAAAAGACTACATTGGGGATGAGAGTCAATTGGGGCATCTACAATACAGAAAATCTTGCTCGTAGCTGATTTTGGCTAAGAGGGTTTTACTCAGATTACACGTGCCACTTTCCTTGTCTGCAAAACAAGTTCCAATAAAGGAAGAGGAAAGAAGAGGACATTGTGGGCGAGATTGAACACCTTTTTATGTGTTAAGCTGAGGCCTCGTTTAGCTGAGGATTTCGACTTAGGCCTAACAGCTCAACACACCCACAAATAAATCTAATTGCGCGCACCACCGTCAGCAAAAATAACAAAATTAGCACGCAAGATTAAGAACAAAGTGAATTTAAGTAACTTGGTTAGCTTTTCAAGCAATATATTCAGAGAAAGAGCACACATGTTCGGCTCGAAATAATCGTAAGAGAAGAACAATAAATCTAAGGCACCCCACTTCATCGGCAGAAGGGGCGCGACAACACATGGATTCATACCTTGAGTCGACGCTGGCTCGTAGAAGGGCGACCGCGCCTCGAGGATGCCGACGACGTCTCCACCTCGGTCTCACATGTGACTGCTTCTCGGCGGGCGGTGCGCCGCGCCATGTAGAATATCTATCAAGAGAGGAGAGCCCGATGACGCTACCGACGCCTCAACCTTGATAGCACCGACCTGTTGCTCCGCACCGAGATGCGCCACGTGCAAGATTTAGCGGATGCGACAATTTTAGAGATATGTCATGATCGTTGTAACAAATTTCAACGTGATCATGATTTGATCCTGCACTCGTCCTTGAACATAAGTACTAGTACAGTCTCACAATTTTTTTATCATTATACTTTGCGAGATTTAGCGGAAGCGCCAAATTCAAAGATAGATCATGATCATGGTAACACAATTTTCAATGTAATGATGATTTGATGTTGCACTCGACCTTGAACATAAGTACTAGTACGGTCTCACAAATTTGTATCATTATACTTTGCAAGTTTTAGCGGATGCGCCCATTTTCAGAGGTAGATCATGATCATGGTAACAAATTTTCAACGTGATGATGATTTGATGTTGCACTCGACCTTGAACAGAAGTACTACTACTGTCTCACAATTTCTTTATCATTATACTTTGCAAGATTTAGCGGATGCGCCAAATTTAGAGATAGATCATGATCATGGTAACAAATTTTCAACGTGATGATGATTTGATGTTGCACTCGGGCTTGAACAGAAGTACTAGTACGGTCTCTCAATTTTTATCATTATACTTTGCAAGATTTGGCGGATGAGCCAATTTTAGAGATAGATCATGATCATGGTAACAAATTTCAACGTGATGATGATTTGATGTTGCACTCGAACTTGAACAGAAGTACTAGTATGGTCTCACAATTTTTATTATCATTATACTTTGAAAGATATAGCGGATGCGCCAATTTCAGAGATAGATCATGATCATGGTAACAAATTTTCAACGTGATGATGATTTGATGTTACACTCCGCCTAGAAGAGAAGTACTAGTACGGTCTCACAATTTTTTTTATCATTATACTTTGCAAGATCTAGCGGATACGCTAATTGCAGAGATAGATCATGATCATGGTAGTGACCGATATTCAAGGTGATGATGATTTGATTTTGCACTCGGCCTTGAACAGAGGTACTAGTACGGTCTCACAATTTTTTATCATTATACTTGGACCTTAGCCAAATTCAAAATCTCATAGCGGCAAAACTTCCCGCCCACAAAATACAAAAAAATCACACGCTTTCAAATTCCCATTCTACCCCTGTGGAGATGGCAAAGTCGGTTGGTGGGGGGTCTGGCCGTCATTTTTTGGATCACCACCTCCCTAGCCCCGGAAACCCTCCCAAAAAAATTCATTTCCCTCAGTCTCTCATCTGAGACCACCCACCGGAACTTCTCAAGTCCCTCTCTCTACCACCTCCACGACCACCGCACCGGAACATCCCCGCCGGACTTCCCTGGCCTACCCGAGGCCTCGCGATCCTCGTCATCCGGCTGCCTGCCGGAGCCGCTTCATCGACGTCGTCATCAACCGGACTGGATCATCCCCGCCGAACCTCGAAACCATATGCTCATCCAGCAGTCTACCGCAGTCGCTTCAGCTGCGGTATCGTCCACCGCATCGGATCTTGCTCACCGACACCGATGTGCATGAACCGAATCTGCTTCACCGGCGCCGTGCATGATCTAAACTCTTCTACTGTCGCTTTTCTATTGCTTGCCTGCAAGTTCTTGTTTAATCTTGGGGGAACCTGTTTGTGCTAACGACGCGCCGTTACGTCTTTGCAGATGAGATGAGTAACCATGAAGTTTAATGGCCGTCTCTCCAACCCCAAGGAGCACATGTAGTGTACTTCATCACCGGATCTATCAACCCCAGGAAGATCTGCTGTGACTCCCACAGAGTGCTTCTCCTAATGTAAGTCCCTTGTTTTAGCGCCATGTTCTGGGTTCAGATGCTTGTTTGTCTGAAGCTCTTTTAGTTCATTCCTAGTTATGACCGTAACACCTTGCTATTTTCTAGTTCATTGCTAACTTTAAGCGATTGAACATTTTGGTTTGCATTCCCTGCTCTGTAGATGTAGCCATCATAACTTCTATCTTGCTCAGTCGTTGTTCATGCCAATCTTGTTCTCCCTGAACATGTTGGTTTGCATTCCCTGTACTACAGGTGATGCCATTGTTATTTCTATCTACTTCGTCGTAAGCTAACAAATTAACTGCCTGCTATTAGTTCCTGCATGCTATCGCTCTGCCATCCTGCAGTACAAATTTATTTGAACTCGTCACAGCAGCTACTTCCATCATAATTTTGTCTGCCATCTGATTCTTCAAAAGCTGCAATATTAACTTGTTTCTCTTAATTGGCATGGCGCTCACATATAGAATTGTGAACATATTGGTGTGCATTCCCTTTTCTACAAGTTCAGATCCCACTATATTCCGTTTCTGGTCCATCCTAAGCCGTAGCATTAACTATCCTCTATGTGTTGCTCATTACAACTTTATATCCCGAAACAAATTGATTTGTTTCCCTTATCTACAAGTTTATCAGTGATGCCATTATAACTCCTATCTGTTTTATTCCTAGCTATTATAGTAACATCCTGCTATTATTTAGTTCATGGCCAATTTTAAGTAATTGCACATGTTGGTTCGCATTCCCTGCTCTATAGCTTTTGGCATCGTAACTTCTATATTTGGTTTACATTCCCTGCTCTGTAGATCTAGCCATCATAACTTTATCTTGCTCAGTTGTTGTTACAAAAATTATGGCCTGCTACTATGTTGTTTGTGCCAATTTTTTACTCCATGAACATGTTGGCTTGCATTCCCTGTACTACAGGTGATGCCATTGTTTTGTATCTAGTTCATTGTAAGCTAACAAAGTAAGGACTTAGTTTGGCATGCTATCACTCTGCTATCTAAGCCTGTAGTACAAATAAACTTGTCATATTACTAGATAATAATTTTGTGTGCCATCTTGTTCTTCAAAAGCTGCATTATTGACTTGTTTCTCTGACTTGGCATGACGCTCACATATGGAATGCTGAACATATTGGTTTGCATTCCCTCTTATACAAGTTCACAGGTGATCCCACTATATTCTGTATCTTGCTCAGTCGTTGTTACAAAATTTATAGCCTGCTACTATGTTGTTCATGCCAATTTTGTACTCCCTGAACATGTTGGTTTGCATGGGACTCGACAGTAGTAAGTCTGCTGTTTCATTCTAACGTGCTCTGTTATATTGGCTGTTGGTATGCGGCATGCACTCTTTGTTTGCTTATTGTGCGCATTACAATGATCTTCTTATAACGACGAAATGATGATGTCTTTGTTTCAGATATAGATGGTGCATGGACAACTTAAAAGATTGCCGAATCGCTTCATTGTATTGCTAGGTTTAATTACCATTCAATTTCTCTGGGTTCTGTAATATTTTTTCAAAGCTTTGCAGCTGATGTAATATTTAGTTAGTTTTTATAGTTTTTTCGCGCATTTTTTCTATGGTGCTTGTGGTAAGTGAGGCTATCCGACAGAAATCATGTGCTGCGTAAATATTCTCAGTATCTAAATCACAAATTCCCATCCCTTAAACGACCCAATTAAGCGAAATCACATATGTGCCTGCCCGCAAAATCCTATAGCGCCTATTATGCCGGCATATAAACAGCAACTAAACGAGTGGGCCAGCCCACTTGATTTATGGTGGACCCCACACTCTAATTGGGCCGGCCCACTTGCTTTAAGGTGGACCCCACCAACAACTGGGCCCGCCCTAACAGAAAAGCGGGCCCCACAAGCTTATCGGGCCGGCCCACTAACTTGTTGGGCCAGCCCAGCTGATTTTATGGTGGACCCCACTTACTAACTGGGCCGGCCCGTTAACAGGATAGTGGGCCCCACATTTATTATTGGGCCGGCTCGCCAACCTGTTGGGCCAGACCACTTGCTATATGGTGGACCCCACTTACTAACTGGGCCGGCCCATTAACAGGAACGTGGGACCCACCTATGTTTTGGCCCGGCCCACTATCTTGTTGGGCCAGCCCACTTGCTATATGGTGGACCCCACGACTAAATGGGCCGGCCCTTTAATAGGAAAGCGGGACCCACCTGTGTTTTTGGCCCGGCCCACTATCTTCTTGGGCCAGCCCACTTACTATATGGTGGACCCCACATACTAAATGGGCCGGCCCTTTATCAGGAATGTGGGACCCACCTGTGTTTTGGCCCGGCCCACTATCTTGTTGGGCCGGCCCACTTGCTATATGGTGGACCCCACATACTAAATGGGTCGGCCCTTTAACAAGAATGTGGGACCCACCTGTGTTTTGGCCTGGCCCACTATCTTGTTGGGCCGGCCCACTCGCTATATGGTGGACCCCACATACTAAATGGGCCGACCCTTTAACAGCAATGTGGGTCCCTGATACGCGTAGATGCACACGTCCGTTGGGAACCCCAAGTGGAAGGTATGATGCGTATAGAAGCAAGTTTCCCTCAGTATGAAACCAAGGTTTAATCGAACCAGTAGGAGCCAAGAAGCACGTTGAAGGTTGATGGTCGCGAAATGTGATGCGGCGCAACACCAGGGATTCCGGCGCCAACGTGGAATCTGCACAACAAAACCAAAGTACTTTGCCCCAACGAAACAATGAGGTTGTCAATCTCACCGGCTTGCTGTAACAAAGGATTAAGCGTATCGAGTGGAAGATGTTTGCAAAGAAAACAGTAAACAAGTATTGCAGTAGATTGTATGCTATGTAAAGAATAGGACCGGGGTCCACAGTTCACTAGAGGTGTCTCTCCCATAAGATAAAGCATGTTGGGTGAACAAATTACAGTCGGGCAATTGACAAATAGAGAAAGGCATAACAATGCATATACATGATATGATAAATATAGTGAGATTTAATCCGGGCATTACGACAAAGTACATAGACCGCCATCCAACTGCATCTATGCCTAAAAAGTCCACCTTCAGGTTATCATCCGAACCCCATTCAGTATTAAGTTGCAAAGCAACAGACAATTGCATTAAGTATGGTGCGTAATGTAATCAACAACTACATCCTTAGACATAGCATCAATGTTTTATCCCTAGTGGCAACAGCACATCACAACCTTAGAACCTACTGTCACGATCCCAGATTAAATGAAGGCATGAACCCACTATCGAGCATAAATACCCCCTCTTGGAGTTAAGAGCAAAAACTTGGCCAGAGCCTCTACTAATAACGGAGAGCATGCAAGATCATAAACAACACATAAACAATAGATTGATAATCACCATAATCATAGTACTCTCTATCCATCGGATCCCGACAAACACAACATATAGTATTACAGATAGATGATCTTGATCATGTTAGGCAGCTCACAAGATCCAACAATGAAGCACAACAAGGAGAAGACGACCATCTAGCTACTGCTATGGACCCATGGTCCAGGGGTGAACTACTCACTCATCACTCCGGAGGCGACCATGGCGGTGTAGAGTCCTCCGGGAGATGAATCCCCTCTCCGGCAGGGTGCCGGAGGCGATCTCCCGAATCCCCCGAGATGGGATTCGCGGCGGCGTCTCGCAAGGTTTTCCGTATCGTGGCTCTCACGGGGTTTCGCGACGGAGGCTTTAAGTAGGCGGAGGGTCAACGCGGGGGCCACACGAGGGCCCAGGGTAGGTCGGCGCGGCCAGGGCTTGGGCCGCGCCGCCACCCCTCTGGCCGCCTCGTGGCCCCACTTCGTTATCTCTTCGGTCTTCTGGAAGCTTCGTGCAAAAATAGGACCCTGGGCGAAAGTTTCGTCCAATTCCGAGAATATTTCTTTACTAGGATTTCTGAAACCAAAAACAGCAGAAAACAGCAATGGCTCTTCGGCATCTTGTTAATAGGTTAGTTCCAAAATGCATAAATATGACATATAATGTGCATAAAACATGTAGGTATCATCAATAAAGTAGCATGGAACATAAGAAATTATCGATACGTTGGAGACGTATCAGCATCCCCTTAGTTCTGCTCGTCCCGAGCAGGTAAAACGATAACAAAGATAATTTCTGAAGTGACATGCCATCATAATCTTGATCATACTATTTGTAAACATATGTAATGAATGCAGCGATCAAAACAAAGGTAATGACATGAGTAAACAACTGAATCATAAAGCAAAGACTTTTCATGAATAGTACTTCAAGACAAGCATCAATAAGTCTTGCATAAGAGTTAACTCATAAAGCAATAAATCAAAGTAAAGGTATTGAAACAACACATAGGAAGATTAAGTTTCAGCGGTTGCTTTCAACTTATAACATGTATATCTCATGGATATTGTCAACATAAAGTAATATAACAAGTGCAATATGCAAGTATGTAGGAATCAATGCACAGTTCACACAAGTGTTTGCTTCTTAAGGTGGAAGGAGATAGGTAAACTGACTCAACAATAAAAGTAAAAGAAAGGTCCTTCAAAGAGGAAAGCATCGATTGTTGTATTTGTGCTAGAGCTTTTATTTTGAAAACATGAAACAATTTTGTCAACGGTAGTAATAAAGCATATGAGTTATGTAAATTATATCTTACAAGTTGCAAGCCTCATGCATAGTATACTAATAGTGCCCGCACCTCGTCCTACTTAGCTTGGACTACCGGATCTTTGCATGCCATGTTTCAACCAAGTGTCACAAAGGGGTACCTCCATGCCGCCTGTACAAAGGTCTAAGGAGAATGCTCGCATTTTGGATTTCTCGCTTTTGATTATTCTCAACTTAGACATCCATACCGGGACAACATGGACAACAGATAATGGACTCCTCTTAAATGCATAAGCATGTAGCAACAATTATTATTCTCATATTAGATTGAGGATATATGTCCAAAACTGAAACTTCCACCATGATTCATGGCTTTAGTTAGCGGCCCAATGTTTTTCTCTAACAATTTTGCATGCTCCAACCACTAAAATGATAGATCCTTCAGACAAGACGGACATGCATAGAAACTCACATGATATTCAACAATAGTTGATGGCGTTCCCCAGAAACATGGTTATCGCACAACAAGCAACTTAATAAAATATAAAGTGCATAAGTACATATTCAATACTACGATAGTTTTTAAGGCTATTTTGTCCCATGAGCTATATATTGCAAAGGTGAATGATGGAATTTTAAAGGTAGCACTCAAGCAATTTACTTTGGAATGGCGGAGAAATACCATGTAGTAGGTAGGTATGGTGGACACAAATGGCATAGTAGTTGGCTCAAGGATTTTGGATGCATGAGAAGTATTCCCTCTCGATACAAGGTTTAGGCTAGCAAGGTTATTTGAAGCAAACTCAAGGATGAACAAGTGCAGCAAGACTCACATAAAAGACATATTGTAAACATTATAAGACTCTACACCGTCTTCCTTGTTGTTCAAAACTCAATACTAGATATTATCTAGACCTTAGAGAAACCAAATATGCAAATCAAATTTTAGCAAGCTCTATGTATTTCTTCATTAATGGGTGCAAAGCATATGATGCAAGAGCTTAAACATGAGCACAACAATTGCCAAGTATCACATTATCCAAGACATTTTAGAATTACTACATGTAGCATTTTCCAATTCCAACCATATAACAATTTAACGAAGAAGAAACTTCGCCTTGAACATTATGAGTAAAGCCTAAGGACACATGTGTCCATATGCAACAGCGGAGCGTGTCTCTCTCCCACAAAGTGAATGCTAGGATCCATCTTATTCAAACAAAAACAAAAACAAAAACAAACCGACGCTCCAAGCAAAGAACACAAGATGTGATTGAATAAAAATATAGTTTCAGGGGAGGAACCTGATGATGTTGTCGATGAAGAAGGGGATGCCTTGGGCATCCCCAAGCTTAGACGCTTGAGTCTTCTTAAAATATGCAGGGGTGAACCACGGGGGCATCCCCAAGCTTAGAGCTTTCACTCCTCTTGATCATAGTATATCATTCTCCTCTCTTGACCCTTGAAAACTTCCTTCACACCAAACTTCAAGCAAACTCATTAGAGGGTTAGTGCATCATTAATAATTCACTCATTCAGAGGTGACACAATCATTATTTTCACTTCTGGACATTGCATAATGCTACTGGACATTAATGGATCAAAGAAATAAATCCAACATAGCAAAAGAGGCAATGCGAAATAAAAGGCAGAATCTGTCAAAAACAGAACAGTCCGTAAAGACGAATTTAAAGCTGGCACCAGACTTGCTCAAATGGAAAAACTCAAAACTAATGAAAGTTGCGTACATATCTGAGGATCACGCTCGTAAATTGGCAGATTTTTTCGAATTTTCTACAGAGAACTGTGCCCAGATTCGTGACAGACAGCAATGCTGTTTCTGCGCAGCGATCCCAAATATAACATCAACTTTGGCATAGAAACTTTACATGGCACAAAAACATGATAAGGAGAGGTTGCTACAGTAGTAAACAACTTCCAAGACTCAACAAAACAAAAAATTGCTGTAGGTAAAAACATGGGTTGTCTCCCATAAGCGCTTTTAACGCCTTTCAGCTAGGCGCAGAAAGTGCAAATCAAGTATTATCGAGAGATGAAGCATCAACATCATTACCAGGGGTGTTGGGAGTTTTCTCAACCAAGCATAGTATATTTGATATATAAGTTTTAGCGTCTCCCTTTTCATTAGTCTTAGGCTTGCTACTCTCATCGAACAAATTTTCAGGAACAAGCCAAGCATAGTTATTTTCTAGTGCATCATTCATAGCTAGGAGTTTACATGGTATTGGTGCTTTGATCTCCCCACCATCATTAATATTATTAGTGTACCTTATTCTATCCATGTCCATTTTTTCAAGGAGACCAATAAAATTGGTATGAGAACCTAGCATATTAAATTTAGCAAAAACTTTTCTAGCCTCTCTTGCTAGACCACCAAATTCTCTAAGAAGGGTTTCTAAAACAAAATCTTTCTTTTCCCCTTCTTCCATATCACCAAGTGTAAGAAACATGTGTTGGATTATAGGATTGAGATTAACAAATTTAGTTTCCAACATGCTAACTAAAGCAGCAGCAGCAATTTCATAGGTAGGTGCAAGTTCTACCAAGTGTCTATCTTCAAAATCTTCAGTGATACTAACATGATTGAAAAATTCTTCTATATTATTTCTCCCAACTATGGACCCACGTCCTACCGGTATGTCTTTTGTGGTAAAATTAAAAGGAAACATGATGCAATAGGCAAAAAGTAAACAAGGCGAATAAAGTAAAGACAAGTAACTAATTTTTTTGTGTTTTTGATATAGAGAGCAAGACAATAAATAAAGTAAAACTAGCAACTAATTTTTTTGTATTTTGATTTAGTGCAGCAAACAAAGTAGTAAATAAAATAAAGCAAGACAAAAACAAAGTAAAGAGATTGAGAAGTGGAGACTCCCCTTGCAGCGTGTCTTGATCTCCCCGGCAACGGCGCCAGAAATTTAGCTTGATACGCGTAGATGCACACGTCCGTTGGGAACCCCAAGTGGAAGGTATGATGCGTATAGAAGCAAGTTTCCCTCAGTATGAAACCAAGGTTTAATCGAACCAGTAGGAGCCAAGAAGCACGTTGAAGGTTGATGGTCGCGAAATGTGATGCGGCGCAACACCAGGGATTCCGGCGCCAACGTGGAATCTGCACAACAAAACCAAAGTACTTTGCCCCAACGAAACAGTGAGGTTGTCAATCTCACCGGCTTGCTGTAACAAAGGATTAAGCGTATCGAGTGGAAGATGTTTGCAAAGAAAACAGTAAACAAGTATTGCAGTAGATTGTATGCTATGTAAAGAATAGGACCGGGGTCCACAGTTCACTAGAGGTGTCTCTCCCATAAGATAAAGCATGTTGGGTGAACAAATTACAGTCGGGCAATTGACAAATAGAGAAAGGCATAACAATGCATATACATGATATGATAAATATAGTGAGATTTAATCCGGGCATTACGACAAAGTACATAGACCGCCATCCAACTGCATCTATGCCTAAAAAGTCCACCTTCAGGTTATCATCCGAACCCCATTCAGTATTAAGTTGCAAAGCAACAGACAATTGCATTAAGTATGGTGCGTAATGTAATCAACAACTACATCCTTATACATAGCATCAATATTTTATCCCTAGTGGCAACAGCACATCACAACCTTAGAACCTACTGTCACGATCCCAGATTCAATGAAGGCATGAACCCACTATCGAGCATAAATACCCCCTCTTGGAGTTAAGAGCAAAAACTTGGCCAGAGCCTCTACTAATAACGGAGAGCATGCAAGATCATAAACAACACATAAACAATAGATTGATAATCACCATAATCATAGTACTCTCTATCCATCGGATCCCGACAAACACAACATATAGTATTACAGATAGATGATCTTGATCATGTTAGGCAGCTCACAAGATCCAACAATGAAGCACAACAAGGAGAAGACGACCATCTAGCTACTGCTATGGACCCATGGTCCAGGGGTGAACTACTCACTCATCACTCCGGAGGCGACCATGGCGGTGTAGAGTCCTCCGGGAGATGAATCCCCTCTCCGGCAGGGTGCCGGAGGCGATCTCCTGAATCCCCCGAGATGGGATTCGCGGCGGCGGCGTCTCGCAAGGTTTTCCGTATCGTGGCTCTCGCACCGGGGTTTCGCGACGGAGGCTTTAAGTAGGCGGAGGGTCAACGCGGGGGCCACACGAGGGGCCCAGGGGGTAGGTCGGCGCGACCAGGGCTTGGGCCGCGCCGGCCACCCCTCTGGCCGCCTCGTGGCCCCACTTCGTTATCTCTTCGGTCTTCCGGAAGCTTCGTGCAAAAATAGGACCCTGGGCGAAAGTTTCGTCCAATTCCGAGAATATTTCTTTACTAGGATTTCTGAAACCAAAAACAGCAGAAAACAGAACTGGCTCTTCGGCATCTTGTTAATAGGTTAGTTCCAAAATGCATAAATATGACATATAATGTGCATAAAACATGTAGGTATCATCAATAAAGTAGCATGGAACATAAGAAATTATCGATACGTTGGAGACGTATCACCCCACATGCTAATTGGGCCGGCCCACTAACTTCTTGGGCCGGCCCAGTTGCTTTAAGGTGGACCCCACTTGTTAAATGGGCCGGCCCGATAACAGGAAAGTGGGCCCCACATGCCTTGTGGGCCGGCCCTTTTGCCTGTTGACCGGTCAAACGAGTGCATTCGGCCCGGCCCACATGCTTAGTGGGCCGGCCCATTTAAATTTTGACCAGTCAACCTTAGAGGTTAGGCCCGGCCCACGTAACTAATGGACCAGCCCAGCTATATAGTTGACCGGTCAAACTAAGTCAGCTGGCCCGGCCCGCAAACTTAATGGGCCGGCCCGCTTAAGACGTGGCAGGCCTCGTGTGGGCCTACCATCTACCACGGGGTTTCAGCCGGTTAACGCCGTTAACTGCGCAGTTAACGGCGTCGCCACGTGTCAGTTTGCATGACGTCAGCAGCCAACGGGCTCCCGAAAACACTTGCGCAACGGTCCGATTTTCCGTGGCGGAAGGGCGCCCAAACGCGACGGACCAAAAAAAACGTCGTAGGATTTTGCCTGACGCAGTTTCGACAACAGAACCCATATCTTCGGGTTAAGCCCATAGGCGACAAAAAATACCCCTTAGTGGACGATTTTGGGACGTTGTCTATCAGAACTTTTCTTGTAGTGAATCCATGCTTCCCTCTGCGAAGGGCCTTTCTTTTACTTTATGTTGAGTCAGTTTACCTACTTCTTTCTATCTTAGAAGCAAACACTTGTGTCAACTGTGTGCATTGATTCTTACATGTTTACTTATTGCACTTGTTATATTACTTTATGTTGACAATTATCCATGAGATATACATGTTACAAGTTGAAAGCAATTGCTGAAACTTAATCATCCTTTGTGTTGCTTCGAAACCTTCTATTAAGAATCTATTGCTTTATGAGTTAGCTCTTATGCAAGTCTTTTTGATACTTGTCTTGAAAGTACTATTAATGAAAAGTTTTTGCTATATGATTCAGTTGTTTAGTCATTATCTTTTTGTTAGCAATCTATTGCTTCGAATCACTTCATTCATCTCATATGCTTTACAATAATGTTGATCAAGATTATGTTGGTAGCATGTCACTTCAGAAATTATTGTTGTTATCGTTTACCTACTCGAGGGCGAGTAGGAACTAAGCTTGGGGATGCTTGATACGTCTCCAACGAATCTATAATTTCTTATGTTTCATGCTAGTTTTATGACAATACCTACATGTTTTCTTCACACTTTATGATGTTTTTTATGAATTTTCCTGCACTAACCTATTAACAAGATGCCGAGGCGCTAGTTCCTGTTTTCTGCTGTTTTTGGTTTCAGAAATCCTACACAGGAAATATTCTCGGAATTGGACGAAACAAAAGCCCACAGTCTTATTTTGCACACGAAGCCAAGTCCAGAGGAGACGAAGAGAGCGCGAGGTGGCCACACCATAGGGGGCGCGGCCCCACCCCTGGCCGCGCCGCCTTATGGGGTGGGCCCCTCGAGCGTCCCCCGACTCTGCCCCTTCGCCTATATAATCTCTCCGTCGCGAAAACCCTAGTACCGAGAGCCACGATACGAGAAAAGTTACTGAGACACCGCTTGATGTCTACTCATGCTTCTTTTCCTGTAGACAGTGTTGGGCCTCCAAGAGCAGAGGTTTGTAGAACAGCAGCAAGTTTTCCCTTAAGTGAATCACCCAAGGTTTATCGAACTCAGGGAGGAAGAGGTCAAAGATATCCCTCTCAAGCAACCCTGCAATCACGATACAAGAAGTCTCTTGTGTCCCCAACACACCTAATACACTTGTCAGATGTATAGGTGCACTAGTTCGGCGAAGAGATAGTGAAATACAAGTAGTATGGATGTATATGAGTGGTAATAGTAATCTGAATAAAATATGGCAGCGAGTAAACATGCAACAGAACAGTAAATAAGCGGAGATTCGATGCTTAGAAACAAGGCCTAGGGATCATACTTTCACTAGTGGACACTCTCAACATTGATCACATAATAAAACCACTCTACACTCTCTTGTTGGATGATGAACACCATTAATTGTGTAGGGCTACAAGAGCACCTCAATGCCGGAGTTAACAAGCTCCACAACATTCGATGTTCATATTTAAATAACCTTAGAGTGCATGATAGACCAACGCAATTATACCAAGTACTAACATAGCATGCACACCGTCACCGACAGACTATGAAAGGAGGAATAGATCACATCAATACTATCATAGTAATAGTTAACTTCATAATCTACAAGAGATCACAATCATAACCTACACCAAGTACTTCATGATGCACACACTGTCAACATTACATCATGGAGGAGGAATAGACTACTTTAATAACATCACCAGAGTAGCACATAGATTAATAGTGATACAAAGCTCATCATATGGATCTCAATCATGCAAAGAAATTCATGAGATCATTGTATTGAGTACAGAGAGAGAGATTAACCACATAGCTACCGGTACAGCCCTTAGCCTCGAGGGAGAACTACTCCCTCCTCATCATGGGAGCAGCAGCGTTGATGGAGATGGCGGTGGTGTCGATGGAGAAGCCTTCCGGGGCACTTCCCCGTCCCGGCGGCGTGCCGGAACAGAGACTCTGTCCCCCAGATCTTGGCTTCGCGATGGCGGCGGCTCTGGATGGTTTCTCGTACCGTGGCTTTTTCGTCTAGGGTTTTCGCGACGGAGTCCTTAAGTAGGCGGAAGGGCAGCCTCGGAGGGGCCCTGGTGGGGCCACACCCTAGGGGGGCGCGCCCAGGGCCTTGGCCGCGCCGCCCTGGCGTGTGGAGCCCCCAGGCTCCCCTCTGGTGTCTCTCTGGTGTTCTGGAAGCTTCGTGCAAAAATAAGATATTGGGCGTTGATTTCGTCCAATTCCGAGACTATTTCCTTACTAGGATTTCTGGAACCAAAAACAGCAGAAAACAGGAACTGGCACTTCGGCATCTCGTCAATAGGTTAGTTCCGGAAAATGCATCAAAAAGTTATAAAGTGTGAACATCAGAAATTATAGATACATTTGAGACGTATCAAGCATCCCCAAGCTTAGTTCCTACTCGCCCTCGAGTAGGTAAACGATAACAACAATAATTTCTGAAGTGACATGCTACCATCATAATCTTGATCAACATTATTGTAAAGCATATGACATGAATGAAGTGATTCAAAGCAATGATCTATAGTTTGCTAACAAATAGATAACATATAGCAAAACTTTTCATGAATAATACTTTCAAGACAAGCATCAAAAAGTCTTGCATAAGAGTTAACTCATAAAGCAATAAATTCAAAGTAAAGGCATCGAAGCAACACAAAGGAAGATATAAGTTTCAGCAGTTGCTTTCAACTTTCAACATGCATATCTCATGGATAATTGTCAATACAGAGTAATATGATGAATGCAAATAAGCAAGTATGTAAGAATCAATGCACAGTTGACACAAGTGTTTGCTTCTAAGATGGAAGGAAATAGGTAAACTGACTCAACATAAAGTAAAAGAAAGGCCCTTCGCAGAGGGAAGCATGGATTACTGTTTTTGTGCTAGAGCTTTTATTTTGAAAACATAGAAACAATTTTGTCAACGGTAGTAATAATTCATATGTGCTATGCATAATACTTCCTACAAGTTGCAAGCCTCATGCATAGAATACTAATAGTGCTCGCACCTTGTCCTAATCAGCTCGGATAACACGGATTATCATTGCATGACATATGTTTCAACCAAGTGTCACAAAGGGGTACCTCTATGCCGCCTGTACAAAGGTCTAAGGAGAAAGCACGCATTGGATTTCTCGCTTTTGATTATTCTCAACTTAGACATCCATACCGGGACAACATAGACAACAGATAATGGAATCCTCTTTTAATGCTTAAGCATTCAACAACAGATAATATTCTCATAAGAGATTGAGGTTGTATGTCCAAACTGAAACTTCCACCATGATACATGGCTTTGGTTAGCGGCCCAATGTTCTTCTCTAACACATGCATACTCAAACCATTTGATCATGAAATCGCACTTACTTCAGACAAGACGAACATGCATAGCATCTCACATGATATCCAACAAAGGTAAAAAGTTGATGGCGTCCCCAGAAACATGGTTACCGCTCAACAAGCAACTTATAAGAACTAAGACACATAACTACATATTCATCACCACAATAGTTTTTAAGCTATTTTTCCCATGAGCTATATATTGCAAAGGCAAAGGAATGAAATTTTAAAGGTAGCACTCAAGTAATTTACTTTGGAATGGCAGAAAAATACCACATAGTAGGTAGATATGGTGGACACAAATGGCATATGTTTTGGCTCAAGGTTTTGGATGCACGAGAAGTATTCCCTCTCAGTACAAGGCTTTGGCTAGCAAGGTTGTTTGAAGCAAACACAAGTATGAACCGGTACAAAAAACTTACATAAGAACATATTGCAAGCATTATAAGACTCTACACTGTCTTCCTTGTTGCTCAAACACTTTTACCAGAAAATATCTAGACCTTAGAGAGACCAATCATGCAAACCAAATTTCAACAAGCTCTACAGTAGTTCTCCACTACTAGATTTAAACTACATGATGCAAGAGCTTAAACATGATTTATGAGAGCTCAAAACAATTGCCAAGTATCAAATTATTCAAGACCATATGAAGCATTTTCTGATTCCAACAAAATAACAACAAGTGAAGCGATCAACTTTCGCCATGAACATTAAAAGTAAAAGCGAAGAACACTAGTGTTCATATGAAAAAGCGGAGCGTGTCTCTCTCCCACATGAGCATGAATTTATTCAGAGAATGAAAATAACAAAACGAAAATAAAAGCACACAGACGCTCCAAGTAAAGTACATAAGATGTGATGGAATAAAAATATAGTTTCACTAGAAGTGACCTGATAAGTTGTCGATGAAGAAGGGGATGCCTTGGGCATCCCCAAGCTTAGATGCTTGAGTCTTCTTGAAATATGCAGGGATGAACCACGGGGCATCCCCAAGCTTAGACCTTTCACTCTTCTTGATCATAGTATATCATCCTCTTCTCTTGACCCTTGAAAACTTCCTCCACACCAAACTTCAAGCAAACTCATTAGAGGGTTAGTGCATAATCAAAAATTCACACATTCAGAGGTGACATAATCATTCTTAACACTTCTGGACATTGCACAAAGCTTCTGAAAGTTAATGGAACAAAGAAACTCATTCAACATAGCAAAAGCGGCAATGCGAAATAAAAGGCAGCATCTGTCAAAACAGAACAGTCCGTAAAGACGAATTTTGCAGAGGCACTTAACTTGCTCAAACAGAAAAACTCAAAACTAATGAAAGTTGCGTACATATCTGAGGACCACGCACGTAAATTGGCAGATTTTTTTGATTTTTTTAAAGAGAGTTCTGCGCGAATTCGTGACAGACAGCAATTCTGTTTCTGCGCAGCAATCCAAATCTAGCATCAACTTACCATAGAGACTTTACTTGGCACAAAAACATGATAAGGAGAGGTTGCTACAGTAGTAAAACAACTTCCAAGACTCAACAATACTGTAGTAAAATAAAACATGGGTTATCTCCCAAGAAGTTCTTTCTTTATAGCCATTAAGATGGGCTCAACAATTTTAATGATACTCTCGCAAGAAATAAGAGTTGAAGCAAAAGAGAGCATCAAGAAGCAAATTCAAAACACATTTAAGCCTAACCCACTTCCTATGAAAAGGAATCTTGTACACAAATAAATTCATGAAGAACAAAGTGGCAAGCATAGAAAAGCAACACAAGTGCAATTTCAAGATTCTCAACATAAAGAGGGGAAACTTAATATTATTAAGATGCATATAACCATGTTTCCCTCTCTCATAATAACTTTCAGTGGCATCATGAACAAACTCAACAATATAAGTATCACATGAATTCTTATTCACATGCATAAAAGTATCATTACTCTCCACATAAGCATAATCAATTTTATTAGTTGTAGTGGGAGAAAATTCAACAAAGTAGCTATCATTATTATTCTCATCAAGTGTAGGAGGCATAGTATAATCATAATAAAATTTACTCTCCATAGTAGGCGGCACCAAAAGACCACTATCATTATAATCATCATAAATAGGAGGCAAAGTATCATCAAAGAAAATTTTCTCCTCAATGCTTGGGGGACTAAAAATGTCATGCTCATCAAAACCAGCTTCCCCAAGCTTAGAATTTTCCATATCATTAGCAACAATGGTGTTCAAAGCGTTCATACTAATATCATTGCTACTAGCATGCAAATAAGATTCCATAGGTTTTTTAATTTTCGCAGCAAACAATCCATGTCTTAACTCAGGAAATAGAATAAGAAGCTCATTGTTATTTTCCATTATGCCTTACTAGTGTAAAACAAGAAACAAAAAGATGCAATTGCATGATCTAAAGGAAATAGCTTCGAGCACTCACACACCGGCAACAGTGCTAGGAAATAGCTTAGTAGTCGGAGGATGTGAATACCTTTTACCTTACCTCCCCGGCAACGGTGCCAGAAAATAGCTTGATGTCTACTCATGCTTCTTTTCCTGTAGACAGTGTTGGGCCTCCAAGAGCAGAGGTTTGTAGAACAGCAGCAAGTTTTCCTTAAGTGAATCACCCAAGGTTTATCGAACTCAGGGAGGAAGAGGTCAAAGATATCCCTCTCAAGAAACCCTGCAATCACGATACAAGAAGTCTCTTGTGTCCCCAACACACCTAATACACTTGTCAGATGTATAGGTGCACTAGTTCGGCGAAGAGATAGTGAAATACAAGTAGTATGGATGTATATGAGTGGTAATAGTAATCTGAATAAAGATGGCAGCGAGTAAACATGCAACAGAACAGTAAATAAGCGGAGATTCGATGCTTAGAAACAAGGCCTAGGGATCATACTTTCACTAGTGGACACTCTCAACATTGATCACATAATAAAACCACTCTACACTCTCTTGTTGGATGATGAACACCATTAATTGTGTAGGGCTACAAGAGCACCTCAATGCCGGAGTTAACAAGCTCCACAACATTCGATGTTCATATTTAAATAACCTTAGAGTGCATGATAGACCAACGCAATTATACCAAGTACTAACATAGCATGCACACCGTCACCGACAGACTATGAAAGGAGGAATAGATCACATCAATACTATCATAGTAATAGTTAACTTCATAATCTACAAGAGATCACAATCATAACCTACACCAAGTACTTCATGATGCACACACTGTCAACATTACATCATGGAGGAGGAATAGACTACTTTAATAACATCACTAGAGTAGCACATAGATTAATAGTGATACAAAGCTCATCATATGGATCTCAATCATGCAAAGCAATTCATGAGATCATTGTATTGGAGTACAGAGAGAGAGATTAACCACATAGCTACCGGTACAGCCCTTAGCCTCGAGGGAGAACTACTCCCTCCTCATCATGGGAGCAAGCGTTGATGGAGATGGCGGTGGTGTCGATGGAGAAGCCTTCCGGGGCACTTCCCCGTCCCGGCGGCTTGCCGGAACAGAGACTCCTGTCCCCCAGATCTTGGCTTCGCGATGGCGGCGGCTCTGGAAGGTTTCTCGTACCGTGGCTTTTCGTCTAGGGTTTTCGCGACAGAGTCCTTAAGTAGGCGGAAGGGCACCGGAGGGCCCTGGTGGGGCCACACCCTAGGGGCGCGCCAGGGCCTTGGCCGCGCCGCCCTGGCGTGTGGGCCCCCCCAGGCTCCCCTCTGGTGTCTTTCCGGTATTCTGGAAGCTTCGTGCAAAAATAAGATACTGGGCGTTGATTTCGTCCAATTCCAAGAATATTTCCTTATTAGGATTTCTGGAACCAAAAACAGCAGAAAACAGAACCGGCACTTCGGCATCTCGTCAATAGGTTAGTTCCGAAAAATGCATCAAAACGATATAAAGTGTGAACAAAACATGTAGGTATTCTCATAAAACAAGCATGGAACATCAGAAATTATAGATACGTTTGAGACGTATCAGCCGCCGCCAATCCCATCTCGGGGGATTCAGGAGATCGCCTCCTGCACCCTGCCGGAGAGGGGAATCATCACCGGAGGGCTCTACATCACCATGCCCGCCTCCGGAATGATGCGTGAGTAGTTCATCCTTGGACTATGGGTCCATAGCAGTAGATGGTTGTCTTCTCCTCTTGTGCTATCATGTTTAGATCTTGTGAGCTGCCTATCATGATCAAGATCATCTATTTGTAATGCTACATGTTGTGTTTGGTGGGATCCGATGAATATTGAATACTATGTCAAGTTGATTATTGATCTATCATATATGTGCTATTTATGTTCTTGCATGCTCTCCGTTGCTAGTAGAGGCTCTGGCCAAGTTGATACTTGTAACTCCAAGAGGGAGTATTTATGCTCGATAGTGGGTTCATGCCTCCATTGAATCTGGGACAGTGAAAGTTCTAAGGTTGTGGATGTGTTGTTGCCACTAGGGATAAAACATTGATGCTTTGTCTAAGGATATTTGTGTTGATTACATTACGCACCATACTTAATGCAATTGTCTGTTGTTTGCAACTTAATACTGGAAGGGGTGCGGATGCTAACCCGAAGGTGGACTTTTTAGGCATAGATGCATGTGGATGGCGGTCTATGTTCTTTGTCGTAATGCCCTGATTAAATCTCATAGTAGTCATCATGATATGTATATGAACCTCTATTCTGTCAATTGCCCACCTGTAATTTGTTCACCCAACATACTATTTATCTTATTGGAGAGACACCACTAGTGAACTGTGGACCCCGGTCCTTTCTTTTACCTCTGAAATACAATCTACTGCAATCTCTGTTCTCTGTTGTTCTTCACAAACAAACATAATTCTCCACACCATACGTTTAATCCTTTGTTTTTAGCAAGCCGGTGAGATTGACAACCTCACTGTTAAGTTGGGGCAAAGTATTTTGATTGTGTTGTGCAGGTTCCACGTTGGCGCCGGAATCACTGGTGTTGCGCCGCACTACACTCCTCCACCAACAACCTTCACGTGGCCTTCATCTCCTACTGGTTCGATAAACCTTGGTTTCTTACTGAGGGAAAACTTGCTGCTGTGCTCATCATACCTTCCTCTTGGGGTGACCCTCTTGCATCAACACACCACCAATTCCAATACCACTAGCATCACATTCAATCTCAAATTGCTTATTGAAATCAGGAAGTGCAAGCAATGGTGCAGAAGTTAACAATCGTTTCAGTTCATCAAATGCATGATCTTGGGCTGCGCCCCACTCAAAGACAACACCCTTTTTAGTTAAATCATTCAAAGGTGCAACAATAGTACTAAAGTTGGGCACAAATCTTCTATAAAACCCAGCTAGACCATGAAAACTTCTAACTTGACTCACATTCATGGGAGTAGGCCAATTTTGAATAGCTTCAATTTTAGACTCATCTACTTCTACTCCATGCTTAGAGACAACATAACCTAGAAATATGACCTTATCTTTGCAAAATGTGCACTTCTCAAGATTACCATAGAGTTGATTATCACGCAACACTTGCAAAACATGTCGAATATGTATAGTATGATCAGATTCATTGCGGCTGTAGATTAATATGTCATCAAAGTACACAACCACAAATTTGCCAATAAAATCACGCAAAACATGGTTCATCAGTCTCATGAAAGTACTAGGTGCATTAGTTAACCCAAAAGGCATTACTAACCACTCATATAAACCAAATTTCGTTTTAAAGGCTGTTTTCCACTCATCCCCTTCTTTCATCCTAATTTGATGATAACCACTACGCAAATCAATTTTAGAGAAAACAACAGCACCACTCAATTCATCTAGCATATCCTCTAAACGGGGAATAGGATGACGATATCGAATAGTAATGTTGTTTATCGCTCTACAATCTACACACATGCGCCAAGTACCATCTTTCTTAGGAACTAGAATAACAGGAACATCACAAGGACTAAGGCTTATGCGGATATAACCTTTGTCGAGTAGCGCTTGTACTTGCTTCTGTATCTCCTTCGTCTCTTCGGGATTAGTGCGATATGGCGCCCTATTGGGCAGCGAGGCGCCGGGGATCAAGTCAATTTGATGCTCAATACCACGCAATGGTGGTAGTCCTGCGGGCACCTCCTCCGGAAACACGTCGCTGAATTCCTGCAATACATTAGAAACACCAAGAGAAATAGGGGTCATGTCGTTAGAAACCAAAACCTCACCCTTGTACATGAGCACAAGAGGCATGGTTGTAGGATCCTCACTAAATTCTCTCATGTCCTCTTTGGTGGCTAGAAGCACTAAGGAATTCACTCTCTCACTTTTCGTTATATCACTCACGGCATTACAATTCTCTCGCCTATCTAGAGGTGCATCCTCCAAGTTTACTTCAATCTTCTGACGAGACTCATTGACAATTTGCTGTGGTGACATTAGCTGTAAGTTGATTTTCTTGGCCTTGAACTCCAAGTGATATGTATTGGCGCGGCCATTGTGTTGCACATAATGGTCATATAGCCATGGCCGGTGATGCGCGTAGATGTACACGTCCGTTGGGAACCCCAAGAGGAAGGTATGATGCGCACAGCGGCAAAGTTTTCCCTCAGAAAGAAACCAAGGTTATCGAACCAGTAGGAGCCAAGAAGCACGTGAAGGTTGTTGGTGGAGGAATGTAGTGCGGCGCAACACCAGTGAAACCGGCACCAACGTGGAACCTGCACAACACAATCAAAGTACTTTGCCCCAACGTAACAGTGAGGTTGTCAATCTCACCGGCTTCCTGAAAACAAAGGATTAAGCGTAGCGAGTGGAAGATGGTGTTTGTTTGCAAAGAACAGTAAAAGCAGTAGAATGTATTCAGATGTAAAAGAATGGACCGGGGTCCACAGTTCACTAGTGGTGTCTCTCCAATAAGATAATTAACATGCTGGGTGAACAAATTACAGGAGAGCAATTGACAAATAAAGATTCAATACATATCAACGATGATTACTATGTGATTTAATCAGGGCATTACGACAAAGTACATAGACCGCTATCCAGCATGCATCTATGCCTAAATAATCCACCTTGAGGTTATCATCCGAACCCCTTCCAGTATTAAGTTGTAAACAACAGATAATTGCATTAAGTATGGTGTGTAATGTAATCAACACAAATATCCTTAGACAAAGCATCAATGTTTTATCCCTAGTAGCAACAGCACATCCACAACCTTAGAACTTTCTGTCACTATCCCAGATTAAATGGAGGCATGAACCCACTATCGAGCATAATTACTCCCTCTTGGAGTTACAAGTATCAACTTGGCTAGAGCCTCTACTAGCAACGGAGAGCATGCAAGAACATAAACAACACATATATGATAGATTGATAATCAACTTAACATAGTATTCTCTATTCATCGGATCTCACCAAACACAACATGTAGCATTACAAATAGATGATCTTGATCATGTTAGGCAGCTCACAAGATCTAATACAATGAAAGCACAAGCGGAGAAGACAACCATCTAGCTACTGCTATGGACCCATAGTCCAATGATGAACTACTCACGCATCAATCCGGAGGCGGGCATGATGATGTAGAGCCCTTCCGGTGATGATTCCCCTCTGCAGGTGCCGAGGCGATCTCCTGAATCTCCCGAGATGGGATTGGCGGCGGCCTCTCAGAATGTTTTCCGTATCGTGGCTCTCACAGGGGTTTCGCGACGGAGGCTTTAAGTAGGCGGAAGGGTAGGTCAAAGGCGTCACGAGGCCCACACTACGGCCGCGGCGGGCCGCCGCGCCCTGGTGTGTCACCTCGTGGCCCCACTTCGTCTCCCTTTCGGTCTTCTGGAAGCTTCGTGCAAAAATAGTCCCCTAGGCGTTGATTTCGTCCAATTCCGAGAATATTTCCTTACTAGGATTTCTGAAACCAAAAACAGCAGAAAAACAGCAACTGGCACTTCGGCATCTTGTTAATAGGTTAGTGCCGGAAAATGTAAAATAATGTTGTAAAGTGTGTATAAAACATTCAAGTATTGTAATAAAAGTAGCATGGAACATAAGAAATTATAGATACGTTTGAGACGTATCAAGCATCCCCAAGCTTAGTTCCTACTCGTCCTCGAGTAGGTAAACGATAACACAAATAATTTCTGAAGTGACATGCTACCAACATAATCTTGATCAACATTATTGTAAAGCATATGAGATGAATGGAGTGATCTGAACAAAAGATTGCTAACAAAGATAATGACTAAGCAAATGAATCATATAGCAAAACTTTTCATGAATAGTACTTTCAAACAAGTATCAATAAGACTTGCATAAGAGCTAACTCATAAGCAATAAATTCTTAGTAGAATGCATTGAAGCAACACAAAGGATGATTAAGTTTCAGCAATTGCTTTCAACTTGTAACATGTATATCTCATGGATATTTGTCAACATAGAGTAATATAACAGGTGCAATAAGTAAACATGTAAGAATCAATGCACACAGTTAACACAAGTGTTTGCTTCTAAGATAGAAGGGAATGGGTAAACTGACTCAACAATAAAGTAAAAGATTGGCCCTTCGCAGAGGGAAGCATTGATTACTATTTTTGTGCTAGAGCTTTTTGTTTTGAAATCATAGAAACAATTTTGTCAATGGTAGTAATAATTCATATGTGCTATGCATAATACTTCCTACAAGTTGCATGTCTCATGCATAGAGTACCAATAGTGCTCGCACCTTGTCCTACTATCTCGGAAACACGGATTCTCATCGCATAACATATGCTTCAACCAAGTGTCACAAAGGGGTACCTCTATGCCGCCTGTACAAGTGTCTAAGGAGAAAGCACACATTGGATTTCTCGCTTTTGATTATTCTCAACTTAGACATCCATACCGGGACAACATAGACAACAGATAATGGACTCCTCTTTTTAATGCTTAAGCATTCAACAATAGTTAATATTCTCATAAGAGATTGAGGTTGTATGTCCAAACTGAAACTTCCACCATGATACATGGCTTTAGTTAGCGGCCCAATGTTCTTCTCTAACATATGCATACTCAAACCATTTGATCGTGAAGTCCACTACTTCAGACAAGACGAACATGCATAGCATCTCACATGATATCCAACAAAGGTAAAGTTGATGGCGTCCCCAGAAACATGGTTACCGCTCAACAAGCAACTTATAAGAATTAAGACACATAACTACATATTCATCACCACAATAGTTTTTAAGCTATTTGTCCCATGAGCTATATATTGTAAAGGTAGAGGAATGAAATTTAAAGGTAGCACTCAAGTAATTTACTTTGGAATGGCAGAAAAATACCACATAATAGGTAGATATGGTGGACACAAATGGCATGGAGTTTGGCTCAAGGTGTTTGGATGCACGAGAAGCATTTCCTCTCAGTACAAGGTTTGGGCTAGCAAGGTTGTTTGAAGCAAACACAAGTATGAACAGGTACAGCAAAACTCACACAAGAACATATTGCAAGCATTATAAGGCTCTACACTGTCTTCCTTGTTGTTCAAACACTTTACCCGAAAATATCTAGACTTAGAGAGATCAATCATGCAAACCAAATTAAACAAGCTCTACAGTAGTTCTTCATTAATAGATTAAACTACATGATGCAAGAGCTTAAACATGATCTAAGAGAGCTCAAACAATTTCCAAATTGTCAAACCATATGCATCATTTTCCAATTCCAACCAAATAGCAATTTAACGAAGCAATAAGCTTTCGCCATGAACATTAAAGCACAATTAAGAACACAAGTGTTCCATATGAAAAAGCGGAGCGTAATATCTCCAATATAAGGATGGCGAGATCCAACTTTATTCAAAACAAAACAAAAATAAAAACAAACCGACGCTCCAAGTAAAGAACATAAGAATGTGACGGAATAAAAATATAGTTTCACTAGAAGTGACCTGATAAAGTTGTCGATGAAGAAGGGGATGCCTTGGGCATCCCCAAGCTTAGATGCTCGAGTCTTCTTAAAATATGCAGGGATGAACCACCGGGGCATCCCCAAGCTTAGACCTTTCGCTCTTCTTGATCATAGTATATCATCCTCTTCTCTTGACCCTTGAAAACTTCCTTCACACAAACTTCAAGCAAACTCATGAGAGGGTTAGTGCATAACCACAAATTCACATATTCAGAGGTGACACAATCATTCTTAACACTTCTGGACATTGCACAAAGCTTCTGAAAGTTAATGGAACAAAGAAACTCATTCAACATAGCAAAAGCGGCAATGCGAAATAAAAGACAGAATCTGTCAAAAACAGAACAGTCCGTAAAGATGCATCTGGACTGGGCACTTAACTTGCTCAAATGGAAAAACTCAAAACTAATGAAAGTTGCGTACATATCTGAGGATCACGCTCGTAAATTTTCAGATTTTTTAGAATTTTTTACAGAGACTTGTGCCAGAATTCGTGACAGACAGCAATGTTGTTTCTGCGCAGCGATCCCAAATATAACATCAACTTTAGCATAGAAACTTTACTTGGCACAAAAACATGATAAGGAGAGGTTGCTACAGTAGTAAACAACTTCCAAGACTCAACAAAACAAAAATTGCTGTAGTAAAATAAACACATGGGTTATCTCCCAAGAAGTGCTTTTCTTTAACGCCTTTCAGCTAGGCGCAGAAAGTGCAAATCAAGTAACATGAACAGTAGAAGCATCAACATCATAACTTGTTCTAATAATAAAATCAAAAGGCAACTTCATTCTCTTTCTAGGGAATTGTTCCATACCTTTCTTGAGAGGAAATTGATATTTAATATTACCTTCCTTCATATCAATAACAGCACCAACAGTTCGAAGAAAAGGTCTTCCCAACACAATAGGACAAGATGCATTGCATTCGATATCCAAGACAACAAAATCAACGGGGACAAGGTTATTGTTAACCGTAATGCGCACATTATCAATCCTCCCCAAAGGTTTCTTTTTAACATTATCAGCAAGATTAACATCTAAATAACAATTCTTCAATGGTGGCAAGTCAAGCATATCATAAATCTTTTTAGGCATAACAGAAATACTTGCACCAAGATCACATAAAGCATTACACTCAAAATCATTGAATTTCATCTTAATGATGGGCTCCCAACCATCTTCTAACTTCCTAGGAATAGAAGCTTCAAGTTTTAATTTCTCTTCCCTAGCTTTAATGAGAGCATTTGTAATGTGTTTTGTAAAGGCTAAATTTATAGCACTAGCATTGGGACTTCTAGCAAGTTTTTGTAAGAACTTTATAACTTCAGTAATATGACAATCATCAAAATCTAAACCATTATGTTCTACAGCAATAGAATCATTGTTACCAATATTTTGAAAAATTTCAGCAGTTTTATCACAAACAGCAGTTTCAGCAGTTTCAGGCAATTTTGTGCGCTTTGCACTAGGAGTAGAAACATTGCCAACACCAATTATTTTACCATTAATAGTAGGAGGTGCAACAACATGTGAAGAATCAACATTACTAGTGGTGGTAATAGTCCATACTTTAGCTACATTATTTTCTTTAGCAAGTTTTTCTTTTTCTTCTCTATCCCACCTAGCATGCAATTCAGCCAACAATCTAATATTATCATTAATTTGAACTTGGATGGCATTTGTTTTAGCAAACCTAGCATCTTCAACTTTCTCAGGCATAACTTTCAATTTTAAAAGATCAACATCAAGAGCAAGACTATCAACCTTAGAAGCAAGAATATCAATTTTACTAAGCTTTTCTTCAACAGTTTTATTGAAAGCAGTTTGTGTACTAATAAATTCTTTAAGCATCACTTCAAGACCAGAGGGTACACTCTTATTATTATTGTAAGAATTACCATAAGAATTACCATAACCATTACCATTATTAGAAGGATATGGCCTAAAGTTGTTGTTACCATAATTATTCCTATAAGCATTGTTGTTGAAATTATTGTTCTTAATGAAATTCACATCAACATTTTCTTCTTGAGCAACCAATGAAGCTAAAGGAACATTATTAGGATCAATATGAGATCTACCATTTGCAAGCATAGACATAATAGCATCAATCTTATCACCCAAAGAAGAGGTTTCTTCAACAGAATTTACCTTCTTACCTTGAGGAGTTCTTTCAGTGTGCCATTCAGAGTAATTGATCATCATATCATCAAGTAATTTAGTTGCGGCGCCCAGGGTGATGGACATAAAAGTACCTCCAGCAGCTGAATCCAATAGGTTCCTCGAGGAAAAATTCAATCCTGCATAAAAGGTTTGGATGATCATCCAAGTAGTCAGTCCATGTGTTGGGCAATTCTTTACCAAAGATTTCATTCTCTCCCATGCTTGAGCAACATGTTCATTATCAAATTGTTTAAAATTCATTATGCTACTTCTCAAAGATATAATCTTAGCAGGAGGATAATATTTACTAATAAAAGCATCTTTGCATTTAGTCCATGAATCAATACTATTCTTAGGCAAAGATAGCAACCAATCTTTAGCTCTTCCTCTTAATGAGAAAGGAAACAATTTCAGTTTTATAATATCACCATGTATATCCTTATACTTTTGCATTTCACAAAGTTCAACAAAATTATTAAGATGGGCAGCAGCATCATCAGTACTAACACCAGAAAATTGCTCTCTCATAACAAGATTCAGTAAAGCAGGTTTAATTTCATAGAATTCTGCTGTAGTAGCAGGTGGAGCAATAGGAGTACATATAAAATCATTATTATTTGTGCTAGTGAAGTCACACAACTTAGTATTTTCAGGAGTACCCATTATAACAGTAGTAAAGTAAACTAGGCAAATAAAGTAAAGACAAGTAATTTTTTTGTGTTTTTGATATAGAGAACAAGACAGTAAATAAAGTAAAGCTAGCAACTAATTTTTTTGTTTTTTGTTTAAGTGCAGCAAACAAAGTAGTAAATAAAATAAAGCAAGACAAAAACAAAGTAAAGAGATTGGAAGTGGAGACTCCCTTGTCTTGATCTCCGCAACGGCGCCGAAAAAGTTTGTCTGGCTTGACGTGGGAGATAGAAATATTTGTGGTATAACTTTTCTTCAGGTCCCCGGCAACGGCGCCAGAAAAAGTTGCTTGATGCGCGTAGATGTACACGTCCGTTGGGAACCCCAAGAGGAAGGTATGATGCGCACGGCAAAGTTTTCCCTCAGAAAGAAACCAAGGTTATCGAACCAGTAGGAGCCAAGAAGCACGTGAAGGTTGTTGGTGGAGGAATGTAGTGCGGCGCAACACCAGTGAAACCGGCGCCAACGTGGAACCTGCACAACACAATCAAAGTACTTTGCCCCAACGTAACAGTGAGGTTGTCAATCTCACCGGCTTGCTGAAAACAAAGGATTAAGCGTAGCGAGTGGAAGATGGTGTTTGTTTGCAAAGAACAGTAAAAGCAGTAGAATGTATTCAGATGTAAAGGAATGGACCGGGGTCCACAGTTCACTAGTGGTGTCTCTCCAATAAGATAATTAACATGCTGGGTGAACAAATTACAGCAATTGACAAATAAAGATTCAATACATATCAACGATGATTACTATGTGATTTAATCAGGGCATTACGACAAAGTACATAGACCGCTATCCAGCATGCATCTATGCCTAAATAATCCACCTTCAGGTTATCATCCGAACCCCTTCCAGTATTAAGTTGTAAACAACAGATAATTGTATGGTGCGTAATGTAATCAACACAAATATCCTTAGACAAAGCATCAATGTTTTATCCCTAGTAGCAACAGCACATCCACAACCTTAGAACTTTCTGTCACTGTCCCAGATTAAATGGAGGCATGAACCCACTATCGAGCATAATTACTCCCTCTTGGAGTTACAAGTATCAACTTGGCCAGAGCCTCTACTAGCAACGGAGAGCATGCAAGAACATAAACAACACATATATGATAGATTGATAATCAACTTAACATAGTATTCTCTATTCATCGGATCTCACCAAACACAATATGTAGCATTACAAATAGATTATCTTGATCATGTTAGGCAGCTCACAAGATCTAATACAATGAAAGCACAAGCGGAGAAGACAACCATCTAGCTACTGCTATGGACCCATAGTCCAAGGATGAACTACTCACGCATCAATCCGGAGGCGGGCATGTTGATGTAGAGCCCTTCCGGTGATGATTCCCCTCTCCGTCAGGGTGCCGGAGGCGATCTCCTGAATCCGCCGAGATGGGATAGGCGGCGGCTCTAATGTTTTCCGTATCGTGGCTCTCGGCAGGGGGTTTCGCGACGGAGGCTTTAAGTAGGCGGAAGGGTAGGTCAAAGGGCGTCACGAGGGCCCACACTACAGGGCCGCGCGGCCAGGGGCCAGGCCGCGCCGCCCTGGTGTGTCGCCACCTCATGGCCCCACTTCGTCTCCCTTTCGGTCTTCTGGAAGCTTCGTGCAAAAATAGTCCCCTAGGCGTTGATTTCGTCCAATTCCGAGAATATTTCCTTACTACGATTTCTGAAACCAAAAACAGCAGAAAAACAGCAACTGGCACTTCGGCATCTTGTTAATAGGTTAGTGCCAGAAAATGTAAAATAATGTTGTAAAGTGTGTATAAAACATTCAAGTATTGTAATAAAAGTATCATGGAACATAAGAAATTATAGATACGTTTGAGACGTATCAGCCGGCCCAACAATAGGTGACACACCGTCATAGGAACCACATCAAAGTCAATGGAATCCTTATACGGTCCAATCTCAAAATCAACACGCACCATGTGGCTCACCTTCATCTCACCATTATTGCTCAACCACTGAATATAATATGGATGCGGGTGCGGTAGATACTTCAGTTTCAGCTTGGCACATAACTCTTTGCTTGCTAAATTGCGACAACTTCCGCCATCAATAATAACCTTGCAAGCTTTATCAGGACCAACAAGTGCCTTTGTTTGGAACAAATTGCAGCGCTGCGTAGATGCACTAGGCTGCACATTGAGAACACGCTGTGAAACAACTATAGTTTGAGCTTCTGAAGGATAAGCATCAAAACTATCGCTGTCATAATCATCATCTTCCGGAGCATCCGGATCAGCATCGTCTCCAGTTTCATATTCATTGTCCTCATTAATGATCATAACTTTGCGGTTAGGACAATCCTTCTTGAAGTGACCCTTGCCACCACATGTATGACAAAGCATATCACGGTTGCGCGCTGTTGACATACTAGAACCAGTTCCACTTGCTGCAGGGACGGGCCTCTTTGTGTTGGACACATTGGACACCGGCTTGCTAGACGAAGAAGGAACATCCGTAGGACGCGTAGATGGCGCCGTGGAGGGTGGCGGCCTAGGCGTGTAGCGCCCTGCGCCTGTAGCACGGCCCCTCTGCTGCGCTTCTTCAGCCAACTGTGACTCAGCTTCTCTTGCATGATGTAGTAGCTCATTCATTGTAGTATAGCTGTGATGACGTACAATGCCTTTGATATTAAACTTGAGACCATTCAGAAAACGCTGTAGTGTCATCTCAAGAGACTCACGGAAACGGGCACGGTGCATAAGCATCTCCATCTGCATGTAGTAAGCATCAACCGTCATAACACCTTGCTTCAATTGGGTCAACTTATCAAACACAGAACGCAAGTAATTGGTAGGAACAAAACGAGCTCGCATTGCCGCCTTCATAGTACGCCATGTGATAATAGGCAGCTCACCATCTTCTTCACGAGCACGAACAAGTCCATCCCACCAACAAAATGCGTAGCCATCAAATTCAGAGGAAGCAAGTTTGATCTTCCTATCTTCAGTATAGTCATGTAATCTCCATAATCTCTCAATTTTCAGCTCCCATGTAAGATATTCTTCAACATCAGTAGTACCTTCAAATCTGGGAATTGAGAACTTGGGCTTACCCAAACCATCGTCTTGCGGCTGTGGAGGAACACGGCGTGCACCAAGTTCAACATAACCGCGATTGACGCCACGTGGAAGACCACGACCACGTCCAATGCCTTGAGCAGCAGCATCCGCATTATCACCATTGACACTGCCATCTTCATCAAGTGGTTGTTGTGGTTGTTGTTGTACCATAGTACGGATGTCATGGACGGCTTGAGTCAAAGTATTCATAGATGCTTGAAGAGTCGTCATCGATGTTTGAACGGTGTTAATAGCCGTAGTAGCCTCATCGACCTTCAAGTTGACACCCTGAATTTCAGTATCAAATGTCTCCGTAGTAACACGAAGTTCACGTGTTAGGTGATCACGAAGAGCCTCATATTCCATCCAAGTAACCGGCGAGGATGGGTCCTTTTTCTGCATCACGTCAAACTCAGAAGAAGACATGATTAGTAGGTTAGTGCACTAAACAAAATCTTTGGTGGTACTCTCACAACTCACTCAAAACTGATAAGAAAGGTAAATCTTACCGCTCCAAAGTGAATTAGTATTGCTTACCAACTCGGATTGACGAACTAGTGCATGGATGTAGCGAAGCGAATATCAAGGGTATAAGAACAATCACACGACTAAGCAGGATATATGTGGGGCTATAGGTAGGCTACCTATTTGCACCAATAACAAGCTCTAGCGCTGACCGTAGACAACCAAAGATACTCACACAAGGCGATAAATGTGGCAATGCAACTATATGGATGAAAGGTTGCAATGCACTTGAGAGACGCTAGCAAAGCTCAACGAGACAGGCACAAGATTGCTCAACTACAGGTGCAGTAAAGAAAACTTAGGCCTTCACTTGAATTCAACTAGCACTTCACTTTTCTTTTTGTATTTTTCTTTGTATCACACACGCAGCTATGTAGCTCTTTTTGCTTCTTTTCTATTTTCTCTTTTTTTTTGATTTTTTTTTAAACACAACTCCTTGATAACACAGCCAACAAGATATGCAAAACACCAAAACCCTAATGAGCAGCCTGTCGAGCGGTAAAACTAGTCTCTTCTGGGGAAGTTCCTAGTCACGTATATCGATAGGCTGTGTCTATGGTTTGGACAAACACACTGTAAGCTATGGGGACTCGGAGTAACAAAAACTGACACTAAAAGATAAAACTAGATGATGTAGAGACACAAACCCTAACAATTCTACTAGAAGAAAGATAAAGTTACGCAAAAACAACTACGAAAAGCAACTAAAACTCGAAATTAGTGCAATCTAAGGCTATGGCAAACCCTAACCCTAATTTTTTTGGCTTTTTCTGGATAGGAAAACACTCACAACTCAACTATGGGGTGGATTGTGGATGGCTTACCGAGGAAACACTGAAATCTGATACCAAGATGATAAGGGGTTGCCCGATCTTCTCAGTAAGCGACGGTGGTGATGAACACGATGGTGTATGCAGCGGAGGGAATCGATGATATGGTGTAGATAACTTGTATGACGCCGACGAAGTCTCTCGATTGATTCCTGTAGCCAATGCAACAGATCTCAACCCTGCAAGATATTCGCAACTCCACACACTTGCGCACGTAGCCGCCGACCACGAAGCGGTAAATTGCAATCTTCTAATCCCCAATGGAATAGCAGATCACACACAAACTTTCAGTAGCATAAAACTCCAGATCGATGCGAATTGGAGAGTAGTATTCAATAGTTTTGCAGAGCAAACAACTAAGAACTAGGGTTTATCTTAAACGTGGTCTAAAAACTTTGGGGCGTCCTGGGACTTATATAGGCGTTCGGGACGACCTCAGGTCGAAAAAGTACGGAAATAACCGACCCAGAATAGATCTGGTCGAGACAGACTCGGACTCGGCCGGACTGGGGGCCGGTCGACCGAGCTTGGGACCGGGCTGGCCGGTTCAAACCGGGCCAGGGACCGGGTGGCAACCGAGCTCTAGAATTGTCGCGCAGTAACCCGTCCGGTTGCTGTCAGCAGGGCGCCCGGTTGGCGCCGGGGTGGATCCGGTCAGGCGCCCGGTTGGACCGGGCCAGGGACCGGGCGCGCCGTGGCGGCCGGTCTGACCGGGTGCTGGGCCGGCCTGGACTTCAACTTCTCCTCTCACGCATGCCTCTCGCTCCTCCCTCGCGCGTCCATGAGATATCTTCATGTCCAGCTCTTTGTCCAGCTCCACGTCCATCTTCACGTCCAGCTGCTCCTCTCCTCCTCGTGCGATGCTTCTCTCCTCTTCATACCTGATGATACATAAGTAATAGGACTTAGGTAGTATAAAGTTCTCATCAATCAAGGTATCGTTTAAGAACAAGTTCACCTGTTGTTTAAGTAGCTTCGCACGAGCTCGTGTCATTGGTCCAATCCTGACTTCATTGGACTTGAGCTTCACAGCAGGTTCATCTTCAGTTGGTAATGACGGAGGTAGTAGTGAGGTAGGGATGTCCTCATCAGGCTGCGGTTGAGTCATGATGGAGTTGATGAGGCTGCGGTTTAGTGGTGATGGTGATGGTTGTGGATATGTCCAGGGGAAAGGCATGCGTGCCTGAGGTGAGACTGGTTGAGGCCTGACCGGGGGATAGGCATGGGTGCTTGAGGAGTGGATGGTTGAGGCAGGAGTTGGCTGGGGGTTTGTGGGAGAGACGGAAGAGGTCAGTGGCCGGGCAGAGTGGAGAAGAGAGGCTGAGGACATTGAGGCGAGTGTGGATGGTTCTGCGGAACTTGTGTGGTGAGGCAGCCGGGGTTGTTGAGGACGTGTATGGTTAGGAGTTGTGCGTATCCCAGATGGTTGAAGCTGGATATCTTCGCTGCTGATGAAGAGATGAATCGAGATGACAAGATGATGGAAAGTGCAATGCTGTCATGTATCCTAGGAGTTATGCTGAATGTTCATTACTGGTAGTTGTCATATGTGTCATGTTGTTGTTGCAAGATGGCCATGGTTGTTTACCCATGATCATCTTGAGGGGGTGTGTTGGACCATGAGTGAGTTTAGTAGTAGCGCTGTAGTAATATTGTATCCAGTGTGAGGCCCATAGAGGCCCATGTCCAGTAGTATTGTAACCCTAACTCAGATGATATAAATACACAGTGTGGTGGTCTGAGTAACCTAACCCACCCATTCGCTGAAACTCTACAAAATATGAGCCACCAATCATGAGCCGTTGAATGCTCTACATGTCCACGATTGACAACAACAACAACAACAACAACAACAACAACAACAACAACAACAACAACAACAACAACAACAACAACAACAACAACAACAACAACAACAACAACAACAAAGCCTTCATTCCCAAACAAGTTGGGGTAGGCTATACAAGTCCACAATTGACACGATTACAATTTCTCACTATTTGGTCGTAGGCTACTGCTCTAGTTACATCATGTTTGATATCTTTCTGCGATCCTGTATTACATGTTTATGCACGTCATAATGCTTCTACTACTATTTGGTGTCAATTTAATTATAGCAAAGCCGTGACTCGTAACTGTTTGTTGTTATTACACGTGCAGCAGGCATATCTTACACTCAGAAACGTAGAGTAAAGCTCTCCTATAATCCAGTCTTACCTTCTCATTTTCATGTTTTAAACTTGTTTAAATCTTGGTCAAATTAACCTAGGATTTGACGAAGATTCAAATGGACATAAAAAATTAGAAAAAATAGAAAAAAATGAAAAACCAAAGAACATAACCTTCTTGTGTAATATAGTAAGCATTAGTTGATAAACAAGGTCTAGACATATTCAAACCAAAAAAAATTATGTATCTACCCCTAACCCTAAACTCTGTCTTATGAAGTCAACCATGAAAAGAAGTGGTTTTGGGTTTCAAACATGGAAATTTCAAAACCTCCCAAAAGCTTCATTCTAGAGTGTGACTAAAAAGGATCCATGATTACCTTTTCATTTTCATGTTTTAAACTTGTTTAAATCTTGGTCAAAAATAGGATTTGACCAAGATTTAAATGGGCATAAAAAGTTCTAAAAAAATCAAAAAATGAAAAACCAAAGCACATATATAGCCTTCTTATCTCTACTATATTAAATAGCTAGAGGTGGTAGGATGGTTGGTTGGTACGTCTATCCCTCCCATCCCGCAGAACGAGCGAACGAGCGAAGAAAAACCTGGATGACCCACGCACGCACGCACTACTCCTCTCTGCTTGGGCAAAACTGAAACCGCACCATCGCACTGTCAAAAGAAAAAGGAAACTGCGCCGTCGCCCCATCCTGGTTTCTCTTCTCCCCCGTTGCATCATCAGCGCCGCCGTGAACCTGTGCAGCCACCAAACGATGAAACTCATACGGCGTCCTGTCGCCGCCTCACACTACTACGCCATCACACCGCCACACCCACCAGGTCGTCGACGCCCAAGGGGTACACTGTGATCTGTTTGTTCTCTGCCAGCATTAGGAACCCGTTTTCCGCCTCCATTGGTCGTTGACTTGACCTCTAATGCAGGTTGCCACATCCTCGAGTCTGGTTAAGATCCGCCGGCCACAACTATGGACGCGTGAAGAACTGAAGATACAGGTGCTGGGTGATGCAGACTGATGGCCACGTTATGGAGGGAAGTGGTTGACTCCACGGCCTACACGAGTATGTGTGAGTCCTGCACTCCTGCTGTGCCGTTGCATCGCCTATGCTTGTGCAAACTCGCCATTGTATCTGTTAGTATTTACGAATTCGATGCTCATGATTTATGTAGGAAAAAAATAATGATTGCAATGGCATAGTTGTTTCTTCCTTGTGCAGAAAATTTCCCAGGTTGAGGAAGATTTCTCCCTGCCGTAGGTATAGTACTTTCTCTAATCCATAGTCTAAGTCTGGTGACACCCAGTTCTTGAACTGATTGTTCATTCCAGCACAAATAGATTTATTTGACACCATCCTAAACGGGAATTTCCCAGTGTCCTAACGATTTTAAATGGGTCCACCTAATCTCTCTTTTGTGCAATTTCAGCATTCTTCTTATTGACACTTCAATCATCTAAGTATTCTCCATAAGAGCTAATTATATTAATTCGCGCATTTTTCTTAGTCATGATTTGTTACATGCCTATTATTCAGAAAATTCACTATAGAAAGGGATTGTATGAAATATATCGAATGTATGGCAATCAAACTTCATGATTTGATTCTTCTCTCTATCTACACACTTCAAATTTACTGTTTCCCGTAGGTTTGGATCTGGCAACAAGCACCCTAGCGGCTTTAGATGGGTCATGCCTCCATTGTTAGATTTGTTAATGGGTCGAGGGCGGCCATTTATTTGGTCATCTCCACTACTAATTGCTCTTCATTACTTGGAGCAAGAGCATGAGATTTCGAACCATAATCCCATATAGCTGATCACCTTCTTGCCTTCTTGAACGTTATTCATGCTAATCTATAACCTAATTTTCATACGTATTAACATCAATATCATTGCTGCCCCTTTCCTGGTTTCTTCTGTATTGAGGCAGATGATTCTTTGATGCAACTCAATTACTGCACCTGGACCGATGAGTGATGCAGAGGATGCTTCCAGAAGTCAAGTTCTTCATATGGCCAATGGTAAATGTTGGATTACATGTAATTTATTTCTTCCTTGTACTTCTCTCAATATTAATATTCACTAATGTATCGTGTAACTTTTTCTGTATCAAAAAAATTACGGATTTCTCAAGAAGAGAATCAGTGCATATTTGAACTTGAATCATATTTCTTTATGCTTTTGTGTGCAATATTTTCATATGTTCTCCCGTTGATGCTGGTTACATAAATTTTGGTTCTATAATTTGGGAGCAAGTCTTGTTTCATCATTCTTTGGGCCATTAGTCCTGTAAGTTGGAGCAATCACTTTCAAAGTTTTTAGTCCCTCTACTTAAATTTTTGGTTGTGCTTGCTGATTCAGTTCTTGATATTTTTGGTACCAAACATGCTTTGAAGCATGGCTTAATGGTGCTCAATTGCTCATTTTCTGGATTCGTTCACATCATCGTGTTATTGTTAAATTTGTTGCAACTATGATATCTTGAGAGCAGGATGCTTTACTAAATAATGCGAATTCTCCTTAGTCTGTTGATGCTGTAACGATTTTAACATCTTCATCTTCATTCCCACAGTAATTTTTTTACTAGAGGTGTTGCGTCTTATTTTATATCATGTCATGCTCTTATCTGGATTCTTTTTTAGGCAAGCCACAGTGACTCTGCCAATTTGTACTCTATATTGTTCCATCACTTGCGAAGGCAGGAAAGCCAGGCTTTAGGAAGGCTGAGAAATGCAATGAGAATGCTGTACACTTGTATGAGTTTATCTCATCTTCATGTTGCCCACGAGAAGCATGCTAGATCGAACAATTTTTTCATGGAAAGGAGCATCTACCTACTGCAGTACATCCGACTACATCCGGAGGGGCTGCGGCCCGGCATAGGATGTTGGAGGTTGGGCGGCGGGGTCGTGATCTCTGCTGGGTAATCCCAACGGGCTTCTCCTCTTCCGACCTCGACACCATAAGCGACCTCAAGGCTCAAGTAGCACCAGCAAAACGATATTCACTGGCTCATCTGATGCTACCACCTCGGCGTTAACGTCCTGCTCAGTCAGTACCCACTCTTCCAATTTTGGTACGAATAGTGGTTCCTGCATATTGCAATTGGGTGCTAACACTTTCAGTTTCAGAAGCACATTATTTCAAGGTGCACTCGTTGTTATCAAATACAGTGTTCACAAGAAGCTGCACTTCAGGTTTGATTTTTTACCTTCCTGTTCATACTTCAGTAGTATAGTAGTGTACTATACATATGTTTGTATTCTCTTACTAAATTGATAATTCTATATACCGAACAAACTCAATTCAACTCCCATCCACCCACGATATTCTTGGTGAAAGTTCTCAAGATTCCATTACTTATTTCTAACAGTAGACTAAATATGTCAGTTGGACATTACCAACTACTGTACCAAACCTTATATGTAAGAAACCACAGGGTTACTAAAATTTCTTCCCATCAGTCAAAAATAAAATATGTTACTTTTTAAGGTTCGTATTTATCTGATTTTTAAAGCAATGCTCATATGATGGTAATCAAAATGACGACACCTTGCAAATTATACTGCTAGCATTTATTAGAATCCTTGCGGTTTCTTCAGACAGGAGATGCATGTGATTAGTTTCATGTGAAATATGGTACCATGTATTTTGTAAATGTAATGGAAATGAAATATTTTAGTTTTGCAGGACTGCAGAGTGGAAGCCCTTCTCGTGGAGAAGCTGGACGACGCTACGTGAGTTGTTGCCTCTCCTGCAGACGGCGTACAAGTAAGGCAGTTTATGCGAGGCGACGGAGGAGGAATCCGTAGTTTTCGTTCAGTGAGTTCTCGAGCATAGGCAGCTTCTCGTCAGAGTGGAATATTCAGAGATCCAGAGAGTGAAACTATTTGGAAGTTACGAGAAGGCCACGTCCAACAGCATATGAGATTCACCCTTCTTGATCAGAATTTCGTCTCTGTATCTGTACAAGTGATACCAGCACACTCAGGCAGTAGGTTCAGGCTTGGCACCGATTTGCGTTATGTCAGATGAATAGGTGAAATGTCCTAACTTCTCAACCTGGAGCAACTTGGTGATTCTGCCACGCCACCATCGCCTAAAACGGTACAGTTCTCCTCCTTCTTTTTTCCCATCAGCGGCATGATTCTCATCACAACAATGTTGCCTAACTGAACTCTCATACATGTTGCCTGCTGTAATGTCGTACTTATTATTGTTTGATAGATCTTTTCTTTTTCTTCTTCACAATCAAATTGGCAATGCAACTCCTCGGGGAAGGGATGGAAGACGTGGTGGTGGGACTGTCCAGGGAAGAGGAAGGCCATCTTACAATACTAGAGGTAAGGTGTTTAATAGGTTTCCTCATGATATACAGAGTGACCTCCCTGACGGTTAGAGGCAGATGGTGTATGAAGAGTCCACCAAGACCACCGGTCAGAACAAGGAACCTGAAAGTGAAGCCACAATAACACCACAACCTAAGATTGCATGCATTGCTTTGTTTTCTTCTCTGCGTCTCCTTTTTCACAAGTAATTATTTCTATTCGTAGGTTGTTAATCATTCTGTTATATGCACTATTGAAGGAAGAGAACGCACAGCTTTGAAGCCTAAAGGAAATCATTCAAGTGGCCACCCGGAAGCTATCTTTGCAAGTCTCTTTGTTTTCCAGTACGTTAGTTTACATTTATTTATGAGTATATCTCCAACATATCGTTTCAAAAGACAAGAGCTTATGTTCTGAAAGATAATGGGAGAGTTTCAGTGTTGTTTGGTGCGTTTGTTTATGTTGGTGTGTACGTGAGATTTGGAGACTAAAAGTTGTGGCTTATAAGAAATGAGAGCGAGACTGTTTTAGAAAAATTTAGAGGAATTGCTTTCTGTGCAGTAATTAAACTACCTATTGCAGCTGCTTGCTATTGCAGTAATTAAAATAACTACCATTTTGTGTTTGGTTAAATAGAGATGAATTACACGAAAAACTATTGATTAATGTTGTTGTGTCATAAAAAAAAATCACTGTGCACACTAGCATTTGCAGACATCTCATTCTGTTTAACTGGTTAAATTAGATAGATCATTTCTTTGTAACATACCACATTGAAACATATATTTTTATCGTATTGCAGTTTTATCCAACATAAATTTAACCAGTTTTGAAATAATATATTAACATGAATGTTTACATATTTGATAACGCATGAAGCACACGTCCGTTGGGAAGCCCAAGAGGAAGGTGTGATGCGTACAACAGCAAGTTTTCCCTCAGTAAGAAACCAAGGTTATCGAACCAGTAGGAGTCAAGGAACACGTGAAGGTTGTTGGTGGAGGAGTGTAGTGCGGCGCAACACCAGTGAATCCGGCGCCAACGTGGAACCTGCACAACACAATCAAGATACTTTGCCCCAACGTAACAGTGAGGTTGTCAATCTCACCGGCTTGCTGAAAACAAAGGATTAAACGTATAGTGTGGAAGATGATGTTTGTTTGCAAAGAACAGTAGAGAACAATGATTGCAGTAGATTGTATTCAGATGTAAAAGAATGGACCGGGGTCCACAGTTCACTAGTGGTGTCTCTCCAATAAGATAAATAACATGCTGGGTGAACAAATTACAGGTGGGCAATTGACAAATAAAGATTCAATACATATCATGATGATCACTATGAGATATAATCAGGGCATTACGACAAAGAACATAGACCGCTGATACGTCCAAAACGTATCTACTTTCCCGAACACTTTTGCTATTGTTTTGCCTCTAATTTGTGTATTTTGGATACAACTAACACGGACTAACGCTGTTTTCAGCAGAATTGCTCTGGTGTCTCGTTTTTGTGCAGAAATTCAACTTTCAGGAAAATCCTCAGAATTTATGTCAAAGAGCCTATTTTTCCAGAAGAATCACGGAGCCAAAAGGGCAGGCCTGGGGGAGGCCAAGGCCACCCAGACACCAGGCCGGCGCGGCCAGGGGAGGGGGGCGCGTCGCCCTAGCGTGTGGCCCCCTCGGCCAGCCTCTGACGCCCCCCTTCGGACTACTTAAGGGTTTCGATCTAAAAACGCGAGACGAGGAGTCGAAGTCGCCAGAAACCATCCAGTACGCCGCCACCATCGCGAAACTCCGTCTCGGGACCAGAAACTCCGTTCTGGCACTCCGCCGGGACGGGGAATTGGAGGGGATTGATACGTCTCCAACGTATCGATAATTTCTTATGTTCCATGCTACTTTATTGATGATACCTACATGTTTTATGCACACTTTATGTCATATTCGTGCATTTTCTGGAACTAACCTATTAACAAGATGCCGAAGTGCCACTTCCTGTTTTCTGCTGTTTTTGGTTTCAGAAATCCTAGTAACGAAATATTCTCGGAATCGGACGAAATCAACGCCCAGGTTCCTATTTTGCCCGGAAGCATCCGAACACACGAGTGTGCGGGGGGCCACACAGCCCCGATGATAGGCCGGCGCAGCCAGGCCCTGGCGCGCCGCCCTATTGTGTGCCTCGTCGCCCCTCCGACTCCGCCTCTTCGCCTATTAAAAGTCCTGACCTAAAACCCGATAGGGAATAAGCCACGATACAGAAAACCCATCGAGACGCCGCCATCGCGAAATCAAGATTCGGGGGACAGAAGTCTCTGTTCCGGCACCCTGCCGGAGCGGGGAAGTGCCCCGGAAGGCTTCTCCATCGACACCGCTGCCATCTCCACCGCCATCTTCATCACCGATGCTGCTCCCATGAGGAGGGAGTAGTTCTCCATCGAGGCTCGGGGCTGTACCAGTAGCTATGTGGTTCATCTCTCTCTGTACTCCAATACAATGATCTCATGAGCTGCCTTACATGATTGAGATCCATATGATGAGCTTTGTATCGCTACTAGTCTATGTGCTACTCTAGTGATGTTATTAAAGTAGTTTTATTCCTCCTTCACGGTGTAATGGTGACAGTGTGTGCACTCGTGTTAGTACTTGGCGTAGGCTATGATTATGATCTCTTGTAGATTATGAAGTTAACTATTACTATGATGGTATTGATGTGATCTATTCCTCCTAACTGGTGTGAAGGTGACAGTGTGCATGCTATGTTAGTACTTGGTTTAGTCGTGTCGATCTTTCATGCACTCTAAGGTTATTTAAATATGAACATTGAATTGTGGAGCTTGTTAACTCCGGCATTGAGGGTTCGTGTAATCCTACGCAATGTGTTCATCATCCAACAAGAGAGTGTAGATTATGCATTTATCTATTCTGCTATGTGATCAAAGTTGAGAGTGTCCACTAGTGAAAGTCTAATCCCTAGGCCTTGTTCCTAAATACTGCTATCGCTGCTTGTTTACTGTTTTACTGCGTTACTACTGCTGCGTTACTGCTTGTTTACTTCCTACAATATTACTACCATCAACTGCACGCCAGCAAGCTATTTTCTTGCGCCGTACTACTGCTCATATTCATTCATACCACTTGTATTTCACTATCTCTTCGCCGAACTAGTGCACCTATTAGGTGTGTTGGGGACACAAGAGACTTCTTGCTTTGTGGTTGCAGGGTTGCTTGAGAGGGATATCTTTGACCTCTTCCTCCCTGAGTTCGATAAACCTTGGGTAATCCACCTAAGGGAAACTTGCTGCTGTTCTACAAACCTCTGCTCTTGGAGGCCCAACACTGTCTACAAGAATAGAAGCACCCGTAGACATCAAGCACTTTTCTGGCGCCGTTGCCGGGGAGGTAAGGTAAAAGGTATTCACATCCTCCGACTACTAAGCTATTTTCTAGCATGTCGGTGTGTGAGTGCTCGAAGCTATTTCCTTTAGATCCTGCAATTGCATCTTTTTGTTTCTTGTTTTTATTTACACTAGTTAGGCATAATGGACAACAATGAGCTTCTTATTCTATTTCCTGATTTAAGACATGGATGGTTTGATGCGAAAATTAAAAAACCCATGGAACATATTAATATGAATGCTTTGAACACTATTGTTGCTAATGCTATGGAAAATTCTAAGCTTGGGGAAGCTGGTTTTGGTGAGCATGATATTTTTAGTCCCCCAAGCATTGAGGAGAAAATTTACTTTGATGATACTTTGCCTCTTATATTTGATGATGAGAATAATAATGATAGTTACTTTGTTGAATTTGCTCCCACTACAACTAATAAAATTGATTATGCCTATGTGGAGAGTAATAATCTTATGCATGAGACTCATGATAAGAATGCTTTATGTGATAGTTATATTGTTGAGTTTGCTCATGATGCTACTGAAAGTTATTATGAGAGAGGAAAATATGGTTGTAAAAAATTTCATGTTACTAAAACACCTCTCTATGTGCTGAAATTTTTGAAGCTACACTTGTTTTATCTTCCTATGCTTGTTACTTTGCTCTTCATGAACTTGTTTATTTACAAGATTCCTATTCATAGGAAGCATGTTAGACTTAAATGTGCTTTGAATTTGCTTCTTGATGTTCTCTTTTGCTTCATTGTCTATTTTCATGAGAGCATCATCATTAAAACTGCTGGGCCCATCTTAATGGCTATAAAGAAAGAACTTCTTGGGAGATAACCCATGTGTTTATTTTGCTACAGCAATTTTTGTTTTGTTGAGTCTTGGAAGTTGTTTACTACTGTAGCAACCTCTGCTTATCATGTTTTTGTGCCAAGTAAAGTTTCTATGTTAAAGTTGATGTTATATTTTGGATTGCTGCGCAGAAACAGCATTGCTGTCTGTCACGAATCTGGGCCTAATTCTCTGTAGGTAACTCAGAAAATTCTGCCAATTTACGAGCGTGATCCTCAGATATGTACGCAACTTTCATTAGTTTTGAGTTTTTCCGTTTGAGCAAGTCTGGTGCCATTTTAAAATTCGTCTTTACGGACTGTTCTGTTTTTGACAGATTCTGCCTTTTATTTCGCATTGCCGCTTTTGTTAAGTTGAATGAGTTTCTTTGTTCCATTAACTTTCAGAAGTTTTGTGCAATGTCCAGAAGTGTTAAGAATGATTGTGTCACCTCTGAACATGTGAATTTTTGATTATGCACTAACCCTCTAATGAGTTTGCTTGAAGTTTGGTGTGAAGGAAGTTTTCAAGGGTCAAGAGAGGAGTATGATATACTATGATCAAGAGGAGTGAAAGCTCTAAGCTTGGGGATGCCCCGTGGTTCACCCCTGCATATTCTAAGAAGACTCAAGCGTCTAAACTTGGGGATGCCCAAGGCATCCCCTTCTTCATCGACAAATTATCAGGTTCCTTCTCTTGAAACTATATTTTTATTCGGTCACATCTTATGTACTTTACTTGGAGCGTCTGTGTGCTTTTATTTTTGTTTTGTTATCTTAGTTCTCTGAATAAGTTCATCCTTGTGTGGGAGAGAGACACGCTCCGCTGGTTCGTATGAACGCATGTGTTCTTAGCTCATAATATTCATGGCGAAGTTTCCTCTTCGTTAAATTGTTATATGGTTGGAATTGGAAAATGCTACATGTAGTAATTGGTATAATGTCTTGAATAATGTGATACTTGGCAATTGTTGTGCTCATGTTTAAGCTCTTGCATCATATACTTTGCACCTATTAATGAAGAAATACATAGAGCTTGCTAAAATTTGGTTTGCATAATTGGTCTCTCTAAGGTCTAGATAATTTCTAGTATTGAGTTTTGAACAACAAGGAAGACGGTGTAGAGTCTTATAATGTTTACAATATGTCTTTTATGTGAGTTTTGCTGCACCGGTTCATCCTTGAGTTTGCTTCAAATAACCTTGCTAGCCTAAACCTTGTATCGAGAGGGAATACTTCTCATGCATCCAAAATCCTTGAGCCAACCACTATGCCATTTGTGTCCACCATACCTACCCACTACATGGTATTTCTCCGCCATTCCAAAGTAAATTGCTTGAGTGCTACCTTTAAACAATTCAAAATTTATCACCTCTTATTTGTGTCAATGTTTTATAGCTCATGAGGAAGTATGTGGTGTTTTATCTTTCGATCTTGTCATTTACTTTTGACAGACTTTCACAATGGACTAGTGGCACATCCGCTTATCCAATAATTTTGCAAAAAGAGCTGGCAATGGGGTTCCCAGCCCCAATTAATTAACTTTCATTAATAATTCTCTTCACATGTTTTGCTCTGATTCATAAGCAACTTAATTTTGCAAAAAGGCACTCCTCCATGGTATGTGAATGTTGGAAGGCACCCGAGGATTCGGTTAGCCATGGCTTGTGTAAGCAAAAGGTTGGGAGGAGTGTCATCCATAAATAAAGAAAAACTAAACTAAAGTACATGTGTAAACAAAAGAGAAGAGGGATGATCTACCTTGCTGGTAGAGATAACGTCCTTCATGGGAGCCGCTCTTGAAAGTCTGGTTGATGAGGTAGTTAGAGTGCCCACTACCATTCGTTGACAACAACAAACACCTCTCAAAATTTTACTTGTATGCTCTCTTTATGTTTTCAAAATAAAAGCTCTAGCACAAATATAGCAATCGATGCTTTCCTCTTTGAAGGACCTTTCTTTTACTTTTATGTTGAGTCAGTTCACCTATCTCTCTCCACCTCAAGAAGCAAACACTTGTGTGAACTGTGCATTGATTCCTACATACTTGCATATTGCACTTGTTATATTACTTTGCATTGACAACTATCCATGAGATATACATGTTACGAGTTGAAAGCAACCGCTGAAACTTAATCTTCCATTGTGTTGCTTCAATACCTCTACTTTGAATTATTGCTTTATGAGTTAACTCTTATGCAAGACTTATTGATGCTTGTCTTGAAAGTACTATTCATGAAAAGTCTTTGCTTTATGATTCAGTTGTTTACTCATGTCATTACCATTGTTTTGATCGCTGCATTCATCTCATATGTTTACAAATAGTATTATCAAGATTGTGATGGCATGTCACTTCAGAAATTATCTCTGTTATCGTTTTACCTGCTCGGGACGAGCAGAACTAAGCTTGGGGATGCTGATACATCTCCAACGTATCGATAATTTCTTATGTTCCATGCTACTTTATTGATGATACCTACATGTTTTATGCACACTTTATGTCATATTCGTGCATTTTCTGGAACTAACCTATTAACAAGATGCCGAAGTGCCAGTTCCTTTTCTGCTGTTTTTGGTTTCAGAAATCCTAGTAACGAAATATTCTCGGAATCGGACGAAATCAACGCCCAGGTTCCTATTTTGCCCGGAAGCATCCAGAACACACGAGAGTCGCCAGAGGGGGGCCACACAGGCCCCAGATGATAGGCCGGCGCGGCCGAGGCCCTGGCCGCGCCGCCCTATTGTGTCGTCGCCTCGTCGCCCCTCCGACTCCGCCTCTTCGCCTATTTAAAGGTCCCTGACCTAAAACCCGATAGGGAATAAGCCACGATACGAAAAACTGAGACGCCGCCATCGCGAAATCAAGATTCGGGGGACAGAAGTCTCTGTTCCGGCACCCTGCCGGAGCGGGGAAGTGCCCCGGAAGGCTTCTCCATCGACACCGCTGCCATCTCCACCGCCATCTTCATCACCGCTGCTGCTCCCATGAGGAGGGAGTAGTTCTCCATCGAGGCTCGGGGCGGTAGCTATGTGGTTCATCTCTCTCTCTGTACTCCAATACAATGATCTCATGAGCTGCCTTACATGATTGAGATCCATATGATGAGCTTTGTATCGCTACTAGTCTATGTGCTACTCTAGTGATGTTATTAAAGTAGTTTTATTCCTCCTTCACGGTGTAATGGTGACAGTGTGTGCACTCGTGTTAGTACTTGGCGTAGGCTATGATTATGATCTGTTGTAGATTATGAAGTTAACTATTACTATGATGGTATTGATGTGATCTATTCCTCCTAACTGGTGTGAAGGTGACAGTGTGCATGCTATGTTAGTACTTGGTTTAGTCGTGTCGATCTTTCATGCACTCTAAGCTTATTTAAATATGAACATTGAATTGTGGAGCTTGTTAACTCCGGCATTGAGGGTTCGTGTAATCCTACGCAATGTGTTCATCATCCAATAAGAGAGTGTAGAGTATGCATTTATCTATTCTGTTATGTGATCAAAGTTGAGAGTGTCCACTAGTGAAAGTCTAATCCCTAGGCCTTGTTCCTAAATACTGCTATCGCTGCTTGTTTACTGTTTTACTGCGTTACTACTGCTGCGTTACTACTGCTTGTTTACTTCCTACAATATTACTACCATCAACTGCACGCCAGCAAGCTATTTTCTGGCGCCGTACTACTGCTCATATTCATTCATACCACTTGTATTTCACTATCTTTTCGCCGAACTAGTGCACCTATTAGGTGTGTTGGGGACACAAGAGACTTCTTGCTTTGTGGTTGCAGGGTTGCTTGAGAGGGATATCTTTGACCTCTTCCTCCTGAGTTCGATAAACCTTGGGTAATCCACTTAAGGGAAACTTGCTGCCGTTCTACAAACCTCTGCTCTTGGAGGCCCAACACTGTCTACAAGAATAGAAGCACCCGTAGACATCAGGGATCATTGCCGCCATCACCACCGACGCCTCTCCATCGACCAACCATGTTTCCCCCATCCATGTGTGAGTAATTCCCCCGCTGTAGGCTGAAGGGGATGGTAGGGATTGGATGAGATTGATCATGTAATAGTCACAAGATTGTTAGGGCATGGTGCCTAGTATCCGTAGATGTTACTTTTATGATATTGTTGCAACTTGTTATGCTTAATGCTTGTCACTAGGGCCCGAGTGCCATGATCTCAGATCTGAACATGTTATTGTTTCATCATGATATGCATTTTTTATGATCTTACCTGCAAGTTGTATACACACGTTGTTGTCTGGAACCCGAGGCCCCAAAGTGACAAGAATTGGGACAACCGGAGGGGATGGCGGTGATGTGAGGATCACATGTGTTCACGGAGTGTTAATGCTTTGCTCCGGTACTCTATTAAAAGGAGTACCTTAATTTCCAGTAGTTTCCCTAGAGGCCCGGCTGCCACCGGCTGGTAGGACAAAAGATGTTGTGCAAGTTTCTCATTGCGAGCATGTACGACTATATACGGAACACATGCCTATGGATTGATTAGTACTTGGATACCGCTTTATTATTATCTGCAAATTCCCTACCATGATTGTTATATGAATTCTCTCATCCATGCAACGCCCGTTCATCCATCCTTGTGCCTACAATATTTTAATCCTGCTGTTTACTATAATCACTACTGCTGTCTTTATTTCACTGTTGCTGTTATTTCACTACTCCTACTGCTATAAAACTGCTATTGATAAACTCTTGCGAGCAAGTCTGTTTCCAGGTGCAGCTGAATTGACAACTCCGCTGCTAAGGCTTACAAGTATTCTTTGTCTCCCCTTGTGTCGAATCAATAAATTGGGTAATACTTCCCTCGAAGACTGTTGCGATCCCCTATACTTGTGGGTCATCAAGACTATTTTCTGGCGCCGTTGCCGGGGAGCATAGCTTTATTTGCAAGTTCACTTGGATTGATATTGTTCGCTGCAAATCCTCCATCATGGGTAAACCTCGCGATACTAAAGTCGCCATATTACCATCCACTACAAGAAAAGGTACAACTCTGAGTACCTCTGCTGCTCTTGATTCACCATCTGTGATAAGTCAACTTGTTTCACCACCACAAGCTTCACGTGTTGGTATTTCTGCTGAATCTGAAAACTCCTCTGATAATTTTGATGATGCTTCTACTGTGCTTGATAATACTGGTTCATTAGGTCCTTTTCTAGATGCTACAATTGCTAGGTCTAGACAAATTGAAAATACTGAAACTCCTAATGAAAATACTGTTACACCTGTTAATTCACCTGAGATGATCTTGATGAAGATTATGTGGAACTTGATGATGATTTTATTGATAAATGCAATGCTACTACTAGTACAAGTAACCTTAAAAAGCTTATTGCACAACATGCTGTTAGATATAAACTGTCTCCTGATCCTAAATTTGCCACATCTCCTATAAACATTAAGGATAAAGATTATGACTTTTCTCTTGATTTATCTCATATATCTATTGTTGAGAAAACACCTTTTTGTGGTACTGAAAAAGAGAGTGTTGTAGAACATATGAATGAGCTTTCTACTTTAAGTAGCTTGTTTTCTGATGATGTTAAGATGCGTACTTATTTTGTTACTAAGATTTTCCCTTTCTCATTAAAGGATGATGCTAAGATTTGGTATAATAATTTGCCTCCTGATTCTATTGATAGTCCAAGTTGTTTGCTTGATGTTTTCTTTCGAAAATATTTTGCCGCTAGTGCTCAACATATTGCTCTGCAGAAAATTTATAGTTTTGATCAAGAAGATGGAGAGAAATTGCCTGAAGCTTGGGCAAGATTTTGCTCTCTTATTAGAGCTCGGCCTGGACATGATTTGGAAAAGCATGATTTACTTGATATATTTTATAGTGGACTAACCATTGAGTCTAGGGCATACCTGGATAGTTGTGCTGATTTTGTTTTCAGGAAAAGAACTCCGGACGAAGCTGAAGAATTATTGGCTAAAATAAGTAAAAATCATGATGATTGGTCTACACCTGAACCAACCCTGACACCAATATTGAAGAAGAGGGGTATGATTGAATTAAATGATGAATATATGAGGGAAGCCAAGAAATCTCTTATGGAGAAAGGTATTAAATCTGAAGATGTGAAGAATTTACCTCCTATAGAAGACCTATGTAAGATAATTTCCCCTTCATCCACAATTGAGGTACATTCCCTTCAACGCTTTGATAGAGGAGATATCCCTTATTCAAAACCTCCTGATCAATGTTTAGATGAATTTGATAATTATATTGTTAAGCAAAATAATTTTAATATGAGAGTAGAGAATCATCTAATGGAAAATTCTCAAGCTATTAGTAAATTGCATGATATTGTGGAGAGAACCTCCAATGATGTTAAGATGCTTGTTAAACATTTTAATATGATTCAAACCCAAATTGATCAACTTACTAAAGTGCAAAATGACTTGTTAAAAAATACTCGTGAAGAAAAACATGCTTATGAAGTAACAACTAGAGGTGGTGTTTCTACCCAGGATCCTCTGTATCCTGAAGAGCATCCCAAAAGAATTGAACAAGATTCTCAAAGAACTAAAGAAACTAGTAGTCCTTCTAAGAAAAAGAAGAAGAAACATAAAACTGTTGTAGAATCCTCTGAACCTGTTAATGATGCTAATAGTATTTCTATTTCTGATGCTGAAACTGAAAGTGGTAATGAACATGATGAAGATAATGATAAGAATGATACTCCTGATAAAGAAGAAATTGAAAAAGAACCTGAAAAGCATGCTAAAAATAAAAAGTATACTAAAGAAGATTTTATTACAAAGAAACATGGTAATGAAAGAGAACCTTGGGTTCAAAAGCAAATGCCTTTTCCTGCTAAGAAACTAAAATCAAAGGAGGAGGAACATTATAATAAATTTTGTGATTGGATGAAACCTTTATTTTTGTAAATCCCTTTAACGGATGCTATTAAATTGCCTCCTTATTCAAAGTATATGAAAGATATTGTCTCTAACAAAAGGAAAATTCCTAATGAGGAGATTTCCACTATGCTCGCTAATTACTCTTTCAATGGTAAGGTTCCAAAGAAGCTTGGAGACCCAGGTATACCGACTATTCCTTGTTCTATCAAGAATAACTATGTTAGAACTACTCTATGTGATTTGGGAGCAGGAGTTAGTGTGATGCCTTTTTCTCTTTACAAGAGACTTGATTTAGATAAGTTGATACCAACTGATATATCTTTGCAAATGGCTGATAAATCTACTGCTATTCCTGTTGGTGTATGTGAAGATGTTCCTGTTCAAGTTACTCAAAATTGCTTAATATTAACTGATTTTGTTGTGTTGGAAATGCCTGAAGATGATAATATGTCTATTATTCTTGGAAGACCCTTTCTAAATACTGCAGGGGCTGTTATTGATTGCACTAAAGGAAAAGTTACTTTCAATGTTGATGACAAGGAGCATACTGTCTATTTTCCAAAGAAGATTGATAAAGTATATGGAGTTAATACAATTTGTAATTTGAAAACTATCAAGGTGGGATCATTTGATTGTCCTATATATGAGCCTAAAGAAGAATATCAAACTCTTGTGATTGGATCCGTATCAATTCAATATAAGGTAACATGATTGATTTGAGGTTTATTTCATCTCATGTCATATAAAATTTATTTGGTAGCAAGACTTGATCAACCTTGTTAACAAGTATATTGTAAATGCATGAGAGAGCTAAACAACACTTCTTTCATCCTCCACTTGTTTTACTTGCTGTAGCACTTTTAGTTTTGCAATATGCTTTAGTCATTTAAGATTTTGGAAATCATTTTCCTGCGCTGTAATAATCAATTTAACACCCAGAAATGTGCATTTTTCGAAGTTCTCAAAAATTTACAAAAATTATACAGGTAGTCTTATTTTTCGAAGAGGCACCTGGGAGCACCTGGGATGACCTGTGGGGCACCCAGGGTGGCACCTGGCGGCCGGCCAGAAGGGGCGCCACCCTGTTGTGTGGGGCCCTCCTTGCCCCACTTCTTCATCTCTCTCTCCCATCTCACTCTCTCTCCCGAAAAACTCGCACCAGCTTTCTCTCACTCGTGTTTCTGCTCAAGAACTCAAGATTTCTCGATCTCTTTGCTCAGCCCAGATTCTGAAATTTGGCACATTTGCTCTCCGGTATGTGACTCCTTTGATTATCCAATTAGAATTTCGTTTGGTTGAGTATATATTGAATATTTTGCTGTTGTAGGTAACATGTTTAGTGAGCTTGCATGCTTGTTCTAAGTGGTAAAAACTAGTTTTGATGCATGTTTAGTACTCTAGCAAGTTCCTATAGTAGTTTCCCTCAATTATATACCTTGAAATCAAATTTTATAATGATTGTTGAAAAATTTCAGAAAATGGAAGGGAGTAGGCACCAACTAAATCAACAAGAATTGGAGGTGCAAGAAGTCATGAGAGTTCACCGCGAAGAGGGAGTATACCCCTCTTATTACCCATGCACTGATTTTATGCGGAATGCAGGAATTTTGCAAGATGTTCAAAAACTGATTTCCAATGCAGGGTTGGAAAGTTTCGTTGTTGGTGAACCTTACCAATATGCGAAATTAACCATGTCGGTGGTGCAGGATTTCGAATTCAATCGGTCCCAAACTAACCCAATGGTTCAATACAAAATTTATAATAAAACTGTCAACTTGCCCTTTAGTGATTTTTGTGCAACAATTAGAGTGCCACAATGGGGATCCTGCGAGAAGGTCAGGGGAACGCCGCGGGAGCTCTCGAGTCTTTATACGATGATTTGTCATGGGAGAAGCTTCTCCGATGATGGTGGTAAAATCAGTAGTATTCAACTCCCAGCTATTCGCTACTTTGCTTATTTCATCACAAAGTGCGTTCTTGCTAGAAAGAATGCAAGTAAGTTGTCTATCCAAGATATGGCTTTCTTAGCTGCTGCATTGCATCATGATAGGACTTATAATTTGGGTGCTTTGATAGCTTGTAGACTTGCTACTAACCGTGAGAAGGGAGGAATTTGTGGAGGTCTCATCGCCTCTCGTTTATTAGCTATGCATGGTGTAGAACCTCACCATCTAGATATTCAGCTCTCCATAGAGAAACTTGATGTTGTTTCTATGATTAAACATGAATTTGTTTCGGATACGTCTAATTTGAGCAACCTGTCTTACAAGATAACATTCTATAAGAAAACTTGGAGAACAACTAAGAAAACTGAAAAGCTAGTACGATTGCCTGCACCTGTTTTGTTTAACCTTGATTCCAGGGAAAGGTGGTCGGTCACAGAAAATGAGCTAAATGCATACATAGAAAGAGAAGGCCATCATGCAAGGGACGGCACGGAGGAGGCCGAGGAACACCTCGACTCGTCATCCGATGCAGCGAGCTCCTCACATCAACATTATGGTCATGAGGAGCCTCCACGCTATTCTTCTGCGCAGGGACCTTATTATCACACCATGTACGATCCACCGGCGTGGAACCCCGACCCTCGCTGGGGTTGAACTCCACTTAGGCCAAAAGCCTAAGCTTGGGGGGAGGTATACCGGAATCACTCATTCTTTGCATATTATGGTTGCTGGATACTTGTAAATACTTGTTTAGTTTCTTAGAGTGGTTTTCTAATGAGAGGGAGATGATATTTGGGGAAGTGCTGTCTAAAAACAGATTCTGGGCTGTTACCAAAAAAATTCGTGCGCACAGCCAGAACGTTATTTTGAGTTGAAAATTTTTGAGCATGTTCCCCAGGTTGTTATATAACTTTCATTAGTTGAACACTTTTTTAACTGAGCAACGGAAGATTTTTATAAAAATCGATTTCTGTACTGCTGTCAGGTTTTGGCAGATTTCTGTCATTCTGCTTTTCTGTGTTTCTGTTAGTTTGCATTCTCTTGTTTTTGTTTTGTTTCTTTCCTAAAACACAAAAAGACCAAAAATATTTCTGTTGTTTCTCTTCACCATTTGTTTATTTGGTTCTTTGCTCTTATTTTACTTTATTTGCTATCGTTGGTTTGCTATGAGAAAATCCAAAAAGATTTTGCTTTGTTTGCTTGTTTCCTTTTGTTCTTGTTTCTAACCCGAAAACACCAAAAATATTTGTTGTTCTTCTTTGGTTTTGTAAAGTTCATTAGGGAGTTCAGAGGTCTCCGGTGGTTGGAGCTTGGTTTCATTCCATATTATTATTCAAGCTGCACAAGTGAAAGGCAATAATGACGATCTACGACAACTTGACTGTGGTGAGAGGCTGGTATGAACTCTATTTGTTTTCATTTTTGTACATATAATCATCCATGTGAGCATGCTTAGTTGGTTCATGTGAGGTATATGTCATTTAATGAAAGTCTAGTAGTTCATGATCTCTCATGATTAGTTCCAATCTATTAATAATGAGTAGCATGTCATGAATATTTGCTTGCATTGTTTTATTCATAGATCGGTATGACATTGTGCTATCCTCCTCTGAATAATTCACTCGAATCGACTTGGCACATGCTCACGCGTGCATATGACTAAACAAAAGTCAATTAAGCCTCGATGATTTACTTTGCTTCCGAGTTCTTGTATCACTTTTATGCCTCCGTTAATTTTATTTTGTCGCAAGCATGATTATGACAGTTATTGCTATCTTGATTGTCGCTTCCCAGTCTATTGCTAGCCTTCACTTGTACTGAGCGGGAAAGCTGCTCGTGCTTCCAAATACCTGAAAACCAAGTTATTCCAAAGTGTCCACCATAAATACCTATGCATGCCATTTCAAACCATTCCAAGTAAATTCTCATGTGCTACCTTTAAACCTTCAAACTATTTCTCAATTTGTGTTAATGTTTTATAGCTCATGAGGAAATATGTGGTGTTTTATCTTTCAACCTTGTCATTTACTCCACAGACTTTCACCAATGGACTAGTGGCACATCCGCTTATCCAATAATTTTGCAAAAAGAGGCAACGGGGTTCCCAACCCCAATTAATTAACCTTCACTAATAATTCTCTTCACATGTTTTGCTCTGATTCATCAGTAAGCAACTTAACCTGCAAATAGACACTTCCCCATGGTATGTGAATGTTGGAAGGCACCCGGATTCGGTTAGCCATGGCTTGTGTAAGCAAAGGTTGGGCGGAGTGTCATCCATAATGAAACTAAAATGCATGTGTAAACAAAAAGAAAAGAGGGATGATCTACCTTGCTGGTAGAGATAACGTCCTTCATGGGAGCCGCTCTTGAGAGTCTGGTTGGCGAGGTGGTTGGAGTACCCACTATCATTCGTTGACAACAACAAACACCTCTCAAAATAATTTTACTTCTGTTTTTGAAAAATGAAAAGCTCTAGCACATGTTAATCCATGCTTCCCTCTGCGAAGGGTCAATCTTTTACTTTTATGTTGAGTCACCATCCTTTCTTTGAGCACCTTCTTGAGAGCATAACTGTCATTCTTAGTATAATATGCTTGTCCCAAAATATGATCAGCTGTGGTATAACTTTGATGCTTTTATCTTTGACAATTTTACTTCTAGTCTTTCTATGAACTTCAGAGGTGCCTGGGCATTTATGTTTTGCTGTACAAATACAGGCAAGCGAGATACCACTTTATCATATCTTTCCATGAACATTGCAATCCTGCTTATAGAAGTGTTTCATGATGCTTGTTATTAGTTTGTTGGTATCTTTTTCATGATTGATACAGATGACTTTATTTGCATGTACCTTATTATGAATTGCTTAAGCACTTGCCATATCATGATAATATTTACATCATATGAACAAATGTGTTCGTGAAAGTTCTTTTATCGCACTCAGTTGTTAACTGAATTGCTTGAGGACAAGCAATAAGCTAAGCTTGGGGGGAGTTGATACGTCCTAAACGTATCTACTTTCGCGAACACTTTTGCCATTGTTTTGCCTCTAATTTGTGTATTTTGGAAACAACTAGCACGGACTAACGCTGTTTTCATTGCTCCGGTGTCTCGTTTTTGTGCAGAAATTCAACTTTCAGGAAAATCCTCGGAATTTATGTCAAAGGGCCTATTTTTCTAGAAGAATCACGGAGCCAGAAGGGCAGGCCTGGGGGAGGCCCAGACCACCCAGACACTAGGCCGGCGCAGCCTGGAGGGCGCGCCGCCCTAGCGTGTGGCCCCCTCGGCCGCCTCGCCCCTTCGGACTACTTAAGGGTTTCGATCTAAAAACGCGAGACGAGAAGTCGAAGAAACCATCCGACGCCGCCACCGTCGCGAAACTCCGTCTCGGGACCAGAAACTCCGTTCGGCACTCCGTCGGGACGGGGTGGAGGGGATCATCGCCGCCATCACCACCGACGCCTCTCCATCGACCAACCATGTTTCCCCCATCCATGTGTGAGTAATTCCCCGCTGTAGGCTGAAGGGGATGGTAGGGATTGGATGAGATTGATCATGTAATAGTCACAAGATTGTTAGGGCATGGTGCCTAGTATCCGTAGATGTTACTTTTATGATATTGTTGCAACTTGTTATGCTTAATGCTTGTCACTAGGGCCCGAGTGCCATGATCTCAGATCTGAACATGTTATTGTTTCAACATGATATGCGTTGTTTTATGATCTTACCTGCAAGTTGTATACACACGTTGCTGTCCGGAACCCGAGGCCCCAAAGTGACAAGAATTGGGACAACCGGAGGGGAAGGCGGTGATGTGAGGATCACATGTGTTCACGGAGTGTTAATGCTTTGCTCCCGTATTCTATTAAAAGGAGTACCTTAATTTCCAGTAGTTTCCCTAGAGGCCCGGCTGCCACCGGCTGGTAGGACAAAAGATGTTGTGCAAGTTTCTCATTGCGAGCACGTACGACTATATACGGAACACATGCCTATGGATTGATTAGTACTTGGATACCGCTTTATTATTATCTGCAAATGCCCTACCATGATTGTTATATGAATTCTCTCATCCATGCAACGCCTGTTCATCCATCCCTGTGCCTACAGTATTTTAATCATGCTGTTTACTATAATCACTACTGCTGTCTTTATTTCACTGCTGTTATTTCACTACTCCTACTGCTATAAAACTGTTCGATAAACTCTTGCGAGCAAGTCTGTTTCCAGGTGCAGCTGAATTGACAACTCCGCTGTTAAGGCTTACAAGTATTCATTGTCTCCCCTTGTGTCGAATCAATAAATTGGGTAATACTTCCCTCGAAGACTGTTGCGAAACCCTATACTTGTGGGTCATCAACCGCCATCCAGCATGCATCTATGCCTAAATAGTCCACCTTCGGGTTAGCATCCGCACCCCCTCCAGTATTAAGTTGCAAACAACAGACAATTGCATTAAGTATGGTGCGTAATGTAATCAACACAAATATCCTTAGACAAAGCATCGATGTTTTATCCCTAGTAGCAACAACACATCCACAACCTTAGAACTTTCTGTCACTGTCCCAGATTCAATGGAGGCATGAACCCACTATCGAGCATAAATACCCCCTCTTGGAGTTACAAGTATCAACTTGGCCAGAGCCTCTACTAGCAACAGAGAGCATGCAAGAACATAAACAACACATATATGATAGATTGATAACCAACTTGACATAATATTCTATATTCATCGGATCCCACCAAACACAACATGTAGCATTACAAATAGATGATCTTGATCATGTTAGGCAGCTCACAAGATCTAAACATGATAGCACAAGCGGAGAAGACAACCAACTAGCTACTGCTATGGACCCATAGTCCAAGGATGAACTACTCACGCATCAATCCGGAGGCGGGCATGGTGATGTAGAGCCCTCCGGTGATGATTCCCCTCTCCGGCAGGGTGCCGGAGGCGATCTCCTGAATCCCCCGAGATGGGATTGGCGGAGGCGGCGTCTCTGGAAGTATTTCCGTATCGTGGCTCTCGGTCATAGGGTTTTCGCGTCGGAGGCTTTAAGTAGGCGAAAGGGCAGCCTCGGAGGGGCCAGGGGGTGGCCCCCATAGGCCGGCGCGCCCAGGGGCCAGGCCGCGCCGCCTTGTGGGGTGGGGCCCCACGGCCCCCTCGACCCCCTCGGCTCTCTGGAAGCTTCCGCGAAATATAAGACCGGGCGTTGATTTCGTCCAATTCCGAGAATATTTCCTTTGTAGGATTTCTAAAACCAAAAACAGCAGAAAACTGCAACTGGCGCTTTGGCATCTTGTTAATTAGTGCTGGAAAATGCGTAATAATGATGTAAAGTATGTATAAAACATGTGATGAGGTCTAAGACCCCGTTTGTGGCCCGATCTCGCGATTGACCCAAATCCAAAAGGGGGAAAGAGGGAGAGGACACGAAGAACGCGAAGAACACGGAGAACACACGCACACCAACCCGATACAATCGATACTTACCCTCGTGGCTCGATGGACCACGCCAATAGAATCAACCCGGAAGAGACCCGAGGTAGAATTCCGAGAGGAGAGATTGGTGAGGGAGATGAATCTAGGAGTGGGAGAGAGAGTGGGGAAACACTAGAATCTCACACACCAAATCCAATCATCCAACAAGGGGTGCCTTGATACAAAGGGGATGAAACCCTAGGGAGACAAAGCTCAAAGTCATGTTTAAGCCTAAATCTTGTCTGAAGAGCTATGGGGGCGACCTGGGGGCTTATATAGGCATACAAGGCGACATGGGTCGAAGAGGTACAAGTTGGTGGGTCAAACCCGACGAATCCGGTCCAGGGGCCGGTCCAACCGGGCCTGGGACGGGCAATCCGGTCCAAACCGGGCCAGGGACCGGGTGCAAACCGGTAACGGCTCAGATGCCCCTCCGGTTGGCGTCAGCGCATCGTCCGGTTGTCGCCGGAGGGAGCCCGGTCTGGGGCCCGGTCTAACCGGCCGTGGGGCCGGCCTGGCCGGTCTGTGGCCCGGTCTGACAGGCCTCTGGGCCGGCTGGGCCTTTTCCTCCGCCTCTTCTTCCTCTTCCTTCTTCTCTTCTTTCCTTCTTCTTCTTCCTTCTTCCTTGCACCATGGGAGTTCCTTCTCTCTTGGTCCTTGTCGATGTCGGCACCTGTAGACACCATTATGATAGGCATGAGGTAGCATACCATTCAAGTTGGTGTTGACGTCGACCATAGAGAGGATAGGGTTCACCTTGACATATATGGCGGGGTTTTGTGTTGTTGGTCCACTTGGGGGACTCCTTGGCCATGGTGTAGCGTCGACGATAGGCGGGGCTGCATCATCCCCCCCCCCCCTTGGGGAAGAGTCGTCCTCGACTCTTGTTCCTCCTCACCGATGATGTAGACGTTGATCCTTGTAGCTTGGTGAAGGACTTGTATAGGTGCCCTTGTATCCTTATGGATGCTCGTCGTAGTGCGGGCGTCTTTGTTGAAGTCCATAATGGGTCTCCCATGTAGTGGTGGAGGGACAAAGTCTCGGTCGAAGAAGAACGTGGGGAAAAACAACTTGCGAAAGGAAAGCTTGTGGATGCCAATTTGGGGACCGGCGAACAAGAGGCTCTCAATCAAATACGAAGCATCAAGTCGTTTCCCCAAGAGGCATTTGGCAAAAATGGTAACCGAAAGAGTGTCGATGTATCCAAAATTTGGTGGGGCAAGCATGTAAAAGTTTGGTTTGTAAAGTGTCAAAAATGTTGTGGGCCCCGGACTTACCCGTCCAAAACTCCTGTTATGCATACAATTTCACGATCCCAAGATCATTCCATCGTGAATACATAACCGAACTGATACCAGATTACATCATCCATTTCAGTACCGAAATAATATTAATACGGAAGTCTTACATCATAGGCCATCAAGGCCGAAGTTCAACAAACAGCAGCGGAATTTATTTGACTTCAAACAGCGGGGGAAACCCACGTCAGGCCTTTACCCTACAGGCGGCTGACTGGGAGAGCGTCCTAGTTCGCGTCTTCGGCGTCGTACTCTTCTTCTTCGAAATACTCCTCTTCAAAGTCTGGCCAAGTAAATAGCCAGGACAACAATGCCAATGAGTACGTTTGAATGTACTCGCAAACCACCTTAGAGAGAAATAAAGGATATGCAATTTGGCAGTAGCAAGGAACAGGCACTAGACTAGGGCGACAAGGGGCGAGAGGTGGTTCCTCTCGAGAGTATGACATCTCCATATCTTTGTTGAAAACCTTTTCGAAAACAAGTTTCTTTTGAAGACTAATAGGTCCGGGTGGCCCATTTTCCTTCCGGCCATCTCATATGGCCAAAACAACTTTTCCAACTTTCCACCGTACCTCCCAGGTACATCTCCTCCAGTCCCACTGGCATTTTCCCGTACCTTCCCGGTACCTTTCAAAAATCTTTTCTTTGAAAACATTTGTAAAACAAAACTCTTCAGCGTAGGTATCATGCCTTCCCAACCGTCCATGACCGCGGACGCGGCTATTCGAATAGTTTTCACTCTGCAGAGGTTGTACACTTTCACCATAAGATCCGATAAATCCGCCGGGATCATCCCTGGTTCACCAAGCGTCAAAACGCGAGGCTCGGATAACCGATCGTAGTTTTTCGCTTGCTCGCCATAGCCTAAGACATGCCGCCTAGAGTTGTACCTCCCAACACCAGAGTCCGAGGGGTCGTTTACCCAGGAGTAGCAAATTCCCCGACCAGCTCGACCCTCCGGAATGCCGCGACCAACTGCGGGGCATTATTCAATGGGAGCTCATAGGTTGTACCCCTGCCATCGATACGCAATGGAAAGGCGTCCCCAGTTCGTCGGGAAGGCCACGGTCGATAGGTGTCCATGCTCGGACTACCCCTTACATTTGCAGGACCCAAACTATGGCGAGACAAACTACTACGCTACGCCCCGTGCCCACTTTGGGGTAATATGGTTGCACTGTCTAATTGGTCAGGTTAAGTACCCAAGGCACCGAAGTTTCTCGAAAACCTTTTCCTCTCCACTTTATTCCAGCACAACTCACTTTTTCAAATCAGCTTTTCATTTTTAAACTCCCACTTGGGCAGGGTTACCCCATTCCAAGGTTTTCAAAAAACAATCTTTCTCGGAAACATTTTCCAAAAACTTTTCCACAAGGGCTCCCAACCTATAGTCCATCTTTTCTTGAAAATCGGCGACAAGGATGATGAGGTGATAAGCACCAAATCACTGTTAAGATTGGGATCAGTAGGTTCCAACAAGGGCTGCACCCTAAGGGTGGATTAATAAAAACTCAGGTGGCGCTAACCACCGAAATGAAAATAAAATGACATGCACTTTATAAAACCTGCAGTAATGCAAGAGTAAGATATATAGGATCAAAGATGCATCAAGAGGTGGCTTGCCTTGATCAGCAAAGTGCCCCTGGTCTTCCTCTTCAATCCCTCCAAAGTCTCCTCCTCCTTCGTTGTCGGCGGTGTTCGAATCTAGCGCCGCAAAAAGAAAACAACAAGCAATATCCAATCACAAACCACACCAGAATAATTCACATAAAAATTTGGTAAAATCACAGTATGTAAAGGTTTACTAATGCAAGCTACTGAAAGTGGTTTCACCCATTTATGATTTTTAAAACAAAAGATATGATTTTTGCAATTCCAGAAATGACTTAGGAGCCATTTAAATGGTCTAAATCTTTCTGTATGTCATAAAAATGCATGCAGCATACCTACTGAAAGCTAATAACATGTAGAGTACACATGCACAAGAATGACATGCAAATAATCTTTTAAATGACCTAGGTAAATTAACTAAGGCAGAAACCAGAGCATACAAACAACAAGACACACCAGTATCAGAGCATCACCAATCAACACCAAACATACCCCTGGATAGGTGAGACTAAATGTGAACTAACCCCACTGGTTTGGTATTTTTATGATTTGTAAATGATTTTATAAAAATCAAATACTGAAAAGATATACTGTTTCAGTAATTAATTTCTTGGAATTAAACTATAACTCTTATAAATATTTCCCTTGGCACAAAATTACTATATAGATATATCTACCAGTAGCACTTGGGTTTGTTTCAAAATCAGTATTATTTTTCAAATTAAAAATCATTTACTGGCTCTCTGGACAGATCTTGTTTTATAAAACAATTAAAATCCAGGAAGCTCCTGCATGAGGGACTAGTGCCAAAATGAAGCTATCTACATACCCTTCGCAACCCAATTGACCTCATGCAGAAAGGTTGCATAAATATCACACACTAAATAAATTACACAATCAGATACTTTTTAGGTTTGTATTTTTCAGCACATATTCACAGCACTAAATCACATGCATGCACTTTCTAGTGGTAGGTAAAACATCTGTGAGCATCCAGAAACTTGAATCAACCCATTTGGTCACTGGACGAATTTTTGGTGATTTAAATACTTTGCAGAGATTTACTGGCAGGTTAATAGGAAGAAAAAGAAAGAAAAGAAAAGGGTCGGCGCTGCTGGGCTCGCCGGATTCAGCCCAGCAACGGCTCCGCAGCGCGGGAGCGGCCGTTTCAAACGGCGCCGACGTGGCGTCCACGGGGGCGCGGGCCAGGGGAGGCGAATGCATGCAGCCGTCCGATCACGTGGAGATCGACGGCTGCTGCGCGTCGTCTCCACGGCGCCATGCACGACGTGCGCAGGCTACCTGGGAACTGGCGGAGGCTGGGGTGCTTACCTCGGTGAGCAGCTGACGACGGGGCCTAGCGCGTTGGAAGCGGAGGAGCGTGCTCCGTCGAATGGTGGTCGCGGCGGCGAAAACAGAGGGACTTTCTCCGGCTGACGTTGACGGCGGTGTCGACGCTGTTCGGAACGCCGGCGGCTACAGGAGGTCCTGGGAAACGAAAACGGGTGCGTCAGAACGAGGCGAGGTTGGGGCTTCCAGTGGAGGTGGTGGCGGGCGAAACAGAACCCCTTTTTCCGGCGAGCGACGGCGACGGTTCACGGACGTTGCTCGTCACGGCGGCGTCTACAGGGATCCCTGGAAGGTGAAAAAGAGTGCGTTAGAGAGAGGGGTCAGAGGAGCGTCCAGGGAACAATGAGGGGAGAAGAATGGCGGCGCCCTTCGACGGCAACCTTCACCGGAGCTTGCAGCAATGCGAGCAACGTCGCGGCCAGCATGGAGGAGAGGAGCTCCTCTCCTCTCGGGAGGTGGAGTTGGGGTGGAGTGGGGTTCTGGTGGCGAGGGAGTTGAGCAAGAGGGTCCTGGCCGTTTTATATCGCGCCGCGCGGTGCACGGTGCACCGCGTCCGTGGCGAGGAGAAGGGCGTGCGGCGGCAGCGTATTGGGCGAGGTGGGCGGCGGGGCTACGTGGCTGATCGACGGTGCCACTGTCCACGCCTCGGCGCGATGCGCGCGTCCCTCAGCGAGGCAGAAGGGAGGGACGTGATCTGGCGAGGCTGCCGGCCAGGCGTGCGTCCAAGGACGTGACACGGCGTCGCTGATGGCGTGCGAGGGATGGGAGGGGACGGTGCTGGCGTGCGTCTCCGTGACAGGTGAGCGCTCTCCCGTGCCCGCCCCGTTGTCCACGGTCACCGGCGCGCAAGGGTGGGGTGGCCATGCTTGGCCGTGCCAATGCCGGCGTGCGCGTCGCCCATTGGGGGTGACCACGGCGGGTCAGAGGGAGAGAGTGGAAGAGGGAAGCCAGGACGTTGTCTAGGGGGTTTAGAGGGTTGCAGCGAGCGTTGATGACATGCTGGATTCGCGGCACACGCAGCAGGGTGAACGGAGGAAGAATTTGGCCTCATCTGGGTGACCACGGGTGGAGCCGACAAAAGGGGCGGCCTAGGAGCTAGGGGAGGGACAGGAGAGGTTGCCAGGGTGATAGAGAGGACTGAGCAGCACCTCTAGGACAAGCAGATCGAGCCAAAAGAAAAAGGAAGAAGAAGATCTCTCCCAGCTCCACATGCACGGCTCACACGTTTTTGTTCAAGAGAGGGAGAGAGAGAGGGGTCGAGCTGGGTCTGGGAGGGAGCAGGTGAGCTGGTGTGGCTCCAGCATGTCGTGTGTGAGTGCTGGTGAGGAGAGGGAGTGAAGGAAATAAAGATGGGAGGGGGGGTGGTGATCATGGCCGGCATGGTCATTTCCTCCTTTTCTATTTCCTTAGAAAATTCTGGTAAGCACACCTAAGCATGAGCTAGGGCTGAGTTAGGACAAAACTATGATTAGACAAAGGTGTGCTTGGTTGTAGAATTTTTAGACATGAATTTGGAGAAAGATGGAAAGGATTTGAAAGAGAGAAATTTTGGGGAGAGACATGATCTAGAAAGATTATTAGCACATGCAATATTGACCTCATTCTCAAGGGTTTTGGCATGGTTGATTTGAATAAAAATCAGAGATCAAAAAGGGTGTCACATGTGAGAAAGGTGTTAGGGTTTTAGGGTTTCTCACTCAATTGAAATCTTCACAAGTGACAACACACACATCCTACAAGCAATACAAGGTCAACTATATGCATGCACATTTTTAAAGATAGAAAAAGTTTTTGTTGGCCCAAAAATTTGTATTCCAAAATTTTTAAGCAAGGCACAAAAGTTGGGTTGTTACAAACCTTCCCCCCTTAAAATGAATCTCGTCCTCGAGATTCGGTGGCTAAGAACTGAAGAGTGCGGGAAAGTCCTTCCGAAGTTGATCCTCTCGTTCCCAAGTGGCTTCCTCCTCGGAATGGTTACTCCATTGGACCTTACAGAACTTAATCTTCCTTCTTCGGGTGAGACGGATAGATTCTTCCAAAATCCGAAGGGGTACCTCACGGTAAGTTAAGTCGGTGTTGAGGTCGAGGGTGCGATAATCGATGTTCTTGAAGGTCTCGGGCTTGTCAGGCACTTGGAGGCATCGTCGAAGGAGAGAGATGTGGAAGACATCGTGGAAATCTGCTAGCTCGGCAGGCAGTTCCAACTTGTAAGAAACTTCTCCTCGTCGATCGAGGATCTTGAAGGGTCCAATATATCTTGGCGCCAACTTACCCTTAACATGAAACCGTTGCATTCCTTTGAGTGGGGTGACTCGAAGATAGACATAGTCTCCAATATTAAAGATCAATCCGCGACGCTTGGAATCAGCGTAGCTCTTCTGACGGGATTGAGCGGCCTTGAGGCGGTCGCGAATTAATTGAACTTGCTCTTCGGCTTCACGGAGGTGGTCAGGTCCAAAAACTTTACTATCTCCAGTCTCGGACCAGTTGAGAGGGGTTCGACAACGGCGACCATATAAGGCTTCGAAGGGGGCCATCTGCAAGCTGGCTTGATAACTATTGTTGTAAGAGAACTCTGCGAAGGGTAGACAATCTTCCCATTTGGCTCCATAGGCGAGGACACAAGCACGAAGCATGTCTTCAAGGATCTGATTCACTCTTTCGGTTTGACCTCCGGTCTGTGGATGATAGGCGGTACTGAAGGACGGGTTTGTCCCAAGGGCTTCATGCAGGCTCTTCCAGAATCTGGAGGTGAATTGGGTGCCACGATCCGATACTATCCTTTTTGGTACTCCGTGGAGACTCACAATCCTGGATATGTATAGGTCGGCTAGTTGTGTTCCATGATAAGTGGTCTTGACGGGAATAAAGTGAGCTACTTTGGTAAGTCGATCGATGATGACCCAGATGGAGTCATGACCACGTTGAGACTTAGGAAGTCCCGTGATGAAATCCATTCCGACTTCTTCCCATTTCCACTCGGGGACTTGGAGGGGTTGGAGCAGTCCAGCTGGTCGCTGATGTTCAGCCTTCACTTTCTGGCACACGTCGCATCGAGCGATGAAAAAGGCTATTTCTCGCTTCATACCGTGCCACCAGAATTGTTTCTTCAGGTCTTGATACATCTTGGTTCCTCCGGGGTGGATTGAGTAGGGGGTGTCGAGAGCTTCCTTCGTGATGAGTTGCTTCAAGTCTTCCATATTGGGTACACAGAGGCGTCCTTTGTACCACAAAACTTCTTTGGCATCAATGGTGAAGCCAGGAACTTCTTCCCTATCCATCCTATGCTTAATTCCTTCAATGCTCTCATGACCCACTTGAGCTTCCTTGATCTGGTCGGATAAAGTAGGCTTCAACTCCAGATTTGCCAGAAAACCATTGCTGACCAACTCGAGGCCGAACTCCTCAAGTTCTTCATATAGCTTGGGTTGAGCAACCTTGATGAGGGCGTTCAATGAACAAGGCTCTCGGCTAAGGGCATCAGCTACGACATTGGCTTTACCGGGGTGGTAATGAATGCCGAGGTCGTAATCCTTGATGAGCTCCATCCATCGGCTTTGCCTCATATTCAGCTCCCGCTGAGTGAAGATATACTTCAGGCTCTTGTGATCTGTGTAGATCTCGCAGCGATTCCCAACTAAATAATGACGCCAGGTCTTCAGGGCGTGAACTACCGCAGCAAGCTCTAAGTCATGCGTGGGGTAATTCATCTCGTGCGGTCGAAGTTGTCTTGACAAATAAGCTATCACCTTGCCTTCTTGCATCAGCACACTACCCAGACCAATTTTCGATGCATCACAGTACACATCAAAATCCTTGGTGATATCAGGCATGGTCAAGACGGGGGCTGTAACTAATCTCTTCTTGAGTTCCTGAAAGCTGGCCTCACATTTGTCGGTCCATTCGAACTTCTTATCCTTTTTCAACAGTTGCGTTAAGGGTCTCGCAATGCTGGAGAATCCCTCAACGAACTTGCGGTAATAACCCGCCAATCCTAGAAAGGCGCGGACTTCGGTCTGGTTGGTAGGGGCCTTCTTCTCCAAGATGGACTGAATCTTGGAGGGGTCGACTGATACTCCTCCGGCAGAAATGACATGACCAAGGAATCCTACTTCTTTCAGCCAAAATTCACATTTACTAAACTTGGCGTAGAGCTGATGGTCTCGGAGAGTTCCCAAAACAATCCGCAGATGTTCAGCATGCTCTTCTTCATTCTTGGAGTAGATCAGAATATCGTCGATGAAAACCACGACGAACTTGTCGAGGTACTTCATGAACACCTTGTTCATGAGATTCATGAAATAGGCAGGGGCATTGGTCAGTCCAAAGGACATCACGGTATATTCAAAAAGTCCATACCGGGTGGTGAAGGCAGTCTTGGGAATGTCTGACTCTCGAACCTTGAGTTGATGATAACCAGTTCGGAGATCTATCTTAGAGAAAACTCGGGCGCCATTCATCTGGTCGAACAAATCTTCAATCTTCGGGAGGGGGTATTTGTTCTTGATGGTGACATCATTCAGTTTCCGGTAATCCACACACAGGCGGATAGTACCGTCCCGCTTATCCACAAAGATAACAGGAGATCCCCAGGGGGATGCGCTCGGGCGAATCAACCCTTTCCTCAACATGTCGTCCAACTGCTTCTTCAACTCAACTAATTCTTGGGGGTTCATCCGGTAAGGTCGCTGAGCGATGGGGGCAGTTCCGGGGACTAGCTCGATGATAAACTCGATATCCCGATCAGGGGGCATACCGGGTAACTCATCGGGGAAAACCTCAGGGTACTCACAAGCTATGGGTACTTCATGCAGAGCTGGACTGGCTACACTCTTCTTACATAAGGCCTTCGATGATGGCATGGTCGCCACATGCTCAACTACTTCACCATCCTCAGCAGTCAGGGTTATGGCTCGGCGAACACAATCTATGTGACCCTTATACTTCACCATCCAATTCATCCCGAGGATAACTTCTAAACCTTGCTCTCCTAATACAATCAGATCTGCGTGAAAACGCTTTCCCTGAATATCTATGGGAACATCCTTGCAGGATAAATCCGTTTTGGTGGAGGCTCCCGGGATTTGGACTATCATAGGCCGTTGCATGATCGTAGGCCTCAAACCACTCTTTCTAGCGAACGGCTTAGTAACAAACGAGTGTGATGCTCCAGAATCAAACAAGACAGTGGAGGGTACCGAGTTGACAGGGAACGTACCCAGAACAATATCCGGAGCTTCCTGAGCTTCTTCAGCATTGACATGGTTCAGGTGGCCTCTGGATGGTCCAGCTAATTTCCTCTGGTTCTGGTTCCTTCCGGCAGCAGTGCGAGCTTGTCCCTGATTTGGCTTGGGCGCATTGGGGCGCTGAGCGGGGTTCATCTTGTTGGGACACTCCTTGGAGAAATGACCCGGCTGTCCGCAGGTGTAGCATCCATTGGTAGGGATGCGGACAGTCACTAGTAGGAAAACCATTATAGGTACTGTGGCGCACGAAACTGTCCATGCGCCACAAAATTATTTCTGTGGCGCACCACATTCATGCGCCACAAAAATTTGACCGTTTCTGTGGCGCACCGTCAGCTCCATGCGCCACAGAATGTCGACTTTCTGTGGCGCACTGTGGCTGGTGCGCCACAGAATTTCCATGGGGCCCACGCGGGGTCCAGCACTGCACATGGGCGAATTGAATTCTGTGGCGCATGGTGGCATATGCGCCACAGAAGTTCAAAATTCTGTGGCGCATGGTGGAATGTGCGCCACAGAAGTTCAAAATTCTGTGGCGCATGGTGGCATGTGCGCCACATAATTATTAACTTCTGTGGCGCACCAACAATATGCGCCACAGAATTCTGCAGGATTTTTTCTCCCCACGCAACTCCCCCCCCCGTGGATCGCCTTTTTTACCTTTGTAAAAAATAAAAGAAATAGATAGAAATTTCAAAAAATAAAATCCTTCGAGATTCCCATATATTATGTCATCTAGCACCACTGAAATTTAACAAACATGAATTTTGACTTTTTTTGCAAAATTGCGTGGGAAAATCATCAAACTGGATTTCTGGTTGCATACGAACTCGAAAAAAACGCACAATATATCAAAATGTTCCCACGAAAATTCTACATTCGAATTCACCGGGGCATGCCCGGTTGGACAATTTTTAGAATCGCCAAATTCGAAAAGAGTAAAAAGTTACGGCCAGTTAAAGATTTTTTCCTGCAAAATAGAAAAATTGAAAAAAAAATTCTGTGGCGCATCTCTGCCCCATGCGCCACAGAAGTTTGCCCGAAAATTTTGAATTTGGCCGGCGCCAACATCTTCTCCACCTCTTCTCCTCCACCTTCTCCTCCACCACTTCTCCTCCACCACTTCTCCTCTCACTTCTCCATCTCCTCACTTCTCCTCCCACCACCACCACCACCTCCTCCCTTCTCCGGCGACCACCACCACCTTCTCCTCCTCCTCCGGCGACCACCACCACCTTCTCCGGCGACCACCACCACCTCCTCCGACGACCATCACCACCTCCTCCTCCGACGAACAACTCCGGCGACCAACACCAACACCACCACCACCTCCGGCCACCACCACCTCCGGCCACCACCACCACCACCACCTCCGGCCACCACCACTATCACCACCACCACCACCACCACCACCACCTCCGGCCACCACCACCACCTCCGGCCACCACCACCACCACCATCACCACCACCACCACCACCACCACCACCACCACCACAATCACCACCAACACCACCACCTCCTCCACCGGCCAACACCACCACCACCACCACCACACAAAAAACGGCGAAATTCCGGCGGCCCCAGATCTAGATCTAGATCTAGATCTAGATCTAGATCTGGCCGCCACTTTTTTTTGAAATTCGAAAAAATTCTGTGGCGCATATTGGCATGGTGCGCCATAGAAGTTTGACAGACAATTCTGTGGCGCATATTGGCATGGTGCGCCACAGAAGTTTCAAAATTCCGTGGCGCACGTACATATGCGCCACAGAATTTTCAATACTAGTCGCGTGGTAACTGTGGCGACCTGGATATGCGCCACAGAATTCGATTTTGGTGCGCCACAGTTAGCCTTTTTTCCACTAGTGAGTGTTGTTCTGGCGGTTGTAGTTGGGATTGTAGTTGCTTCCTCCAGAACGCTGAGGGTTGAAGTTGCGGTTGGGGTTGTTGGGGCGAGGTGCAGGGGTTGGTGCCCTCTGTGGCTGGGGCGCCGGTCTAGGTGGAGGGAAACTGCGGGGTCGCTGAGTGCTGGAGCTGCCCTGCTGCAGCATCGCCTTGCGCTTGCGGTTTTCAAACGCATTCTTGCGCTTGCTCTCAACCATAATGGAGGCATCTACCAGCGACTCGAGATCAGGGTATGGAACAGCCACCAAGATACTCTGCATCTCATCGTGCAGACCGTTCAGAAAGCGGTCCTTCTTCTTCTCTTCGGTGTCGGTGTCTTCTGGAGCATACCTGGACAGAGTGGTGAACTTGTCCATGTACTCCACTACAGACATGCTTCCTTGCCTCAGATTCACGAACTTGTCCTTCATGAGCTTGATCAGTCCAGACGGAATGTGGGTCTTGCGGAACTTGGCCTTGAATTCTTCCCAGTTGATGACGTGCCCTTCAGCTTGAATGGCCTTGACGTTTTCCCACCAAGCGCGGGCAGGTCCAGAAAGAAAGTGAGTGGCGAACAACACCTTCTCATCATTGCCGACTCCGGCGACTTCCAGGTTGTTCTCAATGGTGCGAAGCCAATCATCGGCATCGAGAGGTTCAGTGCACTTGGAGAAAACAGGAGGGTTGGTGCTCTGGAAATCTTTCAGCTTAGAGCGGGGTTCTCCATTCCCGTTCCCGCCATTATTGTTGTTGGCGTTTCCGGTAGCAAGTTGAGCGAGGTGCTGGAGGGTAGCAAGGCTAGCTTGGCGCTCTGCACGGGCGGCATCGCGGTCTTCCATCACAAGGCGCAGAAGTTGCGCCATGGTTGGGTCCGGAGGTGGAGGGGGGTTTTGGTATGACCCGCTGGCGTTTCCACTACGGGTTTCAACCATCCTGGAGAGGTGTGGATTCAGATATTAATGGAGAAACAAGGAGATGGGCAGCCATTTAAAAGGGGAGGGCTTGTTAAAAATGCGGAACTTTGAAAACGGAAACACGCAAATGCAAAGTAGGCAAGATGGCATAACATAGCAGGGTGCCGAAGGCACAACATAGTCATACAGCATCACAACATAAGTCTCATACATCACAACCAAAATGGATGGTTTTAACAGAACCATCATCATAAGTCTACTCGCATCGCACGGGGGCCTATATCATCGCCCTACAATAAGGTGGTGCGAGTCTGGGGGGTAGTACTCTAGAAGTCGTCAAGGTCCACGACAGGACCCTCAGGTGCAGGTGGGGCGCCCTCGTCGAAGGGTGGCTCCTCGGGGTCCTCCTCGGGCATCAGTGGCTCAGGCTCCTCATCTTCATCATTGATGAAGGCCTCATCCTCGGTATCAGGCTCCATATCGAAGTCCTCCTCCTCGTAGTCGTCGTCGTCGCTGAGAAGGGCCTCGTTCTCCTTGCGGAGATCCTCACCGTCGTCCTCAAGCTCCTCAATAGTGGCCTCCATCTGAGCAGTCAGAGCCTCCAGCGAAGCCACCTTCGCCTTCAGGCGTGAAGCCCTCCGGCGTGCAGCAAGTCTCTTCTTGCGCTCACTGGCCAAGTCGGCCTGTGCAGCAGCAAGCTCGGCGCGAAGTGTCACGATCTCGTCCTCCTGCAGATCGCACCTCTCTCGGGCGCGGTCCTGCTGAGTCTGAGTGTGGTGCAGAAGGTACTCCAAGTGGTGCAGCTGGTGAGCGGTGTCTGGGTGCGGGGCGCCGGCCACGGGCTGACCTGCGCCGTCGCGCAGCCCAAGGTACTGGTAGCCAGTGTCGGCGATAGCCTCCGGGTGAAGGAGAGCAAGGCGGGCAAGTGCCTCCTGGAAGACTCGGATCATCCCGTCGAGCCACGTGCGCTCCATCACGTCAACAGTGAACTCCTCAGAAACGGGGGCAACCTCGCCCCCCCTGACGACGCAGGTGACCAGCCAGGCCATCTCCGAGTCCTCCGGCCTCTCGGTACGGACGCCCTTCACCTCGGGTGCCGGACGCCCACACCGAAAAGCCAGGTCGGCCAGGGCCCGCTCGAAGAAGTAGAGGGGCGGCCTCACCCCAACCTGGTGAAAGTGCGAGTACTCGATCGGCATCTATACAAATTTTAAGGTAGATTAAGTTAGTGACCACAGTGTGCAAAATTTTAAGCATAGTAAAACTTTAATGCAAGTAGAATTTTTGAAAACAGAGGGAGGTAAGGAACTTAAGCATTTTCAGCATTTAGTCAACCTCTTTGTTTTAAGAAACTATTTTTTGGTCTGATCTAACGCCCATGCTAACTAAGGTCTCCTACAGTCAGGATGGCTCTGATACCAGCTCTGTGGGGCCCCGGACTTACCCATCCAGAACTCCTGTTATGCATACAATTTCACGATCCCAAGATCATTCCATCGTGAATACATAACCGAACTGATACCAGATTACATCATCCATTTCAGTACCGAAATAATATTAATACGGAAGTCTTACATCATAGGCCATCAAGGCCGAAGTTCAACAAACAGCAGCGGAATTTATTTGACTTCAAACAGCGGTGGAACCCACGTCAGGCCTTTACCCTACAGGCGGCTGACTGGGAGAGCGTCCTAGTTCGCGTCTTCGGCGTCGTACTCTTCTTCTTCGAAATACTCCTCTTCAAAGTCTGGCCAAGTAAATAGCCAGGACAACAATGCCAATGAGTACGTTTGAATGTACTCGCAAACCAACTTAGAGAGAAATAAAGGATATGCAATTTGGCAGTAGCAAGGAACAGGCACTAGACTAGGGCGACAAGGGGCGAGAGGTGGTTCCTCTCGAGAGTATGACATCTCCATATCTTTGTTGAAAACCTTTTCGAAAACAAGTTTCTTTTGAAGACTAATAGGTCCGGGTGGCCCATTTTCCTTCCGGCCATCTCATATGGCCAAAACAACTTTTCCAACTTTCCACCGTACCTCCCAGGTACATTTCCTCCAGTCCCACTGGCATTTTCCGGTACCTTCCCGGTACCTTTCAAAAATCTTTTCTTTGAAAACATTTGTAAAACAAAACTCTTCAGCGTAGGTATCATGCCTTCCCAACCGTCCATGACCGCGGACGCGGCTATTCGAATAGTTTTCACTCTGCAGAGGTTGTACACTTTCACCATAAGGTCCGATAAATCCGCCGGGATCATCCCCGGTTGGACAATTTTTAGAATCGCCAAATTCGAAAAGAGTAAAAAGTTACGGGCAGTTAAAGTTTTTTTCCTGCAAAATAGAAAAATTGAAAAAAAAATTCTGTGGCGCATCTCTGCCCCATGCGCCACAGAAGTTTGCCCGAAAATTTTGAATTTGGCCGGCGCCAACATCTTCTCCACCTCTTCTCCTCCACCTTCTCCTCCACCACTTCTCCTCCACCACTTCTCCTCTCACTTCTCCATCTCCTCACTTCTCCTCCCACCACCACCACCACCTCCTCCCTTCTCCGGCGACCACCACCACCTTCTCCTCCTCCTCCGGCGACCACCACCACCTTCTCCGGCGACCACCACCACCTCCTCCGACGACCATCACCTCCTCCTCCGACGAACAAGGCGACCAACACCAACACCACCACCACCACCACCACCACCACCACCACCACCACCTCCACCCCACCTCACCACCACCCCCTCCCACCACCACCACCTCACCACCACCACCCACCACCACCACCACCACCACCACCACCACCACCACCACCACACCACCAACACCACCACCTCCTCCACCGGCCAACACCACCACCACCACCACCACACAAAAAACGGCGAAATTCCGGCGGCCCCAGATCTAGATCTAGATCTAGATCTGGCCGCCACTTTTTTTTGAAATTCGAAAAAAATTCTGTGGCGCATATTGGCATGGTGCGCCACAGAAGTTTGACAGACAATTCTGTGGCGCATATTGGCATGGTGCGCCACAGAAGTTTCAAAATTCGTGGCGCACGTACATATGCGCCACAGAATTTTCAATACTAGTCGCGTGGTAACTGTGGCGACCTGGATATGCGCCACAGAATTCGATTTTGGTGCGCCACAGTTAGCCTTTTTTCCACTAGTGAGTGTTGTTCTGGCGGTTGTAGTTGGGATTGTAGTTGCTTCCTCCAGAACGCTGAGGGTTGAAGTTGCGGTTGGGGTTGTTGGGGCGAGGTGCAGGGGTTGGTGCCCTCTGTGGCTGGGGCGCCGGTCTAGGTGGAGGGAAACTGCGGGGTCGCTGAGTGCTGGAGCTGCCCTGCTGCAGCATCGCCTTGCGCTTGCGGTTTTCAAACGCATTCTTGCGCTTGCTCTCAACCATAATGGAGGCATCTACCAGCGACTCGAGATCAGGGTATGGAACAGCCACCAAGATACTCTGCATCTCATCATGCAGACCGTTCAGAAAGCGGTCCTTCTTCTTCTCTTCGGTGTCGGTGTCTTCTGGAGCATACCTGGACAGAGTGGTGAACTTGTCCATGTACTCCACTACAGACATGCTTCCTTGCCTCAGATTCACGAACTTGTCCTTCATGAGCTTGATCAGTCCAGACGGAATGTGGGTCTTGCGGAACTTGGCCTTGAATTCTTCCCAGTTGATGACGTGCCCTTCAGCTTGAATGGCCTTGACGTTTTCCCACCAAGCGCGGGCAGGTCCAGAAAGAAAGTGAGTGGCGAACAACACCTTCTCATCATTGCCGACTCCGGCGACCTCCAGGTTGTTCTCAATGGTGCGAAGCCAATCATCGGCATCGAGAGGTTCAGTGCACTTGGAGAAAACAGGAGGGTTGGTGCTCTGGAAATCTTTCAGCTTAGAGCGGGGTTCTCCATTCCCGTTCCCGCCATTATTGTTGTTGGCGTTTCCGGTAGCAAGTTGAGCGAGGTGCTGGAGGGTAGCAAGGCTAGCTTGGCGCTCTGCACGGGCGGCATCGCGGTCTTCCATCACAAGGCGCAGAAGTTGCGCCATGGTTGGGTCCGGAGGTGGAGGGGGGTTTTGTCCTGACCCGCTGGCGTTTCCACTACGGGTTTCAACCATCCTGGAGAGGTGTGGATTCAGATATTAATGGAGAAACAAGGAGATGGGCAGCCATTTAAAAGGGGAGGGCTTGTTAAAAATGCGGAACTTTGAAAACGGAAACACGCAAATGCAAAGTAGGCAAGATGGCATAACATAGCAGGGTGCCGAAGGCACAACATAGTCATACAGCATCACAACATAAGTCTCATACATCACAACCAAAATGGATGGTTTTAACAGAACCATCATCATAAGTCTACTCGCATCGCACGGGGGCCTATATCATCGCCCTACAATAAGGTGGTGCGAGTCTGGGGGTAGTACTCTAGAAGTCGTCAAGGTCCACGACAGGACCCTCAGGTGCAGGTGGGGCGCTCTCGTCGAAGGGTGGCTCCTCGGGGTCCTCCTCGGGGTCCTCCTCGGGCATCAGTGGCTCGGGCTCCTCATCTTCATCATTGATGAAGGCCTCATCCTCGGTATCAGGCTCCATATCGAAGTCCTCCTCCTCGTAGTCGTCGTCGTCGCTGAGAAGGGCCTCGTTCTCCTTGCGGAGATCCTCACCGTCGTCCTCAAGCTCCTCAATAGTGGCCTCCATCTGAGCAGTCAGAGCCTCCAGCGAAGCCACCTTCGCCTTCAGGCGTGAAGCCCTCCGGCGTGCAGCAAGTCTCTTCTTGCGCTCACTGGCCAAGTCGGCCTGTGCAGCAGCAAGCTCGGCGCGAAGTGTCACGATCTCGTCCTCCTGCAGATCGCACCTCTCTCGGGCGCGGTCCTGCTGAGTCTGAGTGTGGTGCAGAAGGTACTCCAAGTGGTGCAGCTGGTGAGCGGTGTCTGGGTGCGGGGCGCCGGCCACGGGCTGACCTGCGCCGTCGCGCAGCCCAAGGTACTGGTAGCCAGTGTCGGCGATAGCCTCCGGGTGAAGGAGAGCAAGGCGGGCAAGTGCCTCCTGGAAGACTCGGATCATCCCGTCGAGCCACGTGCGCTCCATCACGTCAACAGTGAACTCCTCAGAAACGGGGGCAACCTCGCCCCCCCTGACGACGCAGGTGACCAGCCAGGCCATCTCCGAGTCCTCCGGCCTCTCGGTACGGACGCCCTTCACCTCGGGTGCCGGACGCCCACACCGAAAAGCCAGGTCGGCCAGGGCCCGCTCGAAGAAGTAGAGGGGCGGCCTCACCCCAACCTGGTGAAAGTGCGAGTACTCGATCGGCATCTATACAAATTTTAAGGTAGATTAAGTTAGTGACCACAGTGTGCAAAATTTTAAGCATAGTAAAACTTTAATGCAAGTAGAATTTTTGAAAACAGAGGGAGGTAAGGAACTTAAGCATTTTCAGCATTTAGTCAACCTCTTTGTTTTAAGAAACTATTTTTTGGTCTGATCTAACGCCCATGCTAACTAAGGTCTCCTACAGTCAGGATGGCTCTGATACCAGCTCTGTGGGGCCCCGGACTTACCATCCAGAACTCCTGTTATGCATACAATTTCACGATCCCAAGATCATTCCATCGTGAATACATAACCGAACTGATACCAGATTACATCATCCATTACAGTACCGAAATAATATTAATACGGAAGTCTTACATCATAGGCCATCAAGGCCGAAGTTCAACAAACAACAGCGGAATTTATTTGACTTCAAACAGCGGGGGAAACCCACGTCAGGCCTTTACCCTACAGGCGGCTGACTGGGAGAGCGTCCTAGTTCGCGTCTTCGGCGTCGTACTCTTCTTCTTCGAAATACTCCTCTTCAAAGTCTGGCCAAGTAAATAGCCAGGACAACAATGCCAATGAGTACGTTTGAATGTACTCGCAAACCAACTTAGAGAGAAATAAAGGATATGCAATTTGGCAGTAGCAAGGAACATGCACTAGACTAGGGCGACAAGGGGCGAGAGGTGGTTCCTCTCGAGAGTATGACATCTCCATATCTTTGTTGAAAACCTTTTCGAAAACAAGTTTCTTTTGAAGACTAATAGGTCCGGGTGGCCCATTTTCCTTCCGGCCATCTCATATGGCCAAAACAACTTTTCCAACTTTCCACCGTACCTCCCAGGTACATTCCTCCAGTCCCACTGGCATTTTCCCGTACCTTCCCGGTACCTTTCAAAAATCTTTTCTTTGAAAACATTTGTAAAACAAAACTCTTCAGCGTAGGTATCATGCCTTCCCAACCGTCCATGACCGCGGACGCGGCTATTCGAATAGTTTTCACTCTGCAGAGGTTGTACACTTTCACCATAAGGTCCGATAAATCCGCCGGGATCATCCCCGGTTGGACAATTTTTAGAATCGCCAAATTCGAAAAGAGTAAAAAGTTACGGGCAGTTAAAGTTTTTTTCCTGCAAAATAGAAAAATTGAAGAAAAAAATTCTGTGGCGCATCTCTGCCCCATGCGCCACAGAAGTTTGCCCGAAAATTTTGAATTTGGCCGGCGCCAACATCTTCTCCACCTCTTCTCCTCCACCTTCTCCTCCACCACTTCTCCTCCACCACTTCTCCTCTCACTTCTCCATCTCCTCACTTCTCCTCCCACCACCACCACCACCTCCTCCCTTCTCCGGCGACCACCACCACCTTCTCCTCCTCCTCCGGCGACCACCACCACCTTCTCCGGCGACCACCACCACCTCCTCCGACGACCATCACCACCTCCTCCTCCGACGAACAACTCCGGCGACCAACACCAACCACCACCACCACCTCCCACCACCACCACCTCACCACCACCTCCACCACCACCACCACCCCTCACCACCACCACCACCACCACCACCTCCCGCCACCACCACCACCACCTCCGGCCACCACCACCACCACCATCACCACCACCACCACCACCACCACCACCACCACCACAATCACCACCAACACCACCACCTCCTCCACCGGCCAACACCACCACCACCACCACACAAAAAAACAGCGAAATTCCGGCGGCCCCAGATCTAGATCTAGATCTAGATCTAGATCTGGCCGCCACTTTTTTTGAAATTCGAAAAAAAATTCTGTGGCGCATATTGGCATGGTGCGCCACAGAAGTTTGACAGACAATTCTGTGGCGCATATTGGCATGGTGCGCCACAGAAGTTTCAAAATTCTGTGGCGCACGTACATATGCGCCACAGAATTTTCAATACTAGTCGCGTGGTAACTGTGGCGACCTGGATATGCGCCACAGAATTCGATTTTGGTGCGCCACAGTTAGCCATTTTTCCACTAGTGAGTGTTGTTCTGGCGGTTGTAGTTGGGATTGTAGTTGCTTCCTCCAGAACGCTGAGGGTTGAAGTTGCGGTTGGGGTTGTTGGGGCGAGGTGCAGGGGTTGGTGCCCTCTGTGGCTGGGGCGCCGGTCTAGGTGGAGGGAAACTGCGGGGTCGCTGAGTGCTGGAGCTGCCCTGCTGCAGCATCGCCTTGCGCTTGCGGTTTTCAAACGCATTCTTGCGCTTGCTCTCAACCATAATGGAGGCATCTACCAGCGACTCAAGATCAGGGTATGGAACAGCCACCAAGATACTCTGCATCTCATCGTGCAGACCGTTCAGAAAGCGGTCCTTCTTCTTCTCTTCGGTGTCGGTGTCTTCTGGAGCATACCTGGACAGAGTGGTGAACTTGTCCATGTACTCCACTACAGACATGCTTCCTTGCCTCAGATTCACGAACTTGTCCTTCATGAGCTTGATCAGTCCAGACGGAATGTGGGTCTTGCGGAACTTGGCCTTGAATTCTTCCCAGTTGATGACGTGCCCTTCAGCTTGAATGGCCTTGACGTTTTCCCACCAAGCGCGGGCAGGTCCAGAAAGAAAGTGAGTGGCGAACAACACCTTCTCATCATTGCCGACTCCGGCGACTTCCAGGTTGTTCTCAATGGTGCGAAGCCAATCATCGGCATCGAGAGGTTCAGTGCACTTGGAGAAAACAGGAGGGTTGGTGCTCTGGAAATCTTTCAGCTTAGAGCGGGGTTCTCCATTCCCGTTCCCGCCATTATTGTTGTTGGCGTTTCCGGTAGCAAGTTGAGCGAGGTGCTGGAGGGTAGCAAGGCTAGCTTGGCGCTCTGCACGGGCGGCATCGCGGTCTTCCATCACAAGGCGCAGAAGTTGCGCCATGGTTGGGTCCGGAGGTGGAGGGGGGTTTTGGTCCTGACCCGCTGGCGTTTCCACTACGGGTTTCAACCATCCTGGAGAGGTGTGGATTCAGATATTAATGGAGAAACAAGGAGATGGGCAGCCATTTAAAAGGGGAGGGCTTGTTAAAAATGCGGAACTTTGAAAACGGAAACACGCAAATGCAAAGTAGGCAAGATGGCATAACATAGCAGGGTGCCGAAGGCACAACATAGTCATACAGCATCACAACATAAGTCTCATACATCACAACCAAAATGGATGGTTTTAACAGAACCATCATCATAAGTCTACTCGCATCGCACGGGGGCCTATATCATCGCCCTACAATAAGGTGGTGCGAGTCTGGGGGGTAGTACTCTAGAAGTCGTCAAGGTCCACGACAGGACCCTCAGGTGCAGGTGGGGCGCCCTCGTCGAAGGGTGGCTCCTCGGGGTCCTCCTCGGGCATCAGTGGCTCAGGCTCCTCATCTTCATCATTGATGAAGGCCTCATCCTCGGTATCAGGCTCCATATCGAAGTCCTCCTCCTCGTAGTCGTCGTCGTCGCTGAGAAGGGCCTCGTTCTCCTTGCGGAGATCCTCACCGTCGTCCTCAAGCTCCTCAATAGTGGCCTCCATCTGAGCAGTCAGAGCCTCCAGCGAAGCCACCTTCGCCTTCAGGCGTGAAGCCCTCCGGCGTGCAGCAAGTCTCTTCTTGCGCTCACTGGCCAAGTCGGCCTGTGCAGCAGCAAGCTCGGCGCGAAGTGTCACGATCTCATCCTCCTGCAGATCGCACCTCTCTCGGGCGCGGTCCTGCTGAGTCTGAGTGTGGTGCAGAAGGTACTCCAAGTGGTGCAGCTGGTGAGCGGTGTCTGGGTGCGGGGCGCCGGCCACGGGCTGACCTGCGCCGTCGCGCAGCCCAAGGTACTGGTAGCCAGTGTCGGCGATAGCCTCCGGGTGAAGGAGAGCAAGGCGGGCAAGTGCCTCCTGGAAGACTCGGATCATCCCGTCGAGCCACGTGCGCTCCATCACGTCAACAGTGAACTCCTCAGAAACGGGGGCAACCTCGCCCCCCCTGACGACGCAGGTGACCAGCCAGGCCATCTCCGAGTCCTCCGGCCTCTCGGTACGGACGCCCTTCACCTCGGGTGCCGGACGCCCACACCGAAAAGCCAGGTCGGCCAGGGCCCGCTCGAAGAAGTAGAGGGGCGGCCTCACCCCAACCTGGTGAAAGTGCGAGTACTCGATCGGCATCTATACAAATTTTAAGGTAGATTAAGTTAGTGACCACAGTGTGCAAAATTTTAAGCATAGTAAAACTTTAATGCAAGTAGAATTTTTGAAAACAGAGGGAGGTAAGGAACTTAAGCATTTTCAGCATTTAGTCAACCTCTTTGTTTTAAGAAACTATTTTTTGGTCTGATCTAACGCCCATGCTAACTAAGGTCTCCTACAGTCAGGATGGCTCTGATACCAGCTCTGTGGGGCCCCGGACTTACCAGTCCAGAACTCCTGTTATGCATACAATTTCACGATCCCAAGATCATTCCATCGTGAATACATAACCGAACTACCAGATTACATCATCCATTTCAGTACCGAAATAATATTAATACGGAAGTCTTACATCATAGGCCATCAAGGCCGAAGTTCAACAAACAGCAGCGGAATTTATTTGACTTCAAACAGCGGTGGAACCCACGTCAGGCCTTTACCCTACAGGCGGCTGACTGGGAGAGCGTCCTAGTTCGCGTCTTCGGCGTCGTACTCTTCTTCTTCGAAATACTCCTCTTCAAAGTCTGGCCAAGTAAATAGCCAGGACAACAATGCCAATGAGTACGTTTGAATGTACTCGCAAACCAACTTAGAGAGAAATAAAGGATATGCAATTTGGCAGTAGCAAGGAACAGGCACTAGACTAGGGCGACAAGGGGCGAGAGGTGGTTCCTCTCGAGAGTATGACATCTCCATATCTTTGTTGAAAACCTTTTCGAAAACAAGTTTCTTTTGAAGACTAATAGGTCCGGGTGGCCCATTTTCCTTCCGGCCATCTCATATGGCCAAAACAACTTTTCCAACTTTCCACCGTACCTCCCAGGTACATCTCCTCCAGTCCCACTGGCATTTTCCCGTACCTTCCCGGTACCTTTCAAAAATCTTTTCTTTGAAAACATTTGTAAAACAAAACTCTTCAGCGTAGGTATCATGCCTTCCCAACCGTCCATGACCGCGGACGCGGCTATTCGAATAGTTTTCACTCTGCAGAGGTTGTACACTTTCACCATAAGGTCCGATAAATCCGCCGGGATCATCCCCGGTTGGACAATTTTTAGAATCGCCAAATTCGAAAAGAGTAAAAAGTTACGGGCAGTTAAAGTTTTTTTCCTGCAAAATAGAAAAATTGAAAAAAAAATTCTGTGGCGCATCTCTGCCCCATGCGCCACAGAAGTTTGCCCGAAAATTTTGAATTTGGCCGGCGCCAACATCTTCTCCACCTCTTCTCCTCCACCTTCTCCTCCACCACTTCTCCTCCACCACTTCTCCTCTCACTTCTCCATCTCCTCACTTCTCCTCCCACCACCACCACCACCTCCTCCCTTCTCCGGCGACCACCACCACCTTCTCCTCCTCCTCCGGCGACCACCACCACCTTCTCCGGCGACCACCACCACCTCCTCCGACGACCATCACCACCTCCTCCTCCGACGAACAACTCCGGCGACCAACACCAACACCACCACCACCTGCCACCACCACCACCACCTCACCACCACCATCCCACCACCACCACCACCACCCACCACCACCACCACCACCTCCGGCCACCACCACCACCACCTCCGGCCACCACCACCACCACCACCACCACCACCACCCACCACCACCACCACCACCACCACCACCACCACCACCACCACCACAATCACCACCAACACCACCACCTCCTCCACCGGCCAACACCACCACCACCACCACCACACAAAAAACGGCGAAATTCCGGCGGCCCCAGATCTAGATCTAGATCTAGATCTGGCCGCCACTTTTTTTGAAATTCGAAAAAAATTCTGTGGCGCATATTGGCATGGTGCGCCACAGAAGTTTGACAGACAATTCTGTGGCGCATATTGGCATGGTGCGCCACAGAAGTTTCAAAATTCTGTGGCGCACGTACATATGCGCCACAGAATTTTCAATACTAGTCGCGTGGTAACTGTGGCGACCTGGATATGCGCCACAGAATTCGATTTTGGTGCGCCACAGTTAGCCTTTTTTCCACTAGTGAGTGTTGTTCTGGCGGTTGTAGTTGGGATTGTAGTTGCTTCCTCCAGAACGCTGAGGGTTGAAGTTGCGGTTGGGGTTGTTGGGGCGAGGTGCAGGGGTTGGTGCCCTCTGTGGCTGGGGCGCCGGTCTAGGTGGAGGGAAACTGCGGGGTCGCTGAGTGCTGGAGCTGCCCTGCTGCAGCATCGCCTTGCGCTTGCGGTTTTCAAACGCATTCTTGCGCTTGCTCTCAACCATAATGGAGGCATCTACCAGCGACTCAAGATCAGGGTATGGAACAGCCACCAAGATACTCTGCATCTCATCGTGCAGACCGTTCAGAAAGCGGTTCTTCTTCTTCTCTTCGGTGTCGGTGTCTTCTGGAGCATACCTGGACAGAGTGGTGAACTTGTCCATGTACTCCACTACAGACATGCTTCCTTGCCTCAGATTCACGAACTTGTCCTTCATGAGCTTGATCAGTCCAGACGGAATGTGGGTCTTGCGGAACTTGGCCTTGAATTCTTCCCAGTTGATGACGTGCCCTTCAGCTTGAATGGCCTTGACGTTTTCCCACCAAGCGCGGGCAGGTCCAGAAAGAAAGTGAGTGGCGAACAACACCTTCTCATCATTGCCGACTCCGGCGACCTCCAGGTTGTTCTCAATGGTGCGAAGCCAATCATCGGCATCGAGAGGTTCAGTGCACTTGGAGAAAACAGGAGGGTTGGTGCTCTGGAAATCTTTCAGCTTAGAGCGGGGTTCTCCATTCCCGTTCCCGCCATTATTGTTGTTGGCGTTTCCGGTAGCAAGTTGAGCGAGGTGCTGGAGGGTAGCAAGGCTAGCTTGGCGCTCTGCACGGGCGGCATCGCGGTCTTCCATCACAAGGCGCAGAAGTTGCGCCATGGTTGGGTCCGGAGGTGGAGGGGGGTTTTGGTATGACCCGCTGGCGTTTCCACTACGGGTTTCAACCATCCTGGAGAGGTGTGGATTCAGATATTAATGGAGAAACAAGGAGATGGGCAGCCATTTAAAAGGGGAGGGCTTGTTAAAAATGCGGAACTTTGAAAACGGAAACACGCAAATGCAAAGTAGGCAAGATGGCATAACATAGCAGGGTGCCGAAGGCACAACATAGTCATACAGCATCACAACATAAGTCTCATACATCACAACCAAAATGGATGGTTTTAACAGAACCATCATCATAAGTCTACTCGCATCGCACGGGGGCCTATATCATCGCCCTACAATAAGGTGGTGCGAGTCTGGGGGTAGTACTCTAGAAGTCGTCAAGGTCCACGACAGGACCCTCAGGTGCAGGTGGGGCGCCCTCGTCGAAGGGTGGCTCCTCGGGGTCCTCCTCGGGCATCAGTGGCTCAGGCTCCTCATCTTCATCATTGATGAAGGCCTCATCCTCGGTATCAGGCTCCATATCGAAGTCCTCCTCCTCGTAGTCGTCGTCGTCGCTGAGAAGGGCCTCGTTCTCCTTGCGGAGATCCTCACCGTCGTCCTCAAGCTCCTCAATAGTGGCCTCCATCTGAGCAGTCAGAGCCTCCAGCGAAGCCACCTTCGCCTTCAGGCGTGAAGCCCTCCGGCGTGCAGCAAGTCTCTTCTTGCGCTCACTGGCCAAGTCGGCCTGTGCAGCAGCAAGCTCGGCGCGAAGTGTCACGATCTCGTCCTCCTGCAGATCGCACCTCTCTCGGGCGCGGTCCTGCTGAGTCTGAGTGTGGTGCAGAAGGTACTCCAAGTGGTGCAGCTGGTGAGCGGTGTCGGGTGCGGGGCGCCGGCCACGGGCTGACCTGCGCCGTCGCGCAGCCCAAGGTACTGGTAGCCAGTGTCGGCGATAGCCTCCGGGTGAAGGAGAGCAAGGCGGGCAAGTGCCTCCTGGAAGACTCGGATCATCCCGTCGAGCCACGTGCGCTCCATCACGTCAACAGTGAACTCCTCAGAAACGGGGGCAACCTCGCCCCCCCTGACGACGCAGGTGACCAGCCAGGCCATCTCCGAGTCCTCCGGCCTCTCGGTACGGACGCCCTTCACCTCGGGTGCCGGACGCCCACACCGAAAAGCCAGGTCGGCCAGGGCCCGCTCGAAGAAGTAGAGGGGCGGCCTCACCCCAACCTGGTGAAAGTGCGAGTACTCGATCGGCATCTATACAAATTTTAAGGTAGATTAAGTTAGTGACCACAGTGTGCAAAATTTTAAGCATAGTAAAACTTTAATGCAAGTAGAATTTTTGAAAACAGAGGGAGGTAAGGAACTTAAGCATTTTCAGCATTTAGTCAACCTCTTTGTTTTAAGAAACTATTTTTTGGTCTGATCTAACGCCCATGCTAACTAAGGTCTCCTACAGTCAGGATGGCTCTGATACCAGCTCTGTGGGGCCCCGGACTTACCATCCAGAACTCCTGTTATGCATACAATTTCACGATCCCAAGATCATTCCATCGTGAATACATAACCGAACTGATACCAGATTACATCATCCATTTCAGTACCGAAATAATATTAATACGGAAGTCTTACATCATAGGCCATCAAGGCCGAAGTTCAACAAACAGCAGCGGAATTTATTTGACTTCAAACAGCGGTGGAACCCACGTCAGGCCTTTACCCTACAGGCGGCTGACTGGGAGAGCGTCCTAGTTCGCGTCTTCGGCGTCGTACTCTTCTTCTTCGAAATACTCCTCTTCAAAGTCTGGCCAAGTAAATAGCCAGGACAACAATGCCAATGAGTACGTTTGAATGTACTCGCAAACCAACTTAGAGAGAAATAAAGGATATGCAATTTGGCAGTAGCAAGGAACAGGCACTAGACTAGGGCGACAAGGGGCGAGAGGTGGTTCCTCTCGAGAGTATGACATCTCCATATCTTTGTTGAAAACCTTTTCGAAAACAAGTTTCTTTTGAAGACTAATAGGTCCGGGTGGCCCATTTTCCTTCCGGCCATCTCATATGGCCAAAACAACTTTTCCAACTTTCCACCGTACCTCCCAGGTACATCTCCTCCAGTCCCACTGGCATTTTCCCGTACCTTCCCGGTACCTTTCAAAAATCTTTTCTTTGAAAACATTTGTAAAACAAAACTCTTCAGCGTAGGTATCATGCCTTCCCAACCGTCCATGACCGCGGACGCGGCTATTCGAATAGTTTTCACTCTGCAGAGGTTGTACACTTTCACCATAAGGTCCGATAAATCCGCCGGGATCATCCCCGGTTGAACAATTTTTAGAATCGCCAAATTCGAAAAGAGTAAAAAGTTACGGCCAGTTAAAGTTTTTTTCCTGCAAAATAGAAAAATTGAAAAAAAAATTCTGTGGCGCATCTCTGCCCCATGCGCCACAGAAGTTTGCCCGAAAATTTTGAATTTGGCCGGCGCCAACATCTTCTCCACCTCTTCTCCTCCACCTTCTCCTCCACCACTTCTCCTCCACCACTTCTCCTCTCACTTCTCCATCTCCTCACTTCTCCTCCCACCACCACCACCACCTCCTCCCTTCTCCGGCGACCACCACCACCTTCTCCTCCTCCTCCGGCGACCACCACCACCTTCTCCGGCGACCACCACCACCTCCTCCGACGACCATCACCACCTCCTCCTCCGACGAACAACTCCGGCGACCAACACCAACACCACCACCACCTCCGGCCACCACCACCTCCGGCCACCACCACCACCACCACCACCTCCGGCCACCACCACCATCACCACCACCACCACCTCCGGCCACCACCACCACCACCTCCGGCCACCACCACCACCACCTCCGGCCACCACCACCACCACCATCACCACCACCACCACCACCACCACCACCACCACCACAATCACCACCAACACCACCACCTCCTCCACCGGCCAACACCACCACCACCACCACCACACAAAAAAACGGCGAAATTCCGGCGGCCCCTAGATCTAGATCTAGATCTGGCCGCCACTTTTTTTGAAATTCGAAAAAAAATTCTGTGGCGCATATTGGCATGGTGCGCCACAGAAGTTTGACAGACAATTCTGTGGCGCATATTGGCATGGTGCGCCACAGAAGTTTCAAAATTCTGTGGCGCACGTACATATGCGCCACAGAATTTTCAATACTAGTCGCGTGGTAACTGTGGCGACCTGGATATGCGCCACAGAATTCGATTTTGGTGCGCCACAGTTAGCCTTTTTTCCACTAGTGAGTGTTGTTCTGGCGGTTGTAGTTGGGATTGTAGTTGCTTCCTCCAGAACGCTGAGGGTTGAAGTTGCGGTTGGGGTTGTTGGGGCGAGGTGCAGGGGTTGGTGCCCTCTGTGGCTGGGGCGCCGGTCTAGGTGGAGGGAAACTGCGGGGTCGCTGAGTGCTGGAGCTGCCCTGCTGCAGCATCGCCTTGCGCTTGCGGTTTTCAAACGCATTCTTGCGCTTGCTCTCAACCATAATGGAGGCATCTACCAGCGACTCGAGATCAGGGTATGGAACAGCCACCAAGATACTCTGCATCTCATCGTGCAGACCGTTCAGAAAGCGGTCCTTCTTCTTCTCTTCGGTGTCGGTGTCTTCTGGAGCATACCTGGACAGAGTGGTGAACTTGTCCATGTACTCCACTACAGACATGCTTCCTTGCCTCAGATTCACGAACTTGTCCTTCATGAGCTTGATCAGTCCAGACGGAATGTGGGTCTTGCGGAACTTGGCCTTGAATTCTTCCCAGTTGATGACGTGCCCTTCAGCTTGAATGGCCTTGACGTTTTCCCACCAAGCGCGGGCAGGTCCAGAAAGAAAGTGAGTGGCGAACAACACCTTCTCATCATTGCCGACTCCGGCGACTTCCAGATTGTTCTCAATGGTGCGAAGCCAATCATCGGCATCGAGAGGTTCAGTGCACTTGGAGAAAACAGGAGGGTTGGTGCTCTGGAAATCTTTCAGCTTAGAGCGGGGTTCTCCATTCCCGTTCCCGCCATTATTGTTGTTGGCGTTTCCGGTAGCAAGTTGAGCGAGGTGCTGGAGGGTAGCAAGGCTAGCTTGGCGCTCTGCACGGGCGGCATCGCGGTCTTCCATCACAAGGCGCAGAAGTTGCGCCATGGTTGGGTCCGGAGGTGGAGGGGGGTTTTGGTATGACCCGCTGGCGTTTCCACTACGGGTTTCAACCATCCTGGAGAGGTGTGGATTCAGATATTAATGGAGAAACAAGGAGATGGGCAGCCATTTAAAAGGGGAGGGCTTGTTAAAAATGCGGAACTTTGAAAACGGAAACACGCAAATGCAAAGTAGGCAAGATGGCATAACATAGCAGGGTGCCGAAGGCACAACATAGTCATACAGCATCACAACATAAGTCTCATACATCACAACCAAAATGGATGGTTTTAACAGAACCATCATCATAAGTCTACTCGCATCGCACGGGGGCCTATATCATCGCCCTACAATAAGGTGGTGCGAGTCTGGGGGGTAGTACTCTAGAAGTCGTCAAGGTCCACGACAGGACCCTCAGGTGCAGGTGGGGCGCCCTCGTCGAAGGGTGGCTCCTCGGGGTCCTCCTCGGGGTCCTCCTCGGGCATCAGTGGCTCAGGCTCCTCATCTTCATCATTGATGAAGGCCTCATCCTCGGTATCAGGCTCCATATCGAAGTCCTCCTCCTCGTAGTCGTCGTCGTCGCTGAGAAGGGCCTCGTTCTCCTTGCGGAGATCCTCACCGTCGTCCTCAAGCTCCTCAATAGTGGCCTCCATCTGAGCAGTCAGAGCCTCCAGCGAAGCCACCTTCGCCTTCAGGCGTGAAGCCCTCCGGCGTGCAGCAAGTCTCTTCTTGCGCTCACTGGCCAAGTCGGCCTGTGCAGCAGCAAGCTCGGCGCGAAGTGTCACGATCTCGTCCTCCTGCAGATCGCACCTCTCTCGGGCGCGGTCCTGCTGAGTCTGAGTGTGGTGCAGAAGGTACTCCAAGTGGTGCAGCTGGTGAGCGGTGTCTGGGTGCGGGGCGCCGGCCACGGGCTGACCTGCGCCGTCGCGCAGCCCAAGGTACTGGTAGCCAGTGTCGGCGATAGCCTCCGGGTGAAGGAGAGCAAGGCGGGCAAGTGCCTCCTGGAAGACTCGGATCATCCCGTCGAGCCACGTGCGCTCCATCACGTCAACAGTGAACTCCTCAGAAACGGGGGCAACCTCGCCCCCCCTGACGACGCAGGTGACCAGCCAGGCCATCTCCGAGTCCTCCGGCCTCTCGGTACGGACGCCCTTCACCTCGGGTGCCGGACGCCCACACCGAAAAGCCAGGTCGGCCAGGGCCCGCTCGAAGAAGTAGAGGGGCGGCCTCACCCCAACCTGGTGAAAGTGCGAGTACTCGATCGGCATCTATACAAATTTTAAGGTAGATTAAGTTAGTGACCACAGTGTGCAAAATTTTAAGCATAGTAAAACTTTAATGCAAGTAGAATTTTTGAAAACAGAGGGAGGTAAGGAACTTAAGCATTTTCAGCATTTAGTCAACCTCTTTGTTTTAAGAAACTATTTTTTGGTCTGATCTAACGCCCATGCTAACTAAGGTCTCCTACAGTCAGGATGGCTCTGATACCAGCTCTGTGGGGCCCCGGACTTACCATCCAGAACTCCTGTTATGCATACAATTTCACGATCCCAAGATCATTCCATCGTGAATACATAACCGAACTGATACCAGATTACATCATCCATTACAGTACCGAAATAATATTAATACGGAAGTCTTACATCATAGGCCATCAAGGCCGAAGTTCAACAAACAGCAGCGGAATTTATTTGACTTCAAACAGCGGTGGAACCCACGTCAGGCCTTTACCCTACAGGCGGCTGACTGGGAGAGCGTCCTAGTTCGCGTCTTCGGCGTCGTACTCTTCTTCTTCGAAATACTCCTCTTCAAAGTCTGGCCAAGTAAATAGCCAGGACAACAATGCCAATGAGTACGTTTGAATGTACTCGCAAACCAACTTAGAGAGAAATAAAGGATATGCAATTTGGCAGTAGCAAGGAACAGGCACTAGACTAGGGCGACAAGGGGCGAGAGGTGGTTCCTCTCGAGAGTATGACATCTCCATATCTTTGTTGAAAACCTTTTCGAAAACAAGTTTCTTTTGAAGACTAATAGGTCCGGGTGGCCCATTTTCCTTCCGGCCATCTCATATGGCCAAAACAACTTTTCCAACTTTCCACCGTACCTCCCAGGTACATCTCCTCCAGTCCCACTGGCATTTTCCGGTACCTTCCCGGTACCTTTCAAAAATCTTTTCTTTGAAAACATTTGTAAAACAAAACTCTTCAGCGTAGGTATCATGCCTTCCCAACCGTCCATGACCGCGGACGCGGCTATTCGAATAGTTTTCACTCTGCAGAGGTTGTACACTTTCACCATAAGGTCCGATAAATCCGCCGGGATCATCCCTGGTTCACCAAGCGTCAAAACGCGAGGCTCGGATAACCGATCGTAGTTTTTCGCTTGCTCGCCATAGCCTAAGACATGCCGCCTAGAGTTGTACCTCCCAACACCAGAGTCCGAGGGGTCGTTTACCCAGGAGTAGCAAATTCCCCGACCAGCTCGACCCTCCGGAATGCCGCGACCAACTGCGGGGCATTATTCAATGGGAGCTCATAGGTTGTACCCCTGCCATCGATACGCAATGGAAAGGCGTCCCCAGTTCGTCGGGAAGGCCACGGTCGATAGGTGTCCATGCTCGGACTACCCCTTACATTTGCAGGACCCAAACTATGGCGAGACAAACTACTACGCTACGCCCCGTGCCCACTTTGGGGTAATATGGTTGCACTGTCTAATTGGTCAGGTTAAGTACCCAAGGCACCGAAGTTTTCGAAAACCTTTTTCTCTCCACTTTATTCCAGCACAACTCACTTTTTCAAATCAGCTTTTCATTTTTAAACTCCCACTTGGGCAGGGCTACCCCATTCCAAGGTTTTCGAAAAAAAACAATCTTTCTCGGAAACATTTTTCCAAAAACTTTTCCACAAGGGCTCCCAACCTATAGTCCATCTTTTCTTGAAAATCGGCGACAAGGATGATGAGGTGATAAGCACCAAATCACTGTTAAGATTGGGATCAGTAGGTTCCAACAAGGGCTGCACCCTAAGGGTGGATTAATAAAACTCGGTGGCGCTAACCACCGAAATGAAAATAAAAAGACATGCACTTTATAAAACCTGCAGTAATGCAAGAGTAAGATATATAGGATCAGAGATGCATCAAGAGGTGGCTTGCCTTGATCAGCAAAGTGCCCCTGGTCTTCCTCTTCAATCCCTCCAAAGTCTCCTCCTCCTTCGTTGTCGGCGGTGTTCGAATCTAGCGCCGCAAAAAGAAAACAACAAGCAATACCCAATCACAAACCACACCAGAATAATTCACATAAAAATTTGGTAAAATCACAGTATGTAAAGGTTTACTAATGCAAGCTACTGAAAGTGGTTTCACCCATTTATGATTTTTAAAACAAAAGATATGATTTTTGCAATTCCAGAAATGACTTAGGAGCCATTTAAATGGTCTAAATCTTTCTGTATGTCATAAAAATGCATGCAGCATACCTACTGAAAGCTAATAACATGTAGAGTACACATGCACAAGAATGACATGCAAATAATCTTTTAAATGACCTAGGTAAATTAACTAAGGCAGAAACCAGAGCATACAAACAACAAGACACACCAGTATCAGAGCATCACCAATCAACACCAAACATACCCCTGGATAGGTGAGACTAAATGTGAACTAACCCCACTGGTTTGGTATTTTTATGATTTGTAAATGATTTTATAAAAATCAAATACTGAAAAGATATACTGTTTCAGTAATTAATTTCTTGGAATTAAACTATAACTCTTATAAATATTTCCCTTGGCACAAAATTACTCTATAGATATATCTACCATTAGCACTTGGGTTTGTTTCAAAATCAGTATTATTTTTCAAATTAAAAATCATTTACTGGCTCTCTGGACAGATCTTGTTTTCTAAAACAATTAAAATCCAGGAAGCTCCTGCATGTGGGACTAGTGCCAAAATGAAGCTATCTACATACACTTCACAACCAAATTGACCTCATGCAGAAAGGTTGCATAAATATCACACACTAAATAAATTACACAATCAGATACTTTTTAGGTTTGTATTTTTCAGCACATATTCACAGCACTAAATCACATGCATGCACTTTCTAGTGGTAGGTAAAACATCTGTGAGCATCCAGAAACTTGAATCAACCCATTTGGTCACTGGACGAATTTTTGGTGATTTAAATACTTTGCAGAGATTTACTGGCAGGTTAATAGGAAGAAAAAGAAAGAAAAGAAAAGGGCCGGCGCTGTTGGGCTCGCCGGATTCAGCCCAGCAACGGCTCCGCAGCGCGGGAGCGGCCGTTTCAAACGGCGCCGACGTGGCGTCCACGGGGGCGCGGGCCAGGGGAGGCGAATGCATGCAGCCGTCCGATCACGTGGAGATCGACGGCTGCTGCGCGTCGTCTCCACGGCGCCATGCACGACGTGCGCAGCCTACCTGGGGAACTGGCGGAGGCTGGGGTGCTTACCTCTGTGAGCAGCTGACAACGGGGCCTAGCGCGTTGGAAGCGGAGGAGCGTGCTCTGTCGAATGGTGGTCGCGGCGGCGAAAACAGAGGGACTTTCTCCGGCTGACGTTGACGGCGGTGTCGACGCTGTTCGGAACGCCGGCGGCTACAGGAGGTCCTGGGAAACGAAAACGGGTGCGTCAGAACGAGGCGAGGTTGGGGCTTCCAGTGGAGGTGGTGGCGGGTGAAACAGAACCCCTTTTTCCGGCGAGCGACGGCGACGGTTCACGGACGCTGCTCGTCACGGCGGCGTCTACAGGGATCCCTGGAAGGTGAAAAAGAGTGCGTTAGAGAGAGGGGTCAGAGGAGCGTCCAGGGAACAATGAGGGGAGAAGAATGGCGGCGCCCTTCGACGGCAACCTTCACCGGAGCTTGCAGCAATGCGAGCAACGTCGCGGCCAGCAGGGAGGAGAGGAGCTCCTCTCCTCTCAGGAGGTGGAGTTGGGGTGGAGTGGGGTTCTGGCGGCGAGGGAGTTGAGCAAGAGGGGGTCCTGGCCGTTTTATATCGCGCCGCGCGGTGCACGGTGCACCGCGTCCGTGGCGAGGAGAAGGGCGTGCGGCGGCAGCGTATTGGGCGAGGTGGGCGGCGGGGCTACGTGGCTGATCGGGTGGTGCCACGCCTCGGCGCGATGCGCGCGTCCCTCAGCGAGGCAGAAGGGAGGGACGTGATCTGGCGAGGCTGCCGGCCAGGCGTGCGTCCAAGGACGTGACACGGCGTCGCTGATGGCGTGCGAGGGATGGGAGGGGACGGTGCTGGCGTGCGTCTCCGTGACAGGTGAGCGCTCTCCCGTGCCCGCCCCGTTGTCCACGGTCACCGGCGCACAAGGGTGGGGTGGCCATGCTTGGCCGTGCCAATGCCGGCGTGCGCGTCGCCCATTGGGGGTGACCACGGCGGGTCAGAGGGAGAGAGTGGAAGAGGGAAGCCAGGACGTTGTCTAGGGGGTTTAGAGGGTTGCAGCGAGCGTTGATGACATGCTGGATTCGCGGCACACGCAGCAGGGTGAACGGAGGAAGAATTTGGCCTCATCTGGGTGACCACGGGTGGAGCCGACAAAAGGGGCGGCCTAGGAGCTAGGGGAGGGACAGGAGAGGTTGCCAGGGTGATAGAGAGGACTGAGCAGCACCTCTAGGACAAGCAGATCGAGCCAAAAGAAAAAGGAAGAAGAAGATCTCTCCCAGCTCCACATGCACGGCTCACACGTTTTTGTTCAAGAGAGGGAGAGAGAGAGGGGTCGAGCTGGGTCTGGGAGGGAGCAGGTGAGCTGGTGTGGCTCCAGCATGTCGTGTGTGAGTGCTGGTGAGGAGAGGGAGTGAAGGAAATAAAGATGGGAGGGGGGGTGGTGATCATGGCCGGCATGGTCATTTCCTCCTTTTCTATTTCCTTAGAAAATTCTGGTAAGCACACCTAAGCATGAGCTAGGGCTGAGTTAGGACAAAACTATGATTAGACAAAGGTGTGCTTGGTTGTAGAATTTTTAGACATGAATTTGGAGAAAGATGGAAAGGATTTGAAAGAGAGAAATTTTGGGGAGAGACATGATCTAGAAAGATTATTAGCACATGCAATATTGACCTCATTCTCAAGGGTTTTGGCATGGTTGATTTGAATAAAAATCAGAGATCAAAAAGGGTGTCACATGTGAGAAAGGTGTTAGGGTTTTAGGGTTTCTCACTCAATTGAAATCTTCACAAGTGACAACACACACATCCTACAAGCAATACAAGGTCAACTATATGCATGCACATTTTTAAAGATAGAAAAAGTTTTTGTTGGCCCAAAAATTTGTATTCCAAAATTTTTAAGCAAGGCACAAAAGTTGGGTTGTTACAAATGTGATGTGTCGTATTGTCCCACACAAATGGAACAATGAAAAGGCAAGTAACGGCGGCAAAATTTGGGGCAAAATTGTTATGTGCAATGGCAAAGCTATGGAGACTTCGAGCTTGGGAAAGTATGGTTGGCGTGAGCCTAGTATGAGTATCCTCAAGTGTCAAAGAATCCATTGCAAGTGCCATAGATGAAATGAAAAATCCAAAGAAAAGCAACGTTTGGTGTGACATGTGGCACAAGATGTAGAAGGTATCTCTCACATGTATGACATGGTCTTTGAGATTCTCGTAGTGTATGATGATATCATCAAGACATACAACAACCATTGTGCCAACAAGATGTTTCAAGATATGTTTCAAAAGAGGCAAAAGAGGGGACGAGGAGTTTGACCAAACCGAAGGCTCGACAAGAAGAGTCGGAAACACACGAGGGCGAAGGCTTTTGGGAACATACCCTTTGGTGTGAATCCCACGGGTCGGATCATGTACCTCGTCCTTGTTGGGGTAGCTCTCTAAAGCTCGTTTCGTCAAGTCATGCTCCGTGGCGGTGGAAGTGGTCGTCCGTGTACCTACACATGGAAGAAACAAGACAAAAAGCGTGTGTGCATGGTAGATGAATACATCATCCATCATGATGTTCCATGTCTTGTGCACATCACCATTAGTGTCAAGCAAGATAGTATGAAATGCATGGCTATAGTGCAAATGGCATGAAGTTGTGTTTGTGGCATGTGGTAACTCATGATCATCAAAAATTGAGAAGGCTATGGGGGCCATCTCGTGGACAATGAAATAAGCATTCTTGCATACCAAGCATAAGAAAGAGCAATTGTTCACAATCTTGGATGCTAGGATCATGGAATGGTGTAAGCATTTTGGGCAAAGCATGCGGAAGCTAATGTCATCCTTGTCATTATCATTGCAAGCAAGCGGAGCAAATGTGAAACTCTCATAGCATGGCATGGTCATGGTATCACAAGCAATCAAATCCACATGATCAACAATTGTATTAAGCAAAGCATCACATGGGAATATGAAGGAAGCATGTGATGTAGCAAATGTATCATCAAGATCATGCATGCACTCATGAGTCATCATGTCCACTAGTGGGATCATGTCATCATCAACACCTATATTGTTACCTTTGTAGGCCGACTCATGTGAAGTAGGTGTTGTGGAAGTAGGAGGATCCATGTGGTCTACATGTCCATCTTGGAGCAATCATGGTGACATATCATCATCTTCATGCACCATGTACATCTTCTCCATGAGCGGGAACTCGTCCTCCGTGGAACCTAGTGCAACATAAGAAGACACAAACGAGGGAGAGGTTAATGTGTTAGCAAATGCGATGTCCTCCATGGACCTATCATCTACCTCTCTCAACTCACTTTGTGTATCACTCATGTCCTCCAAATGGAAGCACTCAAACTCACATATGAGGTGGAAGTCACTCAACTCACTATCACTCGCACTCAAGTGGGCTAAGTGGCTCTCATGCTCACATGGGATTGGTACCAACTCATCAATCAAGCATATAGGAGTAGGCTCGACTTTCTCATCTCCATGTGCCTCCTTGGTTGAAGGGAACTTCCCATGCTCAACCATCGCAACTCCATGCGCCTCCGTAGGTGAAGGGAGAATCCCATGCTCACCATGCGCAACTCCCTCGCCTCCTAAGTCGTCCTCAAGTGGTGGCATCTTGGAGACTTGTGCATTGAGCTCGTTGAAGTAGAGCTTCTTGGCGCTTGGCGTTGTGCATTGCCATGCCATGTGACCCTTGGTCTTGCACACCTCACATAGGAGATTGGGACATTCCCGTGGAGGATGGCCTTGTTGCTTGCACTTGTAGCATCGGAGTCCATAGGCATATGACGAGGTAGGGTCCATTGTGGTGGTGGCACAAGAGGTAGAGGTCGCCGTACTAGGGAGGTCTTCTTGATGTGCTCTCTCCACCCTTGGAGTGGTAGACACCCTATGATGGTGTTTGTCGCCTTCATGTCGAGGCTCTCGTCTTCGTGTCTCATCACCATGTCTTGATGGGTGTCGATGGCGATCATGAGGTGGCTTGTGTCAGCGAAGGTCATGTGGGGACGTATGTCAATGTAGACCATGAGGTGGTAGTGGTTGACGACTATCATGAGATGGTGTGAGTCGATGACGATCCTTGCCATGCCTAGATGATGGCTCATGCGACTTGGCATGTTGCTTGTTGTGCCTTGTGGAGCATGGAGAAGCGTGTCGATGGCGATCATGTTGGGGACACTCTTGATGCTCCATATGATGTTCTTGATGTCGATGATCCTGTGCATAAGCACTCTCATGGTGGCGCCTTGTTGAGCTCGGAGAAGTGTGTCGAAGACGATCATGTTGGGGACGCTCTTGATGATCCATATGATGGTGCCATCGTGGAGGTCCTCGATCTTCATATGTAGATCCATTGGCCAAGTAGGGGTATGTGGGAGCATCGGCGTTGTTCAAGGTGGAGTCGAGGTGAGGCTCCGCCATGGTGTCGATGTCGTAGGCGTGGCGTTGCTCCACCATGTCGTCCATGCTTGATGAGCCATTGTCGATGTAGAGCTCGTCGATGTCGGTCATGCCGATGATGCTTGCGGAGCCATAGTCGTTGTCGAGCTCCTCGATGTCGGTCATGTCGATGATGCTTGCGGAGCCATTGTCGGTGTAGAGCTCCACATGTTCCTCCACATCCGCGGTGCTTGAAGAGGTATCATCCTCGAAGTGCTCCATGTAGTCCTCCGTATCTTCATCTTCTCTATCCATGTTAGCACGATGGTATCTATATGGTGTATGTTAGTGGAAGAACACTACCTCGCAACCTTACCGTGGTATGACAAGATTGGGGTGATCCAACAAACCGAGAACAAAAACAATTGTATCGGGCACTCACACAAAGACACACGCAAAAGCTAGCAAATATGGTGTTAGGTGAGTATGGTGGAAAGCCAAAAGATGAAATCCAAAATCAAGTTTGTTGTTAAGAGTGGGTGAAATCCAAAAACTCAAATGTCAAAGCGATGATCACTATAAACACGGAAAAGATGTGGAACTCACACACGGGATAAGCGGGGTTAGTGCAACCAAGGAATGAGCGGAAAAGTGTATGTACCCGTAAGCAAGGGTTGCTCGGTGTCACACTAACACAAGGAGAGGTCAAAGCTTTGGTTGCAAACGAAGAGACAACAAGATTCACACGCGGCCTCTCTTCTCTTTTCTCTCTTTTGCTTAAAAGCTTTTTCTCTTTTGTGTTTGGTGGCACTTACACTCTTTGTGTATTTGTATGTATGATGGCACTCGCACACTTTTGCTCTATGGTGGCACTTGCACTCTTTTTGTGTTTTGGCGGCCTTTTTCTCGCACTATGTTAGCGTTAGCCTTGCTTTTGCTATTTGCCACACGAGTTTTGCTTAGAAGCTTGACTCCACACTACACACACACTCGGGGCCACGTGCAATGTCTCGCAACACTCGATAAGCAATGCTCGATAGGATAGATCGCAAAAGAAGAGGGGTTACAAGGGTAATGCAAGTTATACCTAAGAGGTGTAGGCGGTGATGGACACCAACTTGCGATGATGGCGGTGGTGTCAAGAGTATGTTTGCAAGTTCGGGGTGCCGAGGATGTCGTCGCTTGCTTCGGAGCTGCGGGTTAGTTTCACAAACAAGGCACTCAAACCGGAACAAACAAACACAAGTTAGCGGATAAGATGGGTCAAAATAGCTCGGCGGTGGTGGCGGTGGTATGCCGGTGGTGGGTGGTGTTGATGCTCTAGCGGATGCGGTGATGGGGCCGCAGCGGTGTTTACCAGTGGGTTGGAGAGGTGGCGGTGCTTGCCGGCGGTGGGTAGGGGTGGCGGTGGTCGGCGGTGGTGGTGGTGCTGTGGTGTCGGTCCGGGGCCGGTCGGCGGGCCTGGGGCCGGCGGCCGGTCAGGCGGCCGGTCGGCCGGTTGCTGGGCCGGCCAGTCCGGTCCATGGTCCGGTCAACCGGTATTCTCAACCGGCGGGGCGTTTTCTCTCTCCTGTTCTTGAGCCAAACCGTCCAAATCGACCCAAATCGAAGGAAAATGATGGAATTGGGGTCTAGAAAGTGGGGGAAATAGTAGATCAAGCACCTCAACACTGAATCCATGGACCAAAACCACTCAAAACGCAACCAAATCGCAGATCCATCCAAAGCAATTTAGGGCTATTTTTTGGGGAATTTTTTGGAAAATTTTTAGAGGCGAAATTGGGTGGGTGGGGGGTCAAATTCGCGGAAACCAAAGGCTGCTGATACCATATGATGAGGTCTAAGACCCCGTTTGTGGCCCGATCTCGCGATTGACCCAAATCCAAAAGGGGAAAGAGGGAGAGGACACGAAGAACGCGAAGAACACGAAGAACACATGCACACCAACCCGATACAATCAATACTTACCCTCGTGGCTCGATGGACCACGCCAATAGAATCAACCCGGAAGAGACCCGAGGTAGAATTCCGAGAGGAGAGATTGGTGAGGGAGATGAATCTAGGAGTGGGAGAGAGAGTGGGGAAACACTAGAATCTCACACACCAAATCCAATCATCCAACAAGGGGTGCCTTGATACAAAGGGGATGAAACCCTAGGGAGACAAAGCTCAAAGTCATGTTTAAGCCTAAATCTTGTCTGAAGAGCTATGGGGGCGACCTGGGGGCTTATATAGGCATACAAGGCGACATGGGTCGAAGAGGTACAAGTTGGTGGGTCAAACCCGACGAATCCGGTCCAGGGGCCGGGCAATCCGGTCCAAACCGGGCCAGGGACCGGGTGCAAACCGGAAACGGCTCAGATGCCCCTCCGGTTGGCGTCAGCGCGTCGTCCGGTTGTCGCCGGAGGGAGCCCGGTCTGGGGCCCGGTCTGACCAGCCCTGGGGCCGGCCTGGCCGGTCTGTGGCGCAGTCTGACCGGCCTCTGGGCCGGCTGGGCCTTTCCTCCGCCTCTTCTTCCTCTTCCTTCTTCTCTTCTTTCCTTCTTCTTCTTCCTTCTTCCTTGCACCATGGGAGTTCCTTCTCTCTTGGTCCTTGTCGATGTCGGCACCTGTAGACACCATTATGATAGGCATGAGGTAGCATACCATTCAAGTTGGTGTTGATGTCGACCATAGAGAGGATAGGGTTCACCTTAACATATATGGCGGGGTTTTGTGTTGTTGCTCCACTTGGGGGACTCCTTGGCCATGGTGTAGCGTCGACGATAGGCGGGGCTGCATCAACATGTGAGTATTATCAGAAAAGTAGCATGGAACATAAGAAATTATAGATACGTTTGAGACGTATCAAGCATCCCCAAGCTTAGTTCCTACTCGCCCTCGAGTAGGTAAACGATAACAACAAATAATTTCTGAAGTGACATGCTACCAACATAATCTTGATCAACATTATTGTAAAGCATATGAGATGAATGGAGTGATTCAAAGCAATAGATTGCTAACAAAAGATAATGACTAAACAAATGAATCATATAGCAAAACTTTTCATGAATAGTACTTTCAAGACAAGTATCAACAAGACTTGCATAAGAGCTAACTCATAAAGCAATAGATTCAAAGTAGAATGCATTGAAGCAACACAAAGGATGATTAAGTTTCAGCAGTTGCTTTCAACTTGTAACATGTATATCTCATGGATATTTGTCAACATAGAGTAGTATAACAAGTGCAATAAGTAAACATGTAAGAATCAATGCACACAGTTAACACAAGTGTTTGCTTCTAAGATAGAAAGAAGTAGGTAAACTGAGTCAACATAAAGTAAAAGAATGGCCCTTCGCAGAGGGAAGCATGGATTACTATTTTTGTGCTAGAGCTTTTGTTTTGAAAACATAGAAACAATTTTGTCAACGGTAGTAATAATTCATATGTGTTATGTGTAATACTTCCTACAAGTTGCAAGCCTCATGCATAGAATACCAATAGTGCCCGCACCTTGTCCTAATTAGCTTGGATTTACATGGATTATCATTGCGTAACATATGTTTCAACCAAGTGTCACAAAGGGGTACCTCTATGCCGCCTGTACAAAGGTCGAAGGAGATCAATCGCATTTGATTTCTCGTTTTTAATAGATCTCAACTTAGGACTGATGCGCGTAGATGTACACGTCCGTTGGGAACCCCAAGAGGAAGGTGTCATGCGCACAGCAGCAAGTTTTCCCTCAGAAAGAAACCAAGGTTATCGAACCAATAGGAGGCAAGAAGCACGTGAAGGTTGTTGGTGGAGGAATGTAGTGCGGCGGAACACCAGTGAAACCGGCGCCAACGTGGAACCTGCACAACACAATCAAAGTACTTTGCCCCAACGTAACAGTGAGGTTGTCAATCTCACCGGCTTGCTGAAAACAAAGGATTAAACGTATCGAGTGGGAGATGGTGTTTGTTTGCAAAGAACAGTAAAAACAATGATTGCAGTAGAATGTATTCAGATGTAAAAGAATGGACCGGGGTCCATAGTTCACTAGTGGTGTCTCTCCAATAAGATAACTAACATGCTGGGTGAACTAATTACAGGTGGGCAATTGACAAATAAAGATTCAATACATACCAATGATGATTACAGTGAGATTTAATCAGGGCATTACGACAAAGTACATAGACCGCTATCCAGCATGCATCTATGCCTAAATAATCCACCTTCAGTTATCATCCGAACCCCTTCCAGTATTAAGTTGTAAACAACAGATAATTGCATTAAGTATGGTGCGTAATGTAATCAACACAAATATCCTTAGACAAAGCATCAATGTTTTATCCCTAGTAGCAACAGCACATCCACAACCTTAGAACTTTCTGTCACTGTCCCAGATTAAATGGAGGCATGAACCCACTATCGAGCACAATTACTCCCTCTTGGAGTTACAAGTATCAACTTGGCCAAGCCTCTACTAGCAACGGAGAGCATGCAAGAACATAAACAACACATATATGATAGATTGATAATCAACTTGACATAGTATTCTAGATTCATCGGATCCCACCAAACACAACATGTAGCATTACAAATAGATGATCTTGATCATGTTAGGCAGCTCACAAGATCTAAACAATGATAGCACAAGTGGAGAAGACAACCATCTAGCTACTGCTATGGACCCATAGTCCAAGGATGAACTACTCACGCATCAATCCGGAGGCGGGCATGATGATGTAGATCCCCTCCGGTGATGATTCCCCTCTCCGGCAGGGTGCCGGAGGCGATCTCCTGAATCCCCGAGATGGGATTGGCGGCGGCGGCCTCTCGGAATGTTTTCCGTATCGTGGCTCTCGTACGGGGGTTTCGCGACGAAGGCTATTTGTAGGCGGAAGGGTAGGTCGGGCGACGAGGGCCCAGACCATAGGCCGCGCGGCCAGGGCCTGGCCGCGCCGCCTATTGTCGGCCACCTCGTGGCCCCACTTCTTTTCCCCTCGGTCTTGGAAGCTTCTGTAAAAATAGGACCCTGGGCGTTGATTTCGTCCAATTACGAGAATATTTCCTTACTAGGATTTCTGAAACCAAAAAAGAAAACAGGAACTGGCACTTCGGCATCTTGTTAATAGGTTAGTGCCGGAAAATGTATAATAATGTTGTAAAGTATGTATAAAACATTCAAGTATTGTCATAAAAGTAGCATGGAACATAAGAAATTATAGATACGTTTGAGACGTATCAAGCATCCCCAAGCTTAGTTCCTACTCGCCCTCGAGTAGGTAAACGATAACACAAATAATTTTTGAAGTGACATGCTACCAAAATAATCTTGATCAACATTATTGTAAAGCATATGAGATGAATGGAGTGATCTGAACAAAAGATTGCTAACAAAGATAATGACTGAACAAATGAATCATATAGCAAAACTTTTCATGAATAGTACTTTCAAGACTAGCATCAACAAGACTTGCATAAGAGCTAAATCATAAGCAATAAATTCTAAGTAGAATGAATTGAAGCAACACAAAGGATGATTAAGTTTTAGCAATTGCTTTCAACTTGTAACATGTATATCTCATGGATATTTGTCAACATAGAGTAATATAACAGTGCAATAGGTAAACATGTAAGAATCAATGCACACAGTTAACACAAGTGTTTGCTTCTAAGATAGAAAGAAGTAGGTAAACTGACTCAACAATAAAGTAAAAGAATGGCCCTTCGCAGAGGGAAGCATGGATTACTATTTTTGTGCTAGAGCTCTTGTTTTGAAAACATAGAAACAATTTTGTCAACTGTAGTAATAATTCATATGTGCTATGCATAATACTTCCTACAAGTTGCAAGTCTCATGCATAGAGTACTAATAGTGCTCGCACTTTGTCCTAATCAGCTCGGAAAACACGGATTATCATCGCATAACATATGTTTCAACCAAGTGTCACAAAGGGGTACCTCTATGCCGCCTGTACAAAGGTCTAAGGAGAAAGCACGCATTGGATTTCTCGCTTTTGATTATTCTCAACTTAGACATCCATACCGGGACAACATAGACAACAGATAATGGACTCCTCTTTTAATGCTTAAGCATTCAACAACGATTAATATTCTCATAAGAGATTGAGGTTGTATGTCCAAACTGAAACTTCCACCATGATACATGGCTTTAGTTAGCGGCCCAATGTTCTTCTCTAACATATGCATACTCAAACCATTTGATCATGAAATCGCACTTACTTCAGACAAGACGAACATGCATAGCATCTCACATGATATCCAACAAAGGTAAAAAGTTGATGGCGTCCCCAGAAACATGGTTACCGCTCAACAAGCAACTTATAAGAACTAAGACACATAACTACATATTCATCACCACAATAGTTTTTAAGCTATTTGTCCCATGAGCTATATATTGCAAAGATAAAGGAATGAAATTTTAAAGGTAGCACTCAAGTAATTTAAAGGTAGATATGGTGGACACAAATGGCATGGGTTTTGGCTCAAGGTGTTTGGATGCACGAGAAGCATTTCCTCTCAGTACAAGGTTTGGGCTAGCAAGGTTGTTTGAAGCAAACACAAGTATGAACAAGTACAACAAAACTTACACAAGAACATATTGCAAGCATTATAAGACTCTACACTGTCTTCCTTGTTGTTCAAACACTATACCAGAAAATATCTAGACTTAGAGAGACCAATCATGCAAACCAAATTAAACAAGCTCTACGGTAGTTCTTCATTAATAGATTAAACTACATGATGCAAGAGCTTAAACATGATCTATGAGAGCTCAAACAATTGCCAAGTTGCCAAACCATATGCATCATTTTCTGATTGCAACCAAATAGCAATTTAACGAAGCAATTTAGCCTTCGCCATGAACATTAAAGCACAATTAAGAACACAAGTGTTCCATATGAAAAAGCGGAGCGTAATATCTCCAATATAAGAATGATGGGATCCAACTTTATTCAAACCAAAAGAAAAATAAAAGCAAAAGACGCTCCAAGTAAAGAACATAAGACGTGATGGAATAAAAATATAGTTTCACTAGAAGTGACCTGATAATGTTGTCGATGAAGAAGGGGATGCCTTGGGCATCCCCAAGCTTAGATGCTTGAGTCTTCTTAAATTATGCAGGGATGAACCACCAGGGCATCCCCAAGCTTAGACCTTTCACTCTTCTTGATCATAGTATATCATCCTCTTCTCTTGACCCTTGAAAACTTCCTCCACAACAAACTTCAAGCAAACTCATTAGAGGGTTAGTGCATAATCAAAAATTCACATATTCAGAGGTGACACAATCATTCTTAACACTTCTGGACATTGCACAAAGCTTCTGAAAGTTAATGGAACAAAGAAACTCATTCAACATAGCAAAAGCGGCAATGCGAAATAAAAGGCAGAATCTGTCAAAAACAGAACAGTCCGTAAAGATGAATATGGCAGGGGCACTTAACTTGCTCAAACGGAAAAACTCAAAACTAATGAATGTTGCGTACATATCTGAGGATCACGCTCGTAAATTTGCAGATTTTTTAGATTTTTTTACAGAGATCTCTGCGAGAATTCGTGACAGACAGCAATGCTGTTTCTGCGCAGCAATCTAAATATAGCATCAACTTTAGCATAGAAACTTTACTTGGCACAAAAACATGATAAGGAGAGGTTGCTACAGTAGTAAACAACTTCCAAGACTCAACAATACAGTAAATAAAATAAAACTTGGGTTATCTCCCAAGAAGTGCTTTTCTTTAACGCCTTTCAGCTAGGCGCAGAAAGTGCAAATCAAGTAACATCAAGAGAAGAAGCATCGACATCATAACTTGTTCTAATATTAGAATCAAAAGGCAACTTCATTCTCTTTCTAGGGAAGTGTTCCATACCTTTCTTGAGAGGAAATTGATATTTAATATTACCTTCCCTCATATCAATAACAGCACCAACGGTTCGAAGAAAAGGTCTTCCCAACACAATAGGACAAGATGCATTGCATTCGATATCCAAGACAACAAAATCAACGGGGACAAGGTTATTGTTAACCGTAATGCGCACATTATCAATCCTCCCCAAAGGTTTCTTTTTAACATTATCGGCAAGATTAACATCCAAATAACAATTCTTCAATGGTGGCAAGTCAAGCATATCATAAATTTTCTTAGGCATAACAGAAATACTTGCACCAAGATCACATAAAGCATTACATTCAAAGTCATTAAATTTCATCTTAATGATGGGCTCCCAACCATCTTCTAACTTCCTAGGAATAGAAGCTTCAAGTTTTAATTTCTCTTCCCTAGCTTTAATGAGAGCATTTGTAATATGTTTTGTAAAGGCTAAATTTATAGCACTAGCATTGGGACTTCTAGCAAGTTTTTGTAAGAACTTTATAACTTCAGTAATATGACAATCATAAAAATCTAAACCATTATGTTCTACAGCAATGGAATCATTGTCACCAATATTTTGAAAAATTTCAGCAGTTTTATCACAAACAGCAGTTTCAGGCAATTTTGCGCTTTGCACTAGGAGTAGAAACATTGTCAACACCAATTATTTTACCATTGATAGTAGGAGGTGTAGCAACATGTGAAGAATCAACATTACTAGTGGTGGTAATAGTCCATACTTTAGCTACATTATTTTCTTTAGCAAGTTTTTCTTTTTCTTCTCTATCCCACCTAGCATGCAATTCAGCCAACATTCTAATATTATCATTAATTAGAACTTGGATGGCATTTGTTTTAGCAAACCTAGCATCTTTAACTTCTTCAGGCATAACTTTCAATTTTAAAAGATCAACATCAAGAGCAAGACTATCAACCTTAGAAGCAAGAATATCAATTTTACCGAGCTTTTCTTCAATAGTTTTATTGAAAGCAGTTTGTGTACTAATAAATTCTTTAAGCATGACTTCAAGACCAGAGGGTACACTCTTATTATTGTTGTAAGAATTACCATAAGTATTACCATAACCATTACCATTATTAGAAGGATATGGCCTATAGTTTTTGTTACCATAATTATTCCTATAAGCATTGTTGTTGAAATTATTATTTTTAATGAAATTCACATCAACATTTTCTTCTTGAGCAACCAATGAAGCTAAAGGAACATTATTAGGATCAATATGAGATCTACCATTTGCAAGCATAGACATAATAGCATCAATCTTATCACCCAAAGAAGAGGTTTCTTCAACATAATTTACCTTCTTACCTTGAGGAGTTCTTTCAGTGTGCCATTCAGAGTAATTGATCATCATATCATCAAGTAATTTAGTTGCGGCGCCCAGGGTGATGGACATAAAAGTACCTCCAGCAGCTGAATCCAATAGGTTCCTCGAGGAAAAATTCAATCCTGCATAAAAGGTTTGGATGATCATCCAAGTAGTCAGTCCATGGGTTGGGCAATTCTTTACCAAAGATTTCATTCTCTCCCATGCTTGAGCAACATGTTCATTATCAAATTGTTTAAAATTCATAATGCTAGATATAGTCTTAGCAGGAGGATAATATTTACTAATAAAAGCATCTTTACACTTAGTCCATGAATCAATACTATTTTTAGGCAAAGAAAGCAACCAATCTTTAGTTCTTCCTCTTAATGAGAAAGGAAACAATTTCAGTTTTATAATATCACCATCTATATCCTTATACTTTTGCATTTCACAAAGTTCAACAAAATTATTAAGATGGGCAGCAGCATCATCAGTACTAACACCAGAAAATTGCTCTCTCATAACAAGATTCAGTAAAGCAGGTTTAATTTCATAAAATTCTGTTGTAGTAGAAGGTGGAGCAATAGGAGTACATATAAAATCATTATTATTTGTGCTAGTGAAATCACACAACTTAGTATTTTCAGGAGTACCCATTATAGCAGAAATAAAAGTAAACTAAGCAAATAAAGTAAAGACAAGTAACTAATTTTTTTGTGTTTTGATATAGAGCAGGTAAATAAGACAATAAGTGAAGTAACTAATTTTTTGTGTTTTTAATATGAAGCAAACAAGACAGTAAATAAAGTAAAGTAAAGCAAGACAAAAACAAAGTAAAGAGATTGGAAGTGGAGACTCCCCTTGCAGCGTGTCTTGATCTCCCCGGCAACGGCGCCAGAAAAAGAGCTTGATGCGCGTAGATGTACACGTCCGTTGGGAACCCCAAGAGGAAGGTGTGATGCGCACAGCAGCAAGTTTTCCCTCAGAAAGAAACCAAAGAAGCACGTGAAGGTTTTTGGTGGAGGAATGTAGTGCGGCACAACACCAGTGAAACCGGCGCCAACGTGGAACCTGCACAACACAATCAAAGTACTTTGCCCCAACGTAACAGTGAGGTTGTCAATCTCACCGGCTTGCTGAAAACAAAGGATTAAACGTATCGAGTGGAAGATGGTGTTTGTTTGCAAAGAACAGTAAAAACAATGATTGTTGTAGAATGTATTCAGATGTAAAAGAATGGACCGGGGTCCACAATTCACTAGTGGTGTCTCTCCAATAAGATAACTAACATGCTGGGTGAACAAATTACAGGTGGGCAATTGACAAATAAAGATTCAATACATACCAATGATGATTACTATGAGATTTAATCAGGGCATTGCGACAAAGTACATAGACCGCTATCCAGCATGCATCTATGCCTAAATAATCCACCTTCAGGTTATCATCCGAACCCCTTCCGGTATTAAGTTATAAACAACAGATAATTGCATTAAGTATGGTGCGTAATGTAATCAACACAAATATCCTTAGACAAAGCATCAATGTTTTATCCCTAGTAGCAACAACACATCCACAACCTTAGAACTTTCTGTCACTGTCCCAGATTAAATGGAGGCATGAACCCACTATCGAGCATAATTACTCCCTCTTGGAGTTACAAGTATCAACTTGGCCAGAGCCTCTACTAGCAACGGAGAGCATGCAAGAACATAAACAACACATATATGATAGACTGATAATCAACTTGATATAGTATTCTAGATTCATCGGATCCCACCAAACACAACATGTAGCATTACAAATAGATGATCTTGATCATGTTAGGCAGCTCACAAGATCTAAAAAATGATAGCACAAGCGGAGAAGACAACCATCTAGCTACTGCTATGGACCCATAGTCCAAGGATGAACTACTCACGCATCAATCCGGAGGCGGGCATGATGATGTAGAGCCCCTCCGGTGATGATTCCCCTCTCCGCAGGGTGCCGGGCGATCTCTGAATCCCCGAGATGGGATTGGCGGCGGCGGCCTCTCGTAATGTTTTCCGTATCGTGGCTCTCGGTGGGGGTTTCGCGACGAAGGCTATTTGTAGGCGGAAGGGTAGGCAGGGGGCGACGCGAGGGCCGGACCACGCGGCGCGGCCGGGGCACAGGCCGCTCCGCCCTATGGTCCACCTCGTGGCCCCACTTCCTTCCCCTCGGTCTTGGAAGCTTCGTGTAAAAATAGGACCCTGGCGTTGATTTCGTCCAATTCCGAGAATATTTCCTTACTAGGATTTCTGAAACCAAACAATGAAAACAGAAGCACTTCGGCATCTTGTTAATAGGTTAGTGCCGGAAAATGTATAATAATGTTGTAAAGTATGTATAAAACATTCAAGTATTGTCATAAAAGTAGCATGGAACATAAGAAATTATAGATACGTTTGAGACGTATCAAGGACATCCATATCGGGACAACATAGACAACAGATAATGGACTCCTCTTTAATGCATAAGCATTCAACAACAGATAATATTCTCGTAAGAGATTGAGGATGAATTTCCAAACTGAAACTTCCACCATGATACATGGCTTTGGTTAGCGGCCCAATGTTCTTCTCTAACATGTGCATACTCAAACCATTTGATCATGATAAATCACCCTTACTTCAGACAAGATGAACATGCATAGCAACTCACATGATATTCAACAAAGGTGTAAAAAGTTGATGGCGTCCCCAGAAACATGGTTACCGCTCAACAAGCAACTTATAAGAACTAAAACACATAGCTACATATTCATCACCACAATAGTTTTTAAGCTATTTTCCCATGAGCTATATATTGCAAAGACAAAGGAATGAAATTTTAAAGGTAGCACTCAAGTAATTTACTTTGGAATGGCAGAAAAATACCACATAGTAGGTAGATATGGTGGACACAAATGCCATGGGTTTTGGCTCAAGGTGTTTGGATGCACGAGAAGCATTTCCTCTCAGTACAAGGCTTTGGCTAGCAAGGTTGTTTGAAGCAAACACAAGTATGAACAGGTACAACAAAACTTACACAAGAACATATTGCAAGCATTATAAGACTCTACACTGTCTTCCTTGTTGTTCAAACACTTTACCAGAAAATATCTAGACCTTAGAGAGACCAATCATGCAAACCAAATTTCAACAAGCTTTATGGTAGTTCTCCACTAATAGATTAAACTACATGATGCAAGAGCTTAAAAATGATCTATGAGAGCTCAAAACAATTGCCAAGTTTCAAGTTATTCCAAACCATATGAAGCATTTCTGATTCCAACCAAATAGCAATTAACGAAGCAATTTTCAGCCTTCGCCATGAACATTAAAGCATAACTAAGAACACAAGTGTTCCATATGAAAAAGCGGAGCGTAATATCTCCAATACAAGGATGGTGGGATCCAACTTTATCTATACCTAATAATAAAAGCAAAAGAGCTTCTTGTTCGTCCGTCTGTTTTTGCCCCTCGTACTCCTCCTAATTACATCTGATGCCACAGCCAAGTAAAAAAACGCTTTGCCTGGGTAAAGACCAGTTGAGGCCCGCAACACCGCTCCTCTTGGTTGACCGGCGCTGCTGCCGGGGCTCCCGCAACGCAGCGAGGCGGTACGCCCCAGCCTGCCTGCTCGCCGCCTTCGGCGTCCCAAACCGCGAACGCCACCATCTACGTGTGGCCCACCGCCGCTGCAAGTGCTATCTTGCCTCGCGAAGTAGTCAAGATTTGAGAGGTTCGTCCATGGTACGGTGGATGTGCAGTGGATTTGGATTATGGACGGCGGCGACAAGAAAGGTGGAGTGTAGGCGGGGCCTGTGTCCGTCGTCTTCACTCTTCACAATGAATTTGAGATTTTTCTTCCTCAGATTTGATTTGGGTGTCGAGATATGGAGAGTAGAGAAAGGCAGTGGGAAAGGATAAGGTGCAGGCATCGAACGCGGCCGCCGTCCTCTGCAAAACTCTACGCGAAGCATCCTACCTCGCCTACATCCTCCGCTCTCCCAAGTGGGTCGCCGCCGCTCCGCCGGAGACGGCGCTCTACGCGCACATGCCTGACCGCGCCACCTAGCTGAGGGTCAAGGCGCATCTTGGCTACCCGTCCAGCTAGCGTCCCGGCAGACCGGCTCCCGTCCACCAAAGGCACCAACTGCTACGCCTTGGAGGCAGTCGCCGTCTTCCGCTCGGCGGCATGCTGCATGACTGCGCTGGGCTTCTCCTCCCTCGCTGGCGTCCGCGTGCCCCTGCTGATGGTGCTCGGCGACCTGCCCGAGTTCGTCATCCTGCAGATGCGCTCTATCAGTTGACAAACAAATCTTCCTATTTTTCTTTCGCTTGGTCCGCTTCATGGTAAATTCAGGTTCCTAATCCTGGCCGAACAGACTAGATGCACAGCTGCCTGACAACTACGCTCCGCCTCCGTCGACCCGGAGGCCGCGGCCTTACTCTCCCAGCGCGGCGGCCGACGCGTCACGGCCGCGTCCGATATGCCTCCGCTCCTCTCTCAAGAACTTGCGCCCGGCGAAGGCCAAGTACATGGAATTGAAGAGGAGAACGTCGAATCGAGAGGATTTTGCGGAAGGAGGCCCGATCGTATGGAGAGAAAGGGGATTTTTCCGTGCCGTTCGGACGGGAAAGATTTGCAGGAAGTTTGACTGGATCGTATGGTTGTATGGTCCCACCATTTTCAGGCTGCGGGGGCACATGTTGTTCCAGGGATTGCCAACCGAGCCTCTTTTTTTTCTGCGCATCTTACGACGTGTCATGATGTTCAACACCGGTAACATTGTTGTGGTCTGTGGAAGTCTCGAGAGTTTCTATTAAGGACGTGGCTGATGGTAACTATCAAGAAAAAATAATGAAGACATAGCATACTTGTTCTTGGTCCAAAAAAAATACTGGTTGGTGAGTACATGAGAAAATAAGCATTCGCTATTAACCAATGTTCTGTTTGATGTTAACCATATAGCATGAAACCTCTCGACCCACTCCCCTCGATAAATCGAAAAGAGCACCCTCGTGTTGTTGCTCATCATCTTGTCGACTAGGACGAGGAGAACATCAACGTCGCTCGCATAATTTACAGCAGATATAATTTTATTTAGATAAATGACTATGAGCAGGAAAAGGGGCAGAGCCATAGTGGTGACGTATCGGAGCTGAGAAAGGTTTGTGGCACGCGTGTCTGAACAAATCGATGGAGAAACAATCCGATCTAATGAAGTGATTGAGCCTAACATACGAGAGTGAGAAGTTGGAAATTTATTTCAGGCTTTGCAATGCGTCTCCAGGCCATCGAAGTATATCATGATGAAATTTTAGGTATTTCAACTAGAACATGGTGAGATTTTCAAAGAAAAAACCTAGAACATGGTTAGAAGGTAAAAAAACAATCCGACTTTTGTGTGCTAATTTCCGCTGTCATGATGACATTGACAACGTATCTCCCGGTGCAACGCACAGGCAGCTTTACTAGTTCAAACCATAAACAAAAACAAAAGCAAAAAGACGCTCCAAGTAAAGAACATAAGATGTGATGGAATAAAAATATAGTTTCACTAGAAGTGACCTGATAAGTTGTCAATGAAGAAGGGGATGCCTTGGGCATCCCCAAGCTTAGATGCTTGAGTCTTCTTAAAATATGCAGGGATGAACCACGGGGCATCCCCAAGCTTAGAGTTTTCACTCTTCTTGATCATATTGTATCATCCTCTTCTCTTGACCCTTGAAAACTTCTTCCACACCAAACTTAAAGCAAACTCATTAGAGGGTTAGTGCATAAACAAAAATTCATACATTCAGAGGTGACATAATCATACTTAACACTTCTGGACATTGCACAAAGCTACTGAAAGTTAATGGAACAAAGAAATCCATTCAACATAGCAAAAGAGGCAATGCGAAATAAAAGGCAGAATCCGTCAAAACAGAACAGTCTGTAAAGACGAATTTTTCGAGGCACTTAACTTGCTCAGATGGAAAAACTCAAAACTAATGAAAGTTGCGTACATATCTGAGGATCACGCACGTAAATTGGCAGATTTTTTGATTTTTCTACAGAGAGATCTACGCAAATTCGTGACAGACAGCAATTCTGTTTCTGCGCAGTCATCCAAATCTAGCATCATCTTTACCATAGAGACTTTACTTGGCACAAAAACATGATAAGGAGAGGTTGCTACAGTAGTAACAACTTCCAAGACTCAACAATACAGTAGTAAAAATAAAACATGTGTTATCTCGCAAGAAGTGCTTTTCTTTAACGCCATTCAGCTAGGCGCAGAAAGTACAAATCAAGTAACATCAAGAGAGGAAGCATCAACATCATAATTTGTTCTAATAATAGAATCAAAAGGCAACTTCATTCTCTTTCTAGGGAAGTGTTCCATACCTTTCTTGAGAGGAAATTGATACTTAATATTTCCTTCTTTCATATCAATAACAACACCAACAGTTCGAAGAAAGGGTCTTCCCAAAACAATAGGACAAGATGCATTGCATTCAATATCCAAAACAACAAAATCAACGGGGACAAGGTTATTGTTAACCGTAATGCGAACATTATCAATCCTCCCCAAAGGTTTCTTTAGAGAATTATCAGCAAGATTAACATCCAAATAACAATTTTTCAATGGTGGCAAGTCAAGCATATCTTAAATTTTCTTAGGCATAACAGAAATACTTGCACCAAGATCACATAAAGCATTACATTCAAAATCATTGAATTTCATCTTAATGATGGGCTCCCAACCATCTTCTAACTTCCTAGGAATAGAAGCTTCAAGTTTTAATTTCTCTTCCCTAGATTTAATGAGAGCATTTGTAATATGTTTTGTAAAGGCTAAATTTATAGCACTAGCATTAGGACTTCTAGCAAGTTTTTGTAAGAACTTTATAACTTCAGTAATATGACAATCATCAAAATCTAAACCATTATAATCTACAGCAATGGGATCATTGTCCCCAATATTTTGAAAAATTTCAGCAGTTTTATCACAAGCAGTTTCAGCAGTTTCAGGCAATTTTGCACGCTTTGCACTAGGAGTAGAAACATTGCCAACACCAATTATTTTACCATTGATAGTAGGAGGTGTAGCAACATGTGAAGAATCAACATTACTAGTGGTGGTAATAGTCCAAACTTTAGTTATATTATTCTCTTTAGCAAGTTTTTCTTTTTCTTCTATTTCCCACCTAGCATGCAATTCAACCAACATTCTTATATTATCATTAATTTGAACTTGGATGGCATTTGTTTTAGCAAACCTAGCATCTTTAACTTCCTCAGGCATAACTTTCAGTTTTAAAAGATCAACATCAAGAGCAAGACTATCAACCTTAGAAGCAAGAACATCAATTTTACCAAGCTTTTCTTCAACAGTTTTATTAAAAGCAGTTTGTGTACTAATAAATTCTTTAAGCATGACTTCAAGACCAGAGGGTACACTCTTATTATTGTTGTAAGAATTACCATAAGAATTACCATAACCACTACCATTATTAGAAGGATGTGGCCTATAGTTGTTGTTACCATAATTATTCCTATAAGCATTGTTGTTGAAATTATTATTCTTAATGAAATTCACATCAACATTCTCTTCTTGAGCAACCAATGAAGCTAAAGGAACATTATTAGGATCAATATGAGATCTACCATTTGCAAGCATAGACATAATAGCATCAATCTTATCACCCAAAGAAGAGGTTTCTTCAACAGAATTTACCTTCTTACCTTGAGGAGTTCTTTCAGTGTGCCATTCAGAGTAATTGATCATCATATCATCAAGAAGCTTAGTCGCGGCGCCCAAGGTGATGGACATAAAAGTACCTCCAGCAGCTGAATCCAATAGGTTCCTCGAGGAAAAATTCAATCCTGCATAAAAGGTTTGGATGATCATCCAAGTAGTTAGTCCATGGGTAGGGCAATTCTTTACCAAAGATTTCATTCTCTCCCATGCTTGAGCAACATGTTCATTATCAAATTGCTTAAAGTTCATAATGCTACTTCTCAAAGATATAATCTTAGCAGGAGGATAATATTTACCAATAAAAGCATCTTTACATTTAGTCCATGAATCAATACTATTCTTAGGCAAAGAAAGCAACCAATCTTTAGCTCTTCCTCTTAATGAGAAAGGAAACAATTTCAGTTTTATAATATCACCATCTATATCCTTATACTTCTGCATTTCACAAAGTTCAACAAAATAATTAAGATGGGCAGCAGCATCATCAGTACTAACACCAGAAAATTGCTCTCTCATAACAAGATTCAGTAAAGTAGGTTTAATTTCATAGAATTCTGCTGTAGTAGCAGGTGGAGCAATAGGAGTACTTATAAAATCATTATTATTTGTGCTAGTGAAATCACACAACTTAGTATTTTCAGGAGTACCCATTGTAACAGTAATAAAGGTAAACTAAGCTAATAAAGTAAAGACAAGTAGCTAATTTTTTTTTGTGTTTTGATATAAAGCAAGTAAACAATACAGTAAAGACACGTAACTAATTTTTTTTGTGTTTTTGATATGGAGCAAACAAGACAGTAAATAAAGTAAAGTAAAGCAAGACAATAAACAAAGTAAAGAGATTGGATGTGGAAGACTCCCCTTGCAGCGTGTCTTGATCTCCCCGGCAATGGCGCCAGAAAAAGAGTTTGATAATGCGTTGATGAGGACATCCCATCTATTGATACAACCGCTGTACCTACAGCCACACAAATACAAGGACCAATCACTCGAGCTCGTGCCAAACAACTTAACTATCAGGTACTTTCGTTTCTTGGAACTATTCCTCATATACATGAGAATATGATGCTGCCTAAATCAGATATGTTTGTTACTCTTAGGAATGATGGACCTAGCATGGATGAGGAGGACAAGCATTGGAGCATGATCACGCATGGAGGAGATGGCAGCAAGCACTTGAGGATTGAAGATGACGCCACAAGTGGAGATTTCAGAACTTTGAAGCCACCATAAGAAGAGATGAAGACATGGACGAAATATAGAGTTCTCCACTTCATAATTTCGTCCATAGCATAATATGGTGCTGCGTCACCTTTAGTTTTGGGCCAGGCCCATGTCATTTTCGCAGGAATTAAGTCAGCCACTTTTTAGAGTCCGTATTGAAGGGGAAAGGCCTTCTAGGGTTTGGTTCGACCACCATACGTATGGCTGGTCGAAATCCCACCTTTTCCTCCTTTAAATACCTCCATAGCCGTCACGTTTAGACTCGGATTTTGATTAGACTAAAAGTTAGCCATTGCTGCAACTCTCGTGTACTTCTTTTGAGACAACGCCCAGAACAAGACCGACTATTCGGAATCCCACCTTATTCAATAAAGCTTTCATCTTTCATCCGCAATATTCTGATTGCAATATTAGTTCTTGCTTGTTCTCGATTTCAGGTAGGAATTAAGACCCTCGCTGGTCAGGCTGATCGTGCATCCGCAAGATCAGTAACTCCCGGAGATTGTCCTAGCGATTGCATTGGCGCACGAGCTTTGCACGTGTAGTCGGATCGTCAAGCACGAACTCCACCAACAAATCGAATTATCCACGTCTCATCGAAAGATCGGCCACCTTTGCCCTATCAAGTGGTATCAGATTTCAGGTTGCTCGGTGAGATTTTACTGTTTTCCTAGTGTAGATTGCATCTGCCATCATACCCATAAACCACGAAAAAGCCAAAAATACAGTTAGGGTTTAGATCATCTCGTCCCATAAACCCCCTGCCACGCCTTGCATTGTCTTTTCAGTTTTGCATAGTTGAATTTGTGTCTGCATCTTCGTGTCGAGTTGCTGGTCTTAGCGTCTAGTTCCTTTAGAGTTTCGAGTTCTGGTCATATTAGTCACGCCGCCGTCGCCCGCTCGCACCATACGCAGATCACCGCCATATACAACCACCATATACTTCCGCCACTACCATATACACCCTGCCATATACGCCCTGTCATATACACCCTGCCATATACACCCTGCCATATACACTCTGCCATATACATCCGTATCCACCATATACCCCGTTTCCTACCGCGACACGGATTGTTGCTGTTTCTCTGCCGTGACAGAGTCCGAGTAGAATTAGGTTTTATTTGTTTTCCCCTCTTAGCTGTTGCCTTCTAATTCCATCTGTGCTGTAGAAAAAATTTCCGTGAGATCAGTTTCGGCCGCCAGAAAGAAATTGTGAAGGAGAGCAAAAAAAAACGCCTCCGAAAAAAATTCTGGCTACATTGGTTTTTCACCTTGGCGATCACTTTTCGCCACTGGCCGTTATAGCGACATTTTTTTGGCGCCTGCGCGCTTTCCGGAGCACTTTCCAGAAATTTGGACAAAAATTTTCTGAGGCTATACTGTTTTTAGACCTTGGGGATCAGTTTGAGACACTTGCCATCATAGTGATTTTTCGCACCTCGCGTCGCCACATCATCGCCACCTCATCACTGCTAGTTGCTTGTGTGCCGCGCCGTGACCTCGTTAGTGTTCTAGGCTCGCGTCTCTAGTACGGTCTAGCCTAGGACCAGCACAGTACCGTCGTTGAGCATACTTTCAATACTGCATTGCTGTTTTGACAATTGCTGTTTTCTACCATATTAGCCTTCCTACAGCTCTACATATTGTCTCCACGTGCACTGTGTCGACACTTGGTAATCGCTTTGGCAATCTTTGGAGACGCTGATCCTTGTTGGTTGTTACATCGCCTTCCTCCTGTTTGGTAAGGACTTGTAAGAGCTTTGTATTTTGCTTGACGAATTGCGCGTGAACCACCATATTCCGTAGTTTGTAGGCATATACATTTGTGCTTTTTCTGTACTAACCATGACAGGCACAGAGTCGGCGAACGTTGACCCGGATACGATGACGAATGCAGAGATGCATGCTCACTTCCTCCACCTTTTGGGCGGGCATGCAACCGACGTGGATGGGCGCCTCGGTGATGTTGACGCCAAACTCACCGACGCGCTGGACAAGATCGATGGCCTCGAGGCAGCCTTCAACTCCAAGCTCGACGCCAAGTTCCAGGAGTTGTTGACTCGATTACCGCCGCCTCGCGCCAACGTGCAACGCCGCGCACGCCGCGTTCCTCGTGCGGACGTTCCGGCAGGTACCGCTCCTGCTGCAGCAGCCGCACATGATGCGCCTTCTGATGAAGGATACGAGGATTATGGAGGGAACGAGGATGAGCAAGTCGATGAGAACGCGCTGGATGACGAGGAGGTCCAACAACCTGCACCTGGTCGTCCACGACAACTGAACCGCAACGCTCGCCCACCTCCACGGCCGGTACGTGACGATGATCATGTTGCTAAACTTAAATTGAATATTCCACCATTTGAGGGTAGATATAATCCTGATGCATATCTTACATGGGAATTGGAAGTAGAGCAACGCTTTGCATGTTTACGCTATCCTGATCATTTGCGTGTTAGTGCTGCTACTTGTGAGTTCACAGATTTTGCATCTATTTGGTGGTCTGAGCATTGTAGAGTACACCATGCTAATATTCCTACTACTTGGGTTGGTTTAAAACTTGCTATGCGTACTCGTTTTGTTCCTCCACATTATCAACGTGATTTGCTAAAGAAATTGTCTCGCTTAGAACAAGGAAAAAATTCTGTAGAAGACTATTATCAAGAATTGCAAACTGGCATGATTCGCTGTGGTATTGTAGAGGATAATGAGGCTATGCTTGCACGTTTCTTTGGTGGTTTGAATAAAGAGATTCAGCATATTTTAGATTATAAGGAGTACAACACTATTACTCGCTTGTTTCATCTTGCTTGCAAAGCTGAACGTGAAGTGCAGGATCGTCAACCACCATGGAGAAAAGCTAATGTTTCTGCAGGTCGTACATCGTCATGGACTACGCGACAATCAGCGCCACAATCTCGTGGGGCTACACCAGCACCTTCTACCTCCAAGTACACCGCGCCTGCATCACGAGCACCACCGGCTGCTACTTCACCACCATCTGCTGGTCCTCCTCGGAGTTCATCTTCGATGGCCTCCACGGGGAAGACGCGCGACATACAATGTCGCAAATGCTTGGGTTTTGGACACATAGAGAGAGAATGCAGAACCAAGCGTGTGATGTTGGTGCGTGAAGATGGCGAATATGATTCTGCAAGTGACTTTGATGAAGATACATTGGCCCTTATTGCTGCACGTGATGGTGCTAATTCTGATTCTGAGAGAGAGATGGAGGTAATGGAAGCTGACACTGCTGATCAGTACAGGAGCTTAGTTGCACAACGTGTGTTGAGCGTGCAATTGAGCAAAGCTGAGCATGATCAACGCCACAATCTGTTCCAAACAAGAGGCGTTGTCAAAGAGCGAGCTATAAGGATCATCATTGATGGAGGGAGCTGCAATAATCTGGCTAGCGTTGACATGGTGGAGAAGCTTTCTCTTCCTACAAGACAGCGCACACATCCATATTACATTCAATGGTTTGAGAGCTCTCGGAAGCTCAAGGTAACAAGAACTACACGTGTGCATTTTACTATTGGTACATATTCTGATTTTGTGGATTGTGATGTTGTACCTATGCAAGCTTGTTCTTTGTTACTTGGTAGACCTTGGCAATTTGATAGAGAATCTGTTCATAATGGTAAAACTAATCAGTATTCTCTTATGCATGATGGAAAGAAAATTGGTCTCAAACCTATGACTCCTGAACAAATACTAAAAGATGATCTTGCTAGAGCTAGTAGAGTAAAAAACGAGGAGAAACTTAAGAGTGAGAATCAGATTGTTGCTGCAGATTTTGTGCCACATAAGACTAATACTAAATCTGATTCAAACCATGCTACTGAAATTCGTTTGAAAAATCCTTGTTTGCTTGCTAGCAAATCTGATATTGCTGAACTTGATGTGAACACTACTCAATGCTATGCTATTATTTGCAAAGAAGTTCTGTTTTCATTTGAGGATATGCCTCCTTCTTTGCCACCTGCGGTTGCTAACCTTTTGCAGGAGTTCATTGATGTGTTTCCACAAGATGTACCACCTGGACTACCACCTATCCGTGGGATAGAACACCAGATTGACTTGATTCCAGGTGCTTCGCTGCCCAACCGTGCGCCATATCGTACCAATCCTGAAGAGACCAAAGAGATTCAGCGACAAATTCAGGTTCTCCAAGATAAAGGTTACATTCGTGAGTCTCTTAGCCCATGTGCTGTTCCTATTATCTTGGTACCTAAGAAGGATGGTTCTTCACGCCTGTGTACTGATTGTAGATCTATTAATAATATTACCATTCGTTACCGTCATCCTATACCTCGTTTAGATGATATGCTTGATGAATTGAGTGGTTCTATTATGTTCTCTAAAGTTGATTTGCGTAGTGGTTACCACCAGATTCGTATGCAATTAGGAGATGAATGGAAAACAGCGTTTAAAACTAAGTTCGGTTTATATGAGTGGTTAGTAATGCCTTTTGGTTTAACTAATGCACCTAGTACTTTCATGAGACTGATGAACGAAGTTTTACGTGCTTTTATTGGACGTTTTGTGGTGGTATACTTTGATGATATTCTGATTTATAGCAAATCTTTGGAGGAACATTTGGATCATTTACGTGCTGTTTTCAATGCTTTACGTGATGCACGTTTGTATGGTAACCTTGAGAAGTGCACCTTTTGCACCAATCGAGTTGCGTTTCTTGGCTATGTTGTTACTGCGCAGGGAATTGAAGTTGATCCAGCCAAGATTGAGGCAATTGAGAATTGGCCGCAGCCAAAGACGGTCACACAAGTGAGGAGTTTTCTTGGCCTCGCTGGTTTCTATAGGCGCTTTGTGAAAGATTTTGGATCCATTGCTGCGCCGCTGAATGAGCTTACAAAGAAGGATGTGCCCTTTGTGTGGGGCGATGCACAACAAGACGCCTTCATGATACTGAAAGATAAGTTAACACATGCTCCATTACTCCAACTTCCTGATTTCAATAAGACTTTTGAGCTTGAATGTGATGCTAGTGGAATTGGTTTAGGAGGTGTGTTATTACAAGAGGGCAAACCTGTTGCATATTTTAGTGAGAAATTGAGTGGGCCTAGTCTGAATTATTCTACTTATGATAAAGAATTATATGCGCTGGTTCGGACATTACAAACTTGGCAACATTATTTATGGCCTAAAGAATTTGTTATACATTCTGATCATGAATCTTTGAAGCATATTCGTAGTCAAGCTAAGTTGAATCGCCGCCATGCAAAGTGGGTTGAGTTTATTGAGTCTTTTCCTTATGTTATCAAACACAAAAAGGGTAAAGATAATGTTATTGCTGATGCTTTGTCGCGCCGTTATACTATGCTATCTCAACTTGACTTCAAGATTTTTGGATTAGAAACCATAAAGGAACAATACTTGCATGATGCTGATTTTAAAGATGTGTTGCTGAATTGTAAAGATGGTAGAACATGGAACAAATTCGTCCTCAATGATGGATTTGTGTTCCGTGCTAACAAGCTATGCATCCCAGATAGTTCCGTTCGTCTTTTGTTGTTGCAGGAGGCGCATGGAGGAGGATTGATGGGACACTTTGGTGTGAAGAAGACGGAGGATGTACTTGCTGCACACTTCTTTTGGCCACGTATGCGTCGAGATGTTGAGAGATTTGTGGCACGCTGCACTACATGTCAAAAAGCTAAGTCTCGACTTAATCCACATGGTTTATATATGCCTCTTCCTGTTCCTAGTGTACCTTGGGAGGATATTTCTATGGATTTCGTTTTGGGTTTGCCTCGTACACAGAAGGGGAGGGATAGTATCTTTGTTGTTGTGGATAGGTTTTCTAAGATGGCACACTTTATTCCATGTCACAAAACTGATGATGCTACACATGTTGCTGATTTGTTCTTTCGCGAAATTGTGCGTTTACATGGTGTGCCAAATACTATTGTTTCTGATCGTGATACTAAATTTCTTAGCCACTTTTGGAGATGTTTATGGGCTAAGTTGGGGACTAAATTGCTGTTTAGTACTACATGTCATCCCCAAACTGATGGACAAACTGAAGTAGTAAATAGAACATTATCTACTATGCTGCGGGCTGTTTTGAAGAAGAACTTAAAATTGTGGGAAGAGTGTTTGCCTCATATTGAATTTGCTTACAATCGTTCGCTGCATTCTACCACTAAGATGTGCCCTTTTGAGATTGTGTATGGTTTTGTTCCACGTGCACCTATTGATTTATTGCCTTTACCATCTTCGGTGCAAAATGATTTGGATGCTACACAACATGCTGAATTGATATTAAAATTGCATGAGACTACTAAAGACAACATAGAACGCATGAATGCTAAGTATAAAATTGCTGGGGATAGAGGAAGAAAGCATGTTGTGTTTGATGTTGGTGATCTTGTTTGGTTACATTTGCGCAAAGATCGTTTTCCTGCATTGCGCAAGTCTAAGTTAATGCCTCGTGCCGCTGGTCCTTTTAAGGTGTTAGAGAAGATAAATGATAATGCATATAAACTTGAGCTTCCTGCAGAATTGGGTCCGGTAAGTCCTACATTTAACATTGCAGATTTGAAGCCTTACTTTGGTGAAGAAGATGAGCTTGCGTCGAGGACGACTTCAATTCAAGAAGGGGGGCATGATGAGGACATCCCATCTATTGATACAACCGCTGTACCTACAGCCACACAAATACAAGGACCAATCACTCGAGCTCGTGCCAAACAACTTAACTATCAGGTACTTTCGTTTCTTGGAACTATTCCTCATATACATGAGAATATGATGCTGCCTAAATCAGATATGTTTGTTACTCTTAGGAATGATGGACCTAGCATGGATGAGGAGGACAAGCATTGGAGCATGATCACGCATGGAGGAGATGGCAGCAAGCACTTGAGGATTGAAGATGACGCCACAAGTGGAGATTTCAGAACTTTGAAGCCACCATAAGAAGAGATGAAGACATGGACGAAATATAGAGTTCTCCACTTCATAATTTCGTCCATAGCATAATATGGTGCTGCGTCACCTTTAGTTTTGGGCCAGGCCCATGTCATTTTCGCAGGAATTAAGTCAGCCACTTTTTAGAGTCCGTATTGAAGGGGGAAAGGCCTTCTAGGGTTTGGTTCGACCACCATACGTATGGCTGGTCGAAACCCCACCTTTTCCTCCTTTAAATACCTCCATAGCCGTCACGTTTAGACTCGGATTTTGATTAGACTAAAAGTTAGCCATTGCTGCAACTCTCGTGTACTTCTTTTGAGGCCAACGCCCAGAACAAGACCGACTATTCGGAATCCCACCTTATTCAATAAAGCTTTCATCTTTCATCCGCAATATTCTGATTGCAATATTAGTTCTTACTTGTTCTCGATTTCAGGTAGGAATTAAGACCCTCGCTGGTCAGGCTGATCGTGCATCCGCAAGATCAGTAACTCCCGGAGATTGTCCTAGCGATTGCATTGGCGCACGAGCTTTGCACGTGTAGTCGGATCGTCAAGCACGAACTCCACCAACAAATCGAATTATCCACGTCTCATCGAAAGATCGGCCACCTTTGCCCTATCATGTGTGAAGCACACGTCCGTTGGGAACCCGAAGAGGAAGGTGTGATGCGTACAGCAGCAAGTTTTCCCTCAGTAAGAAACCAAGGTTATCGAACCAGTAGGAGTCAAGGAACACGTGAAGGTTGTTGGTGGAGGAGTGTAGTGCGGCGCAACACCGGTGAAACCGGCGCCAACGTGGAACCTGCACAACACAATCAAGATACTTTGCCCCAACGTAACAGTGAGGTTGTCAATCTCACCGGCTTGCTGAAAACAAAGGATTAAACGTATAGTGTGGAAGATGATGTTTGTTTGCAAAGAACAGTAGAGAACAATGATTGCAGTAGATTGTATTCAGATGTAAAAGAATGGACCGGGGTCCACAGTTCACTAGTGGTGTCTCTCTAATAAGATAAATAACATGCTGGGTGAACAAATTACAGGTGGGCAATTGACAAATAAAGATTCAATACATATCATGATGATCACTATGAGATTTAATCAGGGCATTACGACAAAGAACATAGACCGCCATCCAGCATGCATCTATGCCTAAATAGTCCACCTTCGGGTTAGCATCCGCACCCCCTCCAGTATTAAGTTGCAAACAACAGACAATTGCATTAAGTATGGTGCGTAATGTAATCAACACAAATATCCTTAGACAAAGCATCGATGTTTTATCCCTAGTAGCAACAGCACATCCACAACCTTAGAACTTTCTGTCACTGTCCCAGATTCAATGGAGGCATGAACCCACTATCGAGCATAAATACCCCTCTTGGAGTTACAAGTATCAACTTGGCCAGAGCCTCTACTAGCAACGGAGAGCATGCAAGAACATAAACAACACATATATGATAGATTGATAATCAACTTGACATAATATTCTATATTCATCGGATCCCACCAAACACAACATGTAGCATTACAAATAGATGATCTTGATCATGTTAGGCAGCTCACAAGATCTAAACATGATAGCACAAGCGGAGAAGACAACCAACTAGCTACTGCTATGGACCCATAGTCCAAGGATGAACTACTCACGCATCAATCCGGAGGCGGGCATGGTGATGTAGAGCCCTCCGGTGATGATTCCCCTCTCAGGGTGCCGGAGGCGATCTCCTGAATCCCCGAGATGGGATTGGCGGCGGCGTCTGGAAGTATTTCCGTATCGTGGCTCTCGGTCATAGGGTTTTGCGACGGAGGCTTTAAGTAGGCGAAAGGGCAGCCTAGGGGGGTGGCCCTGATACGTCCAAAACGTATCTACTTTCCCGAACACTTTTGCTATTGTTTTGCCTCTAATTTGTGTATTTTGGATACAACTAACACGGACTAACGCTGTTTTCAGCAGAACTGCTCTGGTGTCTCGTTTTTGTGCAGAAATCCAACTTTCGGGAAAATCCTCGGAATTTCTTCAGATGGCCCTATTTTACCAAAATATTGACGGAGCCAGAAGGGCGAAGGAGGTGGAGGCCCGAGGGCCCCACACCATAAGGCGGCGCGGCCCAGGGGGGCCCGCGCGGCCCTATGGTGTGGCCCCCTCGGCCGGCCTCCGACGCCCCCCTTTGGACTACTTATCGGGTTCGACCTAAAAACGCACGGAGAGAAGGGGACATCGCCAGAAACCCTCCAGAGAGCCGCCACATCGCGAAACTCCGTCGCGGGAGAGAAGTCTCCCGGCACTCCGCCGGGACGGGGAATTGGAGGAGATCTTCACCGCCATCACCGCCAACGCCTCTCCATCAACCAGCAATGTTTCCCCCATCCATGTGTGAGTAATTCCCCCGCTGTAGGCTGAAGGGGATGGTAGGGATTGGATGAGATTGGTCATGTAATAGTCATAAGATTGTTAGGGCATAGTGCCTAGTATCCGTAGATGTCACTTTTATGATATTGTTGCAACTTGTTATGCTTAATGCTTGTCACTAGGGCCCGAGTGCCATGATCTCAGATCTGAACATGTTATTGTTTCATGAAGATATTCGTTGTTTATGATCTTACCTGCAAGTTGTATACACATGTCGCTGTCCGGAACCAATGGCCCCGAAGTGACAGAAATCGGGACAACCGGAGGGAATGGTAGTGATGTGAGGATCACATGTGTTCACGGAGTGTTAATGCTTTGTTCCGGTACTCTATTAAAAGGAGTACCTTAATATCCAGTAGTTTCCCTAGAGGCCCGGCTGCCACCGGCTGGTAGGACAAAAGATGTTGTGCAAGTTTCTCATTGCGAGCACGTACGACTAAATATGGAACACATGCCTATTGATTGATTAGTACTTGGATACCGTTTTATTATTATCTGCAAATGCCCATGCTTTGATTGTTACATGAGTTTCTCTCATCCATGCAACGCCCGTTAAATCCGTCCCTGTGCCTACAGTATTTTAATCCTGCTGTTTACTATAATCACTACTGCTGTCTTTATTCACTGCTGCTGTTATTTCACTATTTCCACTGCCATAAAACTGTTACTACTGATAAACTCTTGCGAGCAAGTCTGTTTCCAGGTGCAGCTGAATTGACAACTCCGCTGTTAAGGCTTACAAGTATTCTTTGTCTCCCCTTGTGTCGAATCAATAAATTGGGTAATACTTCCCTCGAAGACTGTTGCGATCCCCTATACTTGTGGGTCATCAAGACTATTTTCTGGCGCCGTTGCCGGGGAGCATAGCTTTATTTGTAAGTTCACTTGGATTGATATTGTTCGCTGCAAATTCTCCATTATGGGTAAACCTCGCGATACTAAGATCGCCATATTACCATCCACTACAAGAAAAGGTACAACTCTGAGTACCTCTGCTGCTCTTGATTCACCATCTGTGATTGATAAACTTGTTTCACCGCCACATGCTTCGCGTGCTGGTACTTCTGCTGAATCTGAAAATTCTCATAATATTGATAATGTTTCTGCTGTGCTTGATGATAGTGGTTCATTGGGATCTTTTCTAGATGCTACAATTGCTAAGTCTAGACAAATTGAAAATACTGAAACTCCTAATGCTGCTACACCTGTTAATTCACCTGAGTCTGTTGAATATTCTAGTGATGATCTTGATGAGGATTATGTAGAGCTTGATAATGATTTTATTGAAAAATGCAAGGCTACTACTGATGCAAGAAAAATTAAAAAGTTGCTTGCAGAACATTCTGTTAGATATACACCATCTCCTGATCCTAAATTTGCCACATCTCCTATAAACATTAGGGATAAAGATTATGATTTTTCTCTTGATCTATCTCATATAGCTATTGTTGAGAAAACACCCTTTTGTGGTACTGAAAAAGAAAGTGCTGTTGAACACTTGACTGAGTTATCTACTCTTAGTGGTGTGTTTTCTGATGATGTCAAGATGCGTACTTATTTTGTTGCTAAAATTTTTCCGTTCTCATTAAAGGATGATGCTAAAACTTGGTATAATAATTTGCCTCCTGGTTCTATTAAAAGTCCAACTGATTTGCGTGATATTTTCTTTCGGAAATACTTTCCTGCTAGTGCTCAACATGCTGCTTTGCAGAGAATTTATAATTTTGACCAGGAGGATGGAGAGAAATTGCCTGAGGCTTGGGCGAGATTTTGCTCTCTTATTAGAGCTCAGCCTGACCATGATTTGGAAAAGCATGATTTACTTGATATATTTTATAGTGGACTAACTATTGAGTCTAGGGCATACCTGGATAGTTGTGCTGGTTGTGTTTTCAGGAAAAGAACTCCAGAAGACGCTGAAGAATTATTGGCTAAAATAGGCCGGAATCATGATGATTGGTCTACACCTGAACCAACCCCGACACCGATAGTGAAGAAGAGGGGTATGATTAAATTGAATGATGAAGATATGAGGGAAGCCAAGAAGTCTCTTAAGGAGAAGGGTATTAAACCTGAAGATGTGAAGAATTTACCCCCTATAGAAGATATATGTGAGACAATTCCCCCTTCATCCATGATTGAGGTACACTCGCTTCAACACTTTACTAGAGAAGATATTCCGTATTCAAAATCTCCTGCTCAATGCTTAGATGAATTTGATAATTATATTGTTAAGCAAGAAAACTTTAATATGCGAGTAGAGAATCATTTAATGGAAAATTCCCGAGCTATTAGTGAATTGCATGGTATTGTGGAGAGAACCTCCAATGATGTTAAGATACTTGTTAAACATTTTCAAATGGTTCAAACTCAAATTGATCAACTTACTAAAGTGCAAAATGACTTGTTGGGAAATAATTCTAAAGAAAAACATGCTTGTGAAGTAACAACTAGAGGTGGTGCTTCTACCCAGGATCCTCTATATCCTGAAGGGCATCCCAAAAGAGTTGAACAAGATTCTCAACCAATTAAAACTAGTGCTCATTCTAAGAAAAAGAAAAAGAAACATAAGAATGTTGTAGAATCCTCTGAACCTGTTAATGATCCTAATAGTATTTCTATTTCTGATGCTGAAACTGAAAGTGGTAATGAACACGAGGAAGATAATGATAAGAATGATACTCCTGATAAAGAAGAAATTGAAAAAGAACCTGAAAAGCCTGCTAAAAATAAAAAGTACACTAAAGAAGACTTTATTACTGAGAAGCATGGTAATGAAAGAGAACCTTGGGTTCAAAAGCAAATGCCTTTTCCTGCTAAGAAACTAAAATCAAAGGAGGAGGAACATTATAATAAATTTTGTGATTGGATGAAACCTTTATTTCTGCAAATCCCTTTGACTGATGCTATTAAATTGCCTCCTTATTCAAAGTATATGAAAGATATTGTTACTAACAAAAGGAAAGTCCCCAATGAGGAAATTTCTACTATGCTCGCTAATTACTCCTTCAATGGTAAGATTCCAAAGAAGTTGGGCGACCCAGGTATACCGACTATTCCTTGTTCCATCAAGAATAATTATGTTAGAACTGCTCTATGTGATTTGGGAGCAGGTGTGAGTGTGATGCCTTTTTCTCTTTATAAGAGACTTGATTTAGATAAATTGATACCAACTGATATATCTTTGCAAATGGCTGATAAATCTACTGCTATTCCTGTTGGTTTATGTGAAAATGTTCCTGTTCAAGTTACTCAGCATTGCTTAATATTAACTGATTTTGTTGTGTTGGAAATGCCTGAAGATGATAATATGTCCATTATTCTTGGAAGACCCTTTCTTAATACTGCAGGGGCTGTTATTGATTGCAATAAAGGCATGGTTACTTTCAATGTTGATGATAAGGAACACACTGTCTATTTTCCCAAGAGGATTGATAAAGTATGTGGAGTTAATACAATTTTTAATGTGAAAACTATCAAAGTGGGATCCATTGATTGTCCTATATATGAGCCTAAAGAAGAATATCAAACTCTTGTGATTGGATCCATATCAATTCAATATAAGGTAACATGATTGATTTGAGGTTTATTTCTTCTTATGTCATATAAAATTTATTTGGTAGCAAGACTTGATCAACCTTGTTAACAAGTATATTTTATTGCATAGGAGAGTTAAACAACACTTCTTTCTTTCTCTCTCCTTTCACCTATTTTATTTGCTGTAGCACTTTTGTTTTGCAATATGCTTAGATCATTTAAGATTTTAGAAATCATTTTCCTGCGCAGTAATCATTAATTTAATACCCAGAAATGTGCATTTTTCAAAGTTCTCTAAAAATTACAAAAATTACACCGTTGGTCCTATTTTTCGACGAGGCACCTGGGAGCACCAGAGGATGACCTGTGGGGCACCAGGGGGTGCCACACCATAGGGCGGCGCGGCCAGCAAGGGGGCCGCGCCACCATGTGGTGTGGGCCACCCCTTGCCCCACTACACCATCTCTTCCTCCCAGCACCTTCTCTCTCCCGAAAAAACTCGTACCAAGTTTCTCTCACTCGTGTTTCTGCTCAAGAACTCGCGATTTTTCGATCTCCTTGCTCAGCCCAGATTTCTGTCTGAAATTTGGCACATTTACTCCTTGGTATGTGACTCCTTTGATTGTCCAATTAGAATTTCATTTGGTTGAGTATATCTTGAATATTTTGCTGCTGTATGTAACATGTTTAGTGAGCTTGCATGCTTGTTCTAAGTGGTAGAAATTAGTTTTGATGCATGTTTAGCACTCTAGCAAGTTCCTATAGTAGTTCCCCTCAATTACATACCTTGAAATCAAATTTTATAATGATTGTTGAAAATTTCAGAAGGGGAAGATGAAGAAATTCAAGTTTGGAGAGTTGTTCAAGAAAGCAACAACCAGCACCGGTAGGCCCTCAAGGGCGTCCACTCAAATTAGGCGATCCTATAATGAGGATGTTATCGCGCCTAGCTTCGCGCCCGAGGAGGACCAAGGGGCCCCTAATGCTTCATCCTTCCCTTGTTATGAGTTTCTAACCAATGCAGGGTTATTGGATGACTTCTTCACCCTCGTCAACAGGGCAGGCCTAGCCACCTACGTGGGAGACGAGAGGGGACAATATTACAGGCTCACCAAGATTTTCGTTGAGAGCTTCAAGTTCCACAACACGGAATATGAGCCGACAGTCGCATTCAAGATTTATGATATTCCTGTTACCATGAAATTGGAGGAATTTTGTTTTGCATTGGGTATTGCCCCTGTAGGTACAGCAAGAAGGATTGATGACAACCCCCGGGACTTGTTGGAGCTATACCGAGGGATCACCGGGGATGATTGCCGCACCATCCAGCGAGGGAAGATAAGAAACATTCAACTCCCCGCTATTAAGTATTTCGCATATTACATTGGTACTAGCATTTTGGGTAGAGAAAATACTAGTAACATTTCTAGCTACCATCTTGCTTTCTTGAATGTTGCACTTACTGGAGAGACACCTTATCATCTTGGTTCTCTTATTGCTCGCCGCCTGTCTAGCAGGGGGCCTATTTTTGGAGGAACTATTGCATCACGCATTCTAACACATCTAGATATTCCTCTTGATTCTAATGATGTACCATTAACCCCTAGGAAGCTAGATATTGCTGCTATGAAGAGCCATCATTTTGTTACTACTAACTCCACCATAGATAATATTGTCTATAAAATGTTGTTTGCTGACGGGAACGAGAAAGAAATCCCTCTTCCCCAGCAGGGTTTGTTTAATATTGACAGGCAATCATGGTCGCTAACAAAGGAGGCGGTGGAGGAACATATGAAGATACAAGAATTCCACCAGCAACATGACTCCGTCGAGCCCTCCTACGACTACACCGTCACGTACCCCGACGTTTCCTCCAGCACATACATGGAACCGGGTCGTTCTTCGTCATATTACGAAGACACCACTTCATGGGGACCGTGGGAATGAACTCCACTTAGGCCAAAAGCCTAAGCTTGGGGGAGGTATACCGGCATCACTCATTCTTTGCATATTATGGTTGCTGGATACTTGTACATACTTGTTTAGTCTCTAGAGTGGTTTTCTAATGAGAGGGAGATGATATTTGGGGAAGTGCTGTCCAAAAACAGATTCTGGGCTGTTACCAAAAAAATTCGTACGCACAGCCAGAACGTTATTTTGAGTTGCCAATTTTTGAGCATGTTCCCCAGGTTGTTATCTAACTTTCATTAGTTGAACACTTTTTGGTCTGAGCAATGGAAGATTTTTGTTAAATTCGATTTCTGTACTGCTGTCAGGATTTGGCAGATTTCTGTCATCCTGCTTTTCTGTGTTTCTGTTAGTTTGCATTCTTTTGTTTTCGCTTTGTTTCTTTCCTAATTCAAAAACACCAAAAATATTTGCTGTTCTTCTTTGGTTTGTAAAGTTCATCATGAGTTCAATGGTCTTCGGTGGCTGGAGCGTGGTTTTCATTTCATATTATCCAAGCTACACAAGTGAAAAGGCAATAATGACGATCTACGACAATCTGATTGTGGTGAGAGGCTGGTATGAACTCTATTTGCTTTCATTTTTGTACATATACTCATCCATATGAGCATGCTTAGTTGGTTCATGTGAGGTATATGTTATTTGAGAAAGTCTAGTAGTTCATGATCTCTCATGTTTGGTTCCAATCTATTAATATGAGTAGCATGTCATGGATGTTTGCTTGCATTGTTTTATTCATAAGTAAGTATGGCATTGTGGTATCCTCCTCTGAATAATTCATTTATATCGACTTGGCACATGCTCACGCATGCATATGACTGAACAAAAAGTCAATTAAGCCTCGATGATTTATATTGCTTCAGAGTTCTTGTATCACTTTTATGCCTCGTTAATTTATTTTGCCGCAAGCATGATTATGACAGTTACTGCTCTCTTGATTTGTCGCTCCCTATCCTTTTGCTAGCCTTCACTTGTACTGAGCGGTATCGCCGCTCGTACTTCCAAACACCTGAAAACCAAGTTGTTCCATCAGTGTCCACCATAAATACCTATGCATGGCATTTCAAACCATTCCAAGTAAATTCTCATGCGCTACCTTTAAAACTTTCAAAATGCTTCTCAATTTGTGTTAATGTTTCATAGCTCATGAGGAAGTATGTGGTGTTTAGCTTTCAACCTTGTCATTTACTTTTGACGGACTCTCATATGGACTAGTGGCACATCCGCTTATCCAATAATTTTGCAAAAAGAGCTGGCAATGGGATTCCCAGTCCCAAATTAATTAACTTAAATAGACACTCCTCCATGGTTTGTGATTGTTGGACGGCACCCGAAGGATTCGGTTAGCCATGGCTTGTGTAAGCAAAGGTTGGGGGGAGTGTCATCATCATAATAAAACTTAAATAAAAAGGCACTCCTTCATGGTATGTGATTGTTGGCAGGCACCCGAGGATTCGGTTAGCCATGGTTTGTGAAAGAAAGGTTGGAAGGAGTGCCAACCAAAAATAATAAATGGGAGCCGCTCTTGTGAGTCCGGTTGATGAGGGAGTTAGTGTACCCATTACCATTCGTTGACAACAACAAACACCTCTCAAAATAATTTTACTCCTGTTTTACAAATAAAAAGCTCTAGCGCATGTTAATCCCTGCTTCCCTCTGCGAAGGGTCAATCTTTTACTTTTATGTTGTGTCTCCATTCTTTCTTCGAGCACTATCTTGAGAGCACAACTGTCATTCTTAATATAATATGCTTGTCTCAAAATATGATTGATTGTGGTATAACTTTGATGCTTTTATCTTTGACAAATCACTACTTCTAGTCTGTCTATGAACTCAGAGGTGCCTCGGCATTTATGTTTTGCCGATCAAATACAGGCAAGCGAGATACCACTTTATCATATTCTCTTATGAACATTGCAATCCTGCTTATATACATGATTCATGGTGCTTATTATTAATTGTTGGTACTTCTCCATGATTGACATAGCTGTTGGATGATCTTATTTGCATATATCTCATTATGAACTGCTTAAGTATTAGCCATAGCATGAGAATATATACATCATATGAGCAAATGTGTTCGTGAAAGTTCTTTTATCGCTCAGTTGTTAACTGAATTGCTTGAGGACAAGCAATAAGCTAAGCTTGGGGGAGTTGATACGTCCAAAACGTATCTACTTTCCCGAACACTTTTGCTATTGTTTTGCCTCTAATTTGTGTATTTTGGATACAACTAACACGGACTAACGCTGTTTTCAGCAGAACTGCTCTGGTGTCTCGTTTTTGTGCAGAAATCCAACTTTCGGGAAAATCCTCGGAATTTCTTCAGATGGCCCTATTTTACCAAAATATTGACGGAGCCAGAAGGGCGAAGGAGGTGGAGGCCCGAGGGCCCCACACCATAAGGCGGCGCGGCCCGGGGGCCCGCGCGGCCCTATGGTGTGGCCCCCTCGGCCGGCCTCCGACGCCCCCCTTTGGACTACTTATCGGGTTCGACCTAAAAACGCACGGAGAGAAGGGGACATCGCCAGAAACCCTCCAGAGAGCCGCCACATCGCGAAACTCCGTCGCGGGAGCCAGAAGTCTCCGTTCTGGCACTCCGCCGGGACGGGGAATTGGAGGAGATCTTCACCGCCATCACCGCCAACGCCTCTCCATCAACCAGCAATGTTTCCCCCATCCATGTGTGAGTAATTCCCCCGCTGTAGGCTGAAGGGGATGGTAGGGATTGGATGAGATTGGTCATGTAATAGTCATAAGATTGTTAGGGCATAGTGCCTAGTATCCGTAGATGTCACTTTTATGATATTGTTGCAACTTGTTATGCTTAATGCTTGTCACTAGGGCCCGAGTGCCATGATCTCAGATCTGAACATGTTATTGTTTCATGAAGATATTCGTTGTTTATGATCTTACCTGCAAGTTGTATACACATGTCGCTGTCCGGAACCAATGGCCCCGAAGTGACAGAAATCGGGACAACCGGAGGGAATGGTAGTGATGTGAGGATCACATGTGTTCACGGAGTGTTAATGCTTTGTTCCGGTACTCTATTAAAAGGAGTACCTTAATATCCAGTAGTTTCCCTAGAGGCCCGGCTGCCACCGGCTGGTAGGACAAAAGATGTTGTGCAAGTTTCTCATTGCGAGCACGTACGACTAAATATGGAACACATGCCTATTGATTGATTAGTACTTGGATACCGTTTTATTATTATCTGCAAATGCCCATGCTTTGATTGTTACATGAGTTTCTCTCATCCATGCAACGCCCGTTAAATCCGTCCCTGTGCCTACAGTATTTTAATCCTGCTGTTTACTATAATCACTACTGCTGTCTTTATTCACCGCTGTTGTTATTTCACTATTTCCACTGCCATAAAACTGTTACTACTGATAAACTCTTGCGAGCAAGTCTGTTTCCAGGTGCAGCTGAATTGACAACTCCGCTGTTAAGGCTTACAAGTATTCTTTGTCTCCCCTTGTGTCGAATCAATAAATTGGGTAATACTTCCCTCGAAGACTGTTGCGATCCCCTATACTTGTGGGTCATCAGCCCCCCCATAGGCCGGCGCGCCCAGGGGCCAGGCCGCGCCGCCTTGTGGGGTAGGGCCCCCAGGGCCCCCCTCTGGCTCTCTAGAAGCTTCCGCGAAATATAAGACCCTGGGCATTGATTTCGTCCAATTCCGAGAATATTTCCTTTGTAGGATTTCTGAAACCAAAAACAGCAGAAAACAGCAACTGGCGCTTCGGCATCTTGTTAATAGGTTAGTGCCGGAAAATGCGTAATAATGATGTAAAGTATGTATAAAACATGTGAGTATTATCATAAAAGTAGCATGGAACATAAGAAATTATAGATACGTCTGAGACGTATCAATATTTCACATATAATCTTGTGTTTGACATATGGTGTGAGGAAAAAGTAATATGTGGGCCGTGGCAACGCACGTGCATTCCACTAGTGTCATATAGTAAGCATTCAAGTTGATAAACAAGGTCTAGAAATATTTCAAACAAGAAAAATCATGTATATGTCCCTAACAATAAACTCTGTCTTAAGTGGTTTTGGGTTTCAAACATGGAAATTTCACAAACCTCCCAAAAGCTTCATTTTAGAGTGACTAAGGAGGATCCAGGCTTACCTTTTCATTTTCATGTTTTAAACTTGTTTAAATCTTGGTCAATCCTAGGATTTGACCAAGATTCAAATAGGCATAAAAAATCAGAAAAAATGAAAAACCAAAGAACATAGCCTTCTTATGTCATATATATAGTAAGCATTCAAGTTGATAAACAAGCTCTAGACATATTCAAACCAGAAAAAGCATGTATCTATCCCTAACCCTAATCTCTGTCTTATGAAGCCAAGCATGAAGAGAAGTGGTTTTGGGTTTCAAACATGGAAATTTCACAAACCTCCCAAAAGCATCATTTTACAGTGAATAAGAAGGATCCAGGCTTACCTTCTCATTTTCATGTTTCAAACTTGTTTAAATCTTGGTCAAACCTAGGATTTGGCCAAGATTCAAATGGGCATAAAATTTTAGAAAAAAAATAGAAAAATAAAAACCCAAAGCACATAGCCTTCTTATGTCATATAGTAAGCATTCAAGTTGATAAACAAGGTCTATACATATTCAAACCAGAAAAAGCATGTATCTACCCATAACCCTAAACTCTATCTTAATTATGAAGTCAAACATGAAGAGAAGTGGATTTTGGTTTCAAACATGGAAATTTCAAAAACCTCCCAAAAGCTTCATTTTAGAGTGTGACTAAGAAGGATCCAGGCTTACCTTTTGATTTTCATGTTTTAAACTTATTTAAATCTTGGTAAAACCTAGGATCTGACAAAGATTCAAATGGGCATACAAAATCATAAAAAATCAGAAAAATTGAAAAACCAAAAAACATAGCCTTCTTATGTCATATAGTAAGCATTCAAGTTGATAAACAAGGTCTAGACATATTCAAACCAGAAAAAGCATGTATCTACCCCTAACCCTAAACTCTGTCTTACGAAGTCAAGCATGAAGAGAAGTGGTTTTGGGTTTCAAACATGGAAATTTCAAAAACCTCCCGAAAGCTTCATTTTAGAGTGACTAAGAAGGATCCATGCTTACCTATTCATTTTCATGTTTTAAACTTGTTTAAACCTTGATAAAACCCAGGATTTTACCTATTTAATCATAGATTCATAGGTCGATTTTTTACTTTTTTATTATTACTATGCAGCACATGTGTGTTTGCCCGTCCAGTGAAACTCGGAGGAAGAGGGATCACACGGAAGGAGAAGAAGGGATAGCAGTCACGGGGCCCCTCTTATTATTTATGGTGTATATCTTTTTTCTGGTGATGTTGACTGTTGTGCAGCGTTTGTCAGTGCGCAGGAGGTGCGAGGCTGCGAGCGAGCGAGTCGAGCGAGGCCGAGAATGAGAGAGATGTTTTTTTCTTTTTCTTTTCCGTGAGAGGGACAACAGAAGGATCCAGAGACGACTTCCACTACGCATCCTGGTGCGTGTCTTCTCTTGACAAAGAAGATGGCTGGGAGTTTGCGTACCTACTGCACGTGACTTGTGCTCACTGAAGTGTGGGACCTCATGCATGGTCACGTAAGTGACATACCTGTTGGTGTAAAAACTCGGGTGATTATTATACGGAGTACAGTATTAGTACCAAGTTTCCTATGGATTCATGGGTAGGAAAGCGAAGTTAACTCGTTTACATGACATTATTTTTTCCATGAATCCAAGTTAACTCATCTATCAATTGCAATTTGGAGTGACTAAGAAGGATCTAGGCTTACTCTTTCTTTTTCATGTTTTAAACTTGTTTAAATCTTGTCAAACCTAGGATTTGACCAAGACTCAAATGGGCATACAAAATTCAAAAAATTCAAAAAAAGAGAAAAACCAAAGCACATAGTCTTCTTATGTCATATAGTAAGCATTCTAGTTGATAAACAAGGTCTAGACATATTCAAACCAGAAAAATCATGTATCTACACCCTAACCCTAAACCTTGTATTTGTGGGCTTGAATATAGTATAACAATTCAAACATAGGATTTGACTAAGATTCAAATGGGTATAACAATTCAAAAAAATCAGAAATATGAAAAACCAAAGCACATAGTATTCTTATGTCATATAGTAAGCATCCAAGTTGATAAACAAGGTCTATACATATTCAAACTAGACAAATCATGTATCTACCCCCTAACCTGTTGGGGGGGTGACCCCCGGTATGCCAAAGGCATGCCAAACCGGATGGTCTTATCCATCAAGATACCGGTTTAATATTTATACCGGAGCTCAAAGATAGGAATTTGGCTAAGTAAGCTAAGCCGGTATCCCCAAGAGGGGTATACCGGGACCGGATAGAAAGGATGCCGGAGACCGGAAGGAAGAGCATGTCGGCAGGACCAGTCAAAGATTCTCTTCAGAGCTAGAAGACAAGGATGAGCTAAGCAAAGTGGCTTTAAACGAAGGCCTGAAGATAAAGAGGAGGATGACGGCCAAAGAAGCCGGAGGACGTCAGCCTCCCTGTTTAAAGAAGACCCCGGCGTCATCTATGATTAAAGTAGCTTTGTAAAGTATCTTTGTAAAAGTAGTTTGTCTAGTCAAAGATCCCATTAGGGTTTCTTGCCCTGTAAGCCACCCTCTCCCCTATATAAGGAGAGGGGGGAGCCTCTTTCATACGCGCGGAACATAGAGAGAGAACCTTGTAAGCTCAAACCCGTAACCTGTGGAGATCAATGAAGATAGTGATCTAGAGCGAGTTCTTCCTTGTGTCTTTCTTCTTCAACCTCTGGCTTGGCCAAGTTCTTGAGGAAACCATCCGGAAGTTCATCCCATCTAGTCACAAACCCTCCCCCGAATCCTCTAGCGTCCATTTGGCCCCAACATAAGCCATCCTATGGCATCTGTTTGTTCACCACGACGACATAACCCTAAACTCTGTCTTATGAAGTCAAGCATGAAGAGAAGTGATTCTGGGTTTCAAACATGGAAATTTCACAAACCTCCCAAAAGCTTCATTTTACAGTGACTAATAAGAAGGATCCATGCTTACCTTTTCATTTTTGTGTTTTGAACTTGTTAAAATCTTGGTCAAACCTAGGATTTGACCAAGGTTCAAATGGGCATAAAAATTCAGAACAAAATCAGAAAAAATGAAACACCAAAGCACATAGTCTTCTTATGTCATATAGTAAGCATTCTAGTTGATAAACAATGTCTAGCCATATTCAAACCAGAAAAATCATGTATGCCCCTAACCCTAAACCCTGAATTTGTGGGACCCCCAAAACTTGCAAATACGAGCGATGCATCCAAAAGAAACACACCTACCCCCGTGATTTTTACCAGATTTGAAATCAGGCCAAAGGTGGTTCAGAAAAGGCAATCGAACATCATGGATTGCTCATCTTTTTCTAAATTTATAGCTAGGGAAAATACGAGACATGCCATACCAATGTTTTAGAAAATAGCACATGTGAGCTTGGTACTACTATAGTACTACTACACAAGAACCATATACATGTCAAACTTTTGAATCATGACCCACATGCATTTTATGTATATATTCACAACTTTTAATGCATGCATGAAAACTCAGCAAAATATGTGCATTTTGGGTTGTCGCACATAAATGTGCTTTTACTTGTCTGCCACCAATCCAATTTTCATGTGAGGGGGAAACATGACACACGATGGACATTTCCAATGTTTCATGAATTAATTATCTCAATTTGCATCCATATATATATGCGCCTGGTTACTGAAAGATCGAACCAAAGGTGAACTTGAAACGTTTTCATTTTCATGTTTTAAACTTGTTTAAATCTTGGTCAAACCTAGTGATACGTCTCCAATGTATCTATAATTTCTTATGTTCCATGCTTGTTTTATGACAATACCTACATGTTTTGTTCATACTTTATAATGTTTTTACGCATTTTCCGAAACTAACCTATTAACAAGATGACGCGTGCAGTTCTCCTGCTGTTTTTGATTCCAGAAAAGTTAGTTTACAAATATTCTCGGAATTGGACGAAACAAAAGCCCACGATCTTATTTTCCACGGAGGCGTCCAGAACACCGAAGAGGAGACGGAGAGGGGCCACGAGGCGGCCACCCCACCTGGCGGCGCGGCCAAGAGGGGGGCGCGCCGGCCAATGGGGTGGGCCCCTCGGGCGACCCCCTACGCTGCCCCTTCCCTATTTATTCCATCTGTCGCGAAAACCCTAGTACCGAGAGCCACGATACGGAAAATTCTTGCCGCCGCCGTCAAACCCATCTCGGGGGTTCGAGAAGATCGCCTCCGGCACCGGAGAGGGGAATCATCACCGGAGGGCTCTACACCACCATGCCCACCTCCGGACTGATGCGTGAGTAGTTCATCCTTGGACTACGGGTCCATAGCAGTAGCTAGATGGTTGTCTTCTCCTCTTGTGCTATCATGTTTTGATCTTGTGAGCTGCCTATCATGATCAGGATCATCTATTTGTAATGCTACATGTTGTGTTTGTTGGGATCCGATGAATATTGAATACTATGTCAAGTTGATTATTGATCTATCATATATGTGCTATTTATGTTCTTGCATGCTCTCCGTTGCTAGTAGAGGCTCTGGCCAAGTTGATACTTGTGACTCCAAGAGGGAGTATTTATGCTAGATAGTGGGTTCATGTCTCCATTGAATCTGGGGGAGTGACAGCAACCCCTAAGGTTGTGGATGTGCTGTTGCCACTAGGGATAAAACATCAATGCTTTGTCTAAGGATATTTGTGTTGATTACATTACGCACCATACTTAATGCAATTGTCTGTTGTTTGCAACTTAATACTGGAAGGGGTGCGGATGCTAACCTGAAGGTGAACTTTTTAGGCATAGATGCATGCTGGATGGCGGTCTATGTTCTTTGTCGTAATGCCCTAAGTAAATCTCATAGTAGTCATCATGATATGTATATGCATCTCTATTCTATCAATTGCCCAACTGTAATTTGTTCACCCAACATGCTATTTATCTTATTGGAGAGACACCACTAGTGAACTGTGGACCCCGGTCCTTTTCTTTTACATCTGAAATACAATCTACTGCAATCATTGTTCTCTGTTGTTTTCTGCAAGCAAACATCATTCTCCACACCATACGTTTAATCCTTTGTTTTCAGCAAGCCGGTGAGATTGACAACCTCACTGTTAAGTTGTGGCAAAGTAGTTTGATTGTGTTGTGCAGGTTCCACGTTGGCGCCGGAATCACTGGTGTTGCGCCGCACTACACTCCTCCACCAACAACCTTCACGTGGCCTTCATCTCCTACTGGTTCGATAAACCTTGGTTTCTTACTGAGGGAAAACTAGCTGCTGTACTCATCATACCTTCCTCTTAGGGTTCCCAGCGGACGTGTGCTTTACCGTCACAAGGAAGCTGCCTCCACGCCGTAGCAAGCTTATTTTCTGGCGCCGGTGCCTGGGAGATCAAGACACGCTGCAAGGGGAGTTTCTCACACCCAATCTCTTTACTTTGTTTATTGTCTTGCTTTATTTTATTTTTTGTCTTGTTTGCTTTCTTTATATCAAAAACACACAAAAATTAGTTACTTGTTTTACTTTATTTAATTCGGTTTTCTTAGTTTATTTTATTATTGCTACAATGGGTACTCCTGAGAATACTAAGTTGTGTGATTTCACTAGCACAAATAATAATGATTTTATATGCACTCCTATTGCTCCACCTGCTACTACAGCAGAATTTTATGAAATTAAACCTGCTTTACTAAATCTTGTTATGAGAGAGCAATTTTCTGGTGTTAGTACTGATGATGCTGCTGCCCATCTTAATAATTTTGTTGAACTTTGTGAAATGCAAAAGTATAAGGATATAGATGGGGATATTATAAAACTGAAATTTTTTCCTTTCTCCTTAAGAGGAAGAGCTAAAGATTGGTTGCTATCTTTGCCTAAAAATAGTATTTATTCATGGACTAAATGTAAAGATGCTTTTATTGGAAAATATTATCCTCCTGCTAAGATTATATCTTTGAGAAGTAGCATTATGAATTTTAAGCAATTGGATAATGAACATGTTGCCCAAGCATGGGAGAGAATGAAATCTTTGGTAAAGAATTGCCCTACCCATGGACTAACTACTTGGATGATCATCCAAACCTTTTATGCAGGATTGAATTTTTCTTCGAGGAACCTATTGGATTCAGCTGCTGGAGGTACTTTTATGTCCATTACTTTGGGTGCTGCAACAAAGCTTCTTGATGATATGATGGTCAACTACTCTGAATGGCATACTGAAAGAACTCCTCAAGGTAAAAAGGTAAATTCTGTTGAAGAAACCTCTTCTTTGAGTGAGAAGATTGATGTATTATGTCTATGCTTGTTAATGGTAGATCTCATGTTGATCCTAATAATGTTCCTTTAGCTTCATTGGTTGCTCAAGAAGAGCATGTTGATGTGAATTTCATTAAAAATAATAATTTCAAAAACAATGCTTATAGGAATAATTTTGGTAACAACAACTATAGGCCATATCCTTCTAATAGTGGTAATGGTTATGGTAATTCTTATGGTAATTCTTACAACAATAGTAGAAGTGTACCCTCTGATCTTGAAGTCATGCTTAAAGAATTTATTAGTACACAAACTGCTTTTAACAAATCTGTTGAGGAAAAGTTTGGTAAAATTGATGTTCTTGCTTCTAAGGTTGATAGTCTTGCTCTTGATGTTGATCTTTTGAAACTGAAAGTTATGCCTGATGAAGTTAAAGATACTAAGTCATTTGCTAAAACAAATGCTATTCAAGTTCGAATTAATGATAATATTAGAATGATGGCTGAATTGCATGCTAGGTGGGAAAGAGAAGAAAGAGAAGAAAAACTTGCTAAAGAGAAAAATATAGCTAAAGTTTGGACTATTACCACCACTAGTAATGTTGATGCTTCACATGTTGCTAAACCTCCTACTATCAATGGTAAAATAATTGGTGTTGGCAATGTTTCTAATTCTACTGCAAAGCGTGCAAAATTGCCTGAAACTGCTGAAACTGTTTGTGATAAAAGTGCTGAAATTTTTCAGAATGTTGTAGATCACAATGGTTTAGATTTTGATAGTTGTCATATTTCTGTACTTACAAAAACTTGCTAGAAGTCCTAATGCTAGTGCTATAAATTTAGCCTTTACGAAACATATTACAAATGCTCTCATTAAAGCTAGGGAAGAGAAATTAAAACTGGCTTCTATCCCTAGGAAGTTGGAAGATGGTTGGGAGCCCATCATTAAAATGAAAGTCAATGATTTTGATTGTAATGCTTTATGTGATCTTGGTGCAAGTATTTCTGTTATGCCTAAGAAACTTTATGATATGCTTGACTTGCCACCTTTGGAAAATTGTTATTTGGATGTTAATCTTGCTGATAATTCTATAAAGAGACCTTTGGGGAGAATTGACAATGTTCACATTACGGTTAACAATAACCTTGTCCCCGTTGATTTTGTTGTCTTGGATATTGAATGCAATGCATCTTGTCCTATTATTTTGGGAAGACCCTTTCTTCGAACTGTTGGTGCTGTTATTGATATGAAAGAAGGAAATATTAAGTATCAATTCCCTCTTAAGAAAGGTATGGAACACTTCCCTAGAAAGAGAATGAAGATGCCTTTTGATTCTATTATTAGAACAAATTATGATGTTGATGCTTCATCTCTTGATATTACTTGATTTGCACTTTCTGCGCCTAGGTGAAAGGCGTTAAAGAAAAGCGCTTATGGGAGACAACCCATTGTTTTATTTCTGCAATTTTTGTTTTATATTTGAGTCAAGGTGTTTGTTACTACTGTAGCAATACCTTTGTATCTTTATTTTCATGTATTGTTGTGCCAAGTAAAGTCTCTAATAGAAGGTTGATACTAGATTTGGATTTCTACGCAGAAATCGATTTCTTATCTGTCATGAATTCGCGTTTTTCTCTCTGTAGAAGAATCAAAAAAATCTGAGAAAATGCATGCGTGATCCTCAGATATGTACGGAACTTTCATTAGTTTTGAGTTTTTCCATATGAGCAAGTTAAGTGCCTCAAAAAATTTCGTCTTTACGGACTATTCTGTTTTGTCAGATTCTGCCTTTTATTTCACATTGCCTCTTTTACTGTGTGTGATTGGATTTCTTTGCTCCATTAAATTTCAGTAGCCTTGGGTAATGTCCAGAAGTGTTGGTAATGATTGTGTCCTTGCTGAACATGTGAATTTTTGATTATGCACTAACCCTCTAATGAGATTGCTTTGAGTTTGGTGTGGAGGAAGTTTTCAAGGATCAAGTGAGGAGGATGATATGATGTGATCAAGAAGAGTGAAAAGTCTAAGCTTGGGGATGCCCCCGTGGTTCATCCCTGCATATTTCAAGAAGACTCAAGCGTTTAAGCTTGGGGATGCCCAAGGCATCCCCTTCTTCATCAACAAACTTATCAGGTCACCTCTAGTGAAACTATATTTTAATTCCGTCACATCTTATGTGCTTTACTTGGAGCGTCTGTTTGTTTTTATTTTTGTTTATGTTTGAATAAATTCGGATCCTAGCAATCCTTGTGTTGGAGAGAGACACGCTCCGCTTTTTCATTTGAACACTTGTGTTCTTCATCTTACTTTAATATTCATGGCGAAAGCTGAAAGCCGCATCACTTATTTATTTGGTTGGAAACAGAAAATGCTTCATATTGTCTTGAATAATTTGATACTTGGCAATTGTTTTGAGCTCTCAAGTAGATCATGTTTAAGCTCTTGCACCATGTAGTTTAAATTTATTAGTGAAGAACTACCGTAGAGCTTGTTGAAATTTGGTTTGCATGATTGATCTCTCTAAGGTCTAGATATTTTCTGATAAAAGTGTTTGAACAACAAGGAAGACAGTGTAGAGTCTTATAATGCTTGCAATATGTTCTTGTGTAAGTTTTTGTTGTACCGGGTCATACTTGTGTTTGCTTCAAACAACCTTGCTAGCCAAAGCCTTGTACTGAGAGGGAATGCTTCTCGTGCATCCAAAAACCTTGAGCCAAAACCTATGCCATTTGTGTCCACCATAACTACATATATGTGGTATTTTTCTGCCATTCCAAAGTAAATTGCTTGCGTGCTACCTTTAAAATTTCATTCCTTGTCTTTGCAATACATAGCTCATGGGAAAGTAGCCTAAAAACTATTGTGGTAATGAATATGTTGCTATGTATCTTAGTTCTTATAAGTTGCTTGTTGATCGGTAACCATGTTTCTGGGGACGCCATCAACTTGTCACACTTTTGTTGAATATCATGTGAGTTGCTATGCATGTTCGTCTTGTCTGAAGTAAGGGAGATTTGCCATGAGTTGAATGGTTTGAGTATGCATGTTGTTAGAGAAGAACATTGGGCCGCCAACCAAAGCCATGTATCATGGTGGAAGTTTCAGCTTGGACATTAATCCTCAGAATCTCTTCATGCGTGATCCTCAGATATGTACGCAACTTTCATTAGTTTTGAGTTTTTCCATCTGAGGAAGTTAAGTGCCTCGAAAAAATTCGTCTTTACGGACTGTTCTGTTTTGACAGATTCTGCCTTTTATTTCACATTGCCTCTTTTACTGTGTTTGATTGGATTTCTTTGCTCCATTAAATTCCAGTAGCCTTGGGTAATGTCCAGAAGTGTTGGTAATGATTGTGTCCCTGCTGAACATGTGAATTTTTGATTATGCACTAACCCTCTAATGAGATTGCTTTGAGTTTGGTGTGGAGGAAGTTTTCAAGGATCAAGAGAGGAGGATGATATGATGTGATCAAGAAGAGTGAAAATCTAAGCTTGGATGCCCCCGTGGTTCATCCCTGCATATTTCAAGAAGACTCAAGCGTTTAAGCTTGGGGATGCCCAAGGCATCCCCTTCTTCATCAACAAACTTATCAGGTCACCTCTAGTGAAACTATATTTTAATTCCGTCACATCTTATGTGCTTTACTTGGAGCGTCTGTTTGTTTTTATTTTTGTTTATGTTTGAATAAATTCGGATCCTAGCAATCCTTGTGTTGGAGAGAGACACGCTCCGCTTTTTCATTTGAACAATTGTGTTCTTCATCTTACTTTAATATTCATGGCGAAAGCTGAAAGCCGCAACACTTATTTATTTGGTTGAAAACAGAAAATGCTTCATATTGTCTTGAATAATTTGATACTTGGCAATTGTTTTGAGCTCTCAAGTAGATCATTTTTAAGCTCTTGCATCGTGTAGTTTAAATTTATTAGTGAAGAACTACCGTAGAGCTTGTTGAAATTTGGTTTGCATGATTGATCTCTCTAAGGTCTAGATATTTTCTGGTAAAAGTGTTTGAACAACAAGGAAGACAGTGTAGAGTCTTATAATGCTTGCAATATGTTCTTGTGTAAGTTTTTGTGTACCGGCTCATACTTGTGTTTGCTTCAAACAACCTTGCTAGCCAAAGCCTTGTACTGAGAGGGAATGCTTCTCGTGCATCCAAAAACCTTGAGCCAAAACCTATGCCTTTTGTGTCCACCATAACTACCAATATGTGGTATTTTTCTACCATTCCAAATTAAATTTCTTGCGCGCTACCTTTAAAATTTCATTCCTTGTCTTTGCAATACATAGCTCATGGGAAAGTAGCCTAAAAACTATTGTGGTAATGAATATGTTGCTATGTATCTTAGTTCTTATAAGTTGCTTGTTGAGCGGTAACCATGTTTCTGGGGACGCCATCAACTTGCCACACCTTTGTTGAATATCATGTGAGTTGCTATGCATGTTCGTCTTGTCTGAAGTAAGGGAGATTTGCCATGAGTTGAATAGTTTGAGTATGCATGTTGTTAGAGAAGAACATTGGGCCGCCAACCAAAGCCATGTATCATGGTGGAAGTTTCAGCTTGGACATTAATCCTCGAATCTCTTATGAGAATATTATTTGTTGTTGAATGCTTAAAGCATTAAAAAGAGGAGTCCATTATCTGTTTTCTATGTTGTCCCGGTATGGATGTCCTCAAGTTGAGATCTATCAAAATCGAGAAATCAAATGCGATTTATCTCCTTGGACCTTTGTACAGGTGGCATAGAGGTACCCCTTTGTGACACTTGGTTGAAACATATGTAATGCAATGATAATCCATGGAAATCCGAGCTAATTAGGACAAGGTGCGGGCACTATTAGTATTCGATGCATGAGGCTTGCAACTTATAGGAAGTTTTATGCATAACCCATATGAATTATTACTACCGTTGACACAATTGTTTCCATGTTTTCAAAATAAAAAGCTATAGCACATGAGTAATCACTGCTTCCCTCTGCGATGGGCCTTTCTTTTACTTTATGTTGAGTCAGTTTACCTACTTCTTTCTTTCTTAGAAGCAAACACTTGTGTTAACTGTGTGCACTGATTCTTACATGTTTACTTATTGCACTTGTTATATTACTTTATGTTGACAATTATCCATGAGATATAAATGTTATAAGTTGGAAGCAATTGCTGAAACTTAATCATCCTTTCTGTTGCTTCGAAACCTCTTACTTTGAATCTACTGCTTTATGAGGTAACTCCTATGCAAGTCTTTTTGATGCTTGTCTTGAAAGTACTATTCATGAAAAGTTTTTGCTATATGATTCAGTTGTTTAGTCATTATCTTTTTGTTAGCAAACTATATACCATTGCTTTGAATCTCTTCATTCATCTCATATGCTTTACAATAGTAATGATCAAGATTATGTTGGTAGCATGTCACTTCAGAAATTATTATTTTTATCGTTTACCTACTCGAGGGCGAGTAGGAATGCTTGATACGTCTCCAACTTATCTATAATTTCTTATGTTCCATGCTTGTTTTCTGACAATACCTACATGTTTTGTTCATATTTTATAATGTTTTTATGCATTTTCCGTAACTAACCTATTAACAAGATGTCGCAGTGTCAGTTCCTGTTTTCTGCTGTTTTTGATTCCAGAAAAGTTAGTTTACAAATATTCTCGGAATTGGACGAAACAAAAGCCCACGATCTTATTTTCCACGGAGGCTTCCAGAACACCGAAGAGGAGACGGAGAGGGGCCACGAGGCGGCCACCCCACCTAGCGGCGCGGCCAAGAGTGGGGGCGCGCCGGCCTATGGGGAGGGCCCCTCGGGCGCCCCCCTATGCTGCCCCTTCGCCTATTTATTCCCTCTGTCGCGAAAAACCTAGTATCGAGAGCCACGATACGGAAAAGTTCGAGACGCCGCCGCCGTCAAACCCCATCTCGGGGGTTCGGAAGATCGCCGGCCCCGGAGAGGGGAATCATCACCGGAGGGCTCTACACCACCATGCCCGCCTCCGGGTGATGCGTGAGTAGTTCATCCTTGGACTACGGGTACATAGTAGCTAGATGGTTGTCTTCTCCTCTTGTGCTATCATGTTTAGATCTTGTGAGCTGCCTATCATGATCAGGATCATCTATTTGTAATGCTACATGTTGTGTTTGTTGGGATCCGATGAATATTGAATACTATGTCAAGTTGATTATTGATCTATCATATATATGCTATTTATGTTCTTGCATGCTCTCCGTTGCTAGTAGAGGCTCTGGCCAAGTTGATACTTGTGACTCCAAGAGGGAGTATTTATGCTATGTGACGCCCCGGAACCGGTACCATGAGGATTCCAGCAATCCCGCCGAAATCCGCACGATATCGACTCAGAGACGCCCTCCGACACGACGTGCGCGACGAATCACACACGTGATGCCAGAGGAATTAACACGAGCGGTAACATTACAACAAGTTTACAATAGAGCCCACAAGAAAACATATATTACAACAACGACTCCAACGAGTCAAGATACAAATAGATACATACAAAGATCCAAGTCATACAGAAGATCAAATACGTCCGAGTACGGACAAAATACAAATTGGACTAAGAGTCCTGAAGATAACCAATGGCGTCCATAACCCTGCCCAGGCCAAGCCGGAAGGGTAACCTTGCTAACGTCGTCTTCATCGAACATATCTTCATACCTGCCCGGTTATGTCCCGTAGAAGCAGCAATAAGTACGGGTTCGTACTTAACAAGACTTCAAGACGTATAAGCATTCGTCAACCAGTCGTCCTTTGTACTTGAGGCACGCAGGGGACTTAGAGGACGCAAGAGGAACGTCTTAGGCAATATGGTGGGGTTAAGCGACAGCGCGCAAGCACTAAAAATCTATAGAGACACTCTACAACATTCGTCTACTCAGAGAAGGTGAGAGAACGCATAATCTAACAGTTCTATACTCTGCAAACATAACTCAACCGATGCGTTCCCCCTTCGCAAAGAGGTACTTACAAAGGCACTCACACAGTTATCAAGTTTTAACCATTTGTTATTGAAGTTGTTCTATCTTACTACACAAGTTATTAGTAATGAAACAACAGGTGTAAGTTGTCTATGGTCGAGTCATACAGCTCCAAGTCGTCCATAACCGCGGACGCGGCTTATCGATAAGATTGTAACCCTGCAGGGGTGCCCAAATGTAGCCACACGCACGCTCAACCCACTTACGACAGGTGGATATCACGACTCGCACTCTCCTTCACTACAACAATGTCCAGGAAGCCACCTAACTAAGTTTAACCCGTTTCAGAGCCCGATCGGAACTCCGAGGCGGACCTAGCTGTTGCGAGAACGGCTAAGAGGATCAGAGCCCACTAGAGGATGACCTCTTAACAATGCGGACCGCACCTACGGACGTGCAAGAGACAACGGGGTTACAAGGCAACATGGCTTCCCCAAAAGTAATATCATATCATCTGACCACAAAGAAACAAGCTTGCACGCCCGAGAGAAACAAACAAACATTCAAACTAATTGTGGCCACTGGACAAAGCTGTAGATTCCGGCAGTGGTCAAGGGGAGACCCGGTAAGCATACCCACGTGTGGTTAGAGCGCTCAGTCTCGGAACAGATAACAAGAACTCGGGTCCTAAGTTATTTAGGAAACACAAGTGAGCCGTCATAAAACGATCAGCTGACCCACCGATGCCTCCACTAAACAAATATCAACAACTAAAGTAACCATGATTCTTCCCAACATATAACCCGATAAGATAACAAAAACGATACGAGATATAAACAGCACTAGCATGCACTACGACTCGCAAGGCAGACTCGATAACCAAACAATAGCCGTGGGAGGTGATGGTGGCAATATGGGCTGCTTAAGGTAACAAGTGGAAGGGACACGTGACAAGAACGCAACTTAAGGATAGCATGAGGGAGAAGGCAAAATAAAATAGGTGAGCGACTCCTGCAGGGACAGGAGTATAGGGGAAATGCTTGCCTGTTAAAGCTTGCCGAGGAACATCCGGAGAACTTGGCGTATCTCACCGCACCACTTCGTGATCCTATCCGGGAAGAAGCAAATGCTACAACAAACAACAGATGCAAACTTACTACTACGGATAAAGAAGATCCAGCATGATCAAGATGATATGCATGACATGGCATAGATGGTGCAATGCAACTTATCCATATTAAGCGGAGTCGAAACTCCGGACAAGCAAATTAGGTTGGAGTTGCATATCTACCGACAAATTAAGGGTTGAATAGCATGGCATTGCATGGCAAGAGTGAGCTACTTCAATATTAAACGGAGCAGGGAAAACCTAGGCGGAATTCCGAAATACTCCGCATATATGTGAGGTGAAACATGCATAACTATCACGTCTAGACATGATGCGAGATGCAAACAAATGTATGGATGGCATATTCATGATCCTTGCATTTTTCTGAACATTTTTCATATATAACACATTTTATTTCGAGTTATACTTTGAGAGATATGATTTTTGCAAGTTTGAAACATTTTCTGCAAAAACAAAGAAGAGGGGAAAGGCATGGGCGAGTTGGGCCGGACCTGCGCAGAGACGGCGGTGAATAGCGGCCTGCCGCGCGCTAGGCGATGAAGAAGCGGGTGGGGATATGGGCCAAGGCCCAGTAGGCGCCGGATCTGGTTCAAGGATCAGAGAACAAAAAGAAGGGGCTTAATTAGCCAGATTCGGGATTTGAGCACATGATCTCATGATTAGGAAATAAGGAGCTGACCACTATGCCACTGCTTCAGATCGTGTAGATACAAGGGTGCGTTGCAACATGAAGGAAAAAGAGGCGGACCTCAGGGATGGCAACCATGGCGGACGGCTCAGGTCTGAGATGGGGACGACGTTCTGGGGCGAACCGGGATGAACAAGATGGCGTCGGGGATGCTGCTGTACGTGGGGAAGCTGGAGGTGTGCTCGGTTTGGCCGAAGGAGGACGAGGGCGGCCGGAATCGGAGAAGAAACATGAAGTCCGGCGCGAAGAATCGGCGACCTTGCGCTCAACTCGGGGCCTCTCGGGACGATTCCGCGCACCAGGAGATAGAGGACGACGAGGCGCATCCGCCGGTGCCCTCAGAACGGCGGGGGATGGTGTGTAGAGGCGGCGCCATGGTGAGGAGGATGGTGGCAGTGGGGTTTTCTCATGTTCGGTTGCTCACAGAGAAAGGAGAAAGATGGGGAGAAGAGGAAAAAGATGGCGGCGCGAGGGAGGAGATGGGAGAGGGCTAGGGTTTGCGTGGTACTGCGGTGGGGATTAAAAGAGAGGGAGCAGGTGAGCTGGTGGTTGGCGCGGTGGTGGTCACGCACCGTGCGTGAGGAAGATAGCGACAGGGAAGGGGAAAAAATATCTGGAGGACCATCTCCACGATCGAAAGGGTATCGGGCCAGATAGGGAGGAAGCAATCCGGGCCACGAGGTGGATGGGCTGGAGAGGAGTTGGGCCGCCGGGGAAAAAGATGGAGGGGGAAGAAACGGGCCAGAGAGAGAGGAAAGGGGCCCAGGAAGGGGGAGAGGGGTTTTCTTTACTGTTTTTATTTTCTAAATATTTGAAAACAAATCCAGTTCTGTTTTGAATTGAACCAAAGATGAGAGAGAGATTCAAAAGTATTTTTCCAATATAGTTAATTTATTTGTAATCAAATTAAAACACATTTTTAAACCAAAATTAATTATTGAAAAGGCTTAATTATAAAATAGGAAATAGGAGAGGAGGGTTAGAGTTTATTATAAAAACCATAGGGGAGGGGAATCAAAATAATATAGGGTTTATAAAATAATTTTATTCGATAAAAACATGGATAATATGATGCATGATGTCATGATGATGCATAAAACAAAAAGAACAAGCAAATCTATTAGGGGTCCTACCCTGGGCCGTTACAATCGACACCACTAACAAGGAACCTCGCCCCGAGGTTCCACGTCCTGGTACGGGGGAGAGAGGTGAACTATCGGGTCTTCAGGCGACGTGTCGATCTCCTCGACACTACTAACAAGTGTTCTTGCTCCATGTTGTTCGGTCGACACCACTAACAAGAAGTCTTGTTCCGCTGTCGATGATGATGCACTTCTGCTGAGATCCTCCGAGGATCGGTCCTAATAGGATAAGGCAGAGATCGTCCAACCCACGTCGAAACCTAAGACTCAGAGAAGCAGATAAGAGAAGATTCAAAACTCGCAAAGATAAGAGGAGAAAGAATATAGGTAAGGAGAAAATCAGAGCTAATCAGATCTATCCAACGAATTTTAGAAAATAGTTTTGACACTCTAAACTCAACGACCATTGGCAAGGTTATCCTACAGGCTGGACTAGTGGGGTACCGTCAACCTGAGCTCTGATACCAACTTGTGACGCCCCGGAACCGGTACCATGAGGATTCCAGCGATCCCGCCGAAATCCGCACGATATCGACTCAGAGACGCCCTCCGACACGACGTGCGCGACGAATCACACACGTGATGCCAGAGGAATTAACACGAGCGGTAACATTACAACAAGTTTACAATAGAGCCCACAAGAAAACATATATTACAACAACGACTCCAACGAGTCAAGATACAAATAGATACATACAAAGATCCAAGTCATACAGAAGATCAAATACGTCCGAGTACGGACAAAATACAAATTGGACTAAGAGTCCTGAAGATAACCAATGGCGTCCATAACCCTGCCCAGGCCAAGCCGGAAGGGTAACCTTGCTAACGTCGTCTTCATCGAACATATCTTCATACCTGCCCGGTTATGTCCCGTAGAAGCAGCAATAAGTACGGGTTCGTACTTAACAAGACTTCAAGACGTATAAGCATTCGTCAACCAGTCGTCCTTTGTACTTGAGGCACGCAGGGGACTTAGAGGACGCAAGAGGAACGTCTTAGGCAATATGGTGGGGTTAAGCGACAGCGCGCAAGCACTAAAAATCTATAGAGACACTCTACAACATTCGTCTACTCAGAGAAGGTGAGAGAACGCATAATCTAACAGTTCTATACTCTGCAAACATAACTCAACCGATGCGTTCCCCCTTCGCAAAGAGGTACTTACAAAGGCACTCACACAGTTATCAAGTTTTAACCATTTGTTATTGAAGTTGTTCTATCTTACTACACAAGTTATTAGTAATGAAACAACAGGTGTAAGTTGTCTATGGTCGAGTCATACAGCTCCAAGTCGTCCATAACCGCGGACGCGGCTTATCGATAAGATTGTAACCCTGCAGGGGTGCCCAAATGTAGCCACACGCACGCTCAACCCACTTACGACAGGTGGATATCACGACTCGCACTCTCCTTCACTACAACAATGTCCAGGAAGCCACCTAACTAAGTTTAACCCGTTTCAGAGCCCGATCGGAACTCCGAGGCGGACCTAGCTGTTGCGAGAACGGCTAAGAGGATCAGAGCCCACTAGAGGATGACCTCTTAACAATGCGGACCGCACCTACGGACGTGCAAGAGACAACGGGGTTACAAGGCAACATGGCTTCCCCAAAAGTAATATCATATCATCTGACCACAAAGAAACAAGCTTGCACGCCCGAGAGAAACAAACAAACATTCAAACTAATTGTGGCCACTGGACAAAGCTGTAGATTCCGGCAGTGGTCAAGGGGAGACCCGGTAAGCATACCCACGTGTGGTTAGAGTGCTCAGTCTCGGAACAGATAACAAGAACTCGGGTCCTAAGTTATTTAGGAAACACAAGTGAGCCGTCATAAAACGATCACCTGACCCACCGATGCCTCCACTAAACAAATATCAACAACTAAAGTAACCATGATTCTTCCCAACATATAACCCGATAAGATAACAAAAACGATACGAGATATAAACAGCACTAGCATGCACTACGACTCGCAAGGCAGACTCGATAACCAAACAATAGCCGTGGGAGGTGATGGTGGCAATATGGGCTGCTTAAGGTAACAAGTGGAAGGGACACGTGACAAGAACGCAACTTAAGGATAGCATGAGGGAGAAGGCAAAATAAAATAGGTGAGCGACTCCTGCAGGGACAGGAGTATAGGGGAAATGCTTGCCTGTTAAAGCTTGCCGAGGAACATCTGGAAAACTTGGCGTATCTCACTGCACCACTTCGTGATCCTATCCGGGAAGAAGCAAATGCTACAACAAACAACAGATGCAAACTTACTACTACGGATAAAGAAGATCCAGCATGATCAAGATGATATGCATGACATGGCATAGATGGTGCAATGCAACTTATCCATATTAAGCGGAGTCGAAACTCCGGACAAGCAAATTAGGTTGGAGTTGCATATCTACCGACAAATTAAGGGTTGAATAGCATGGCATTGCATGGCAAGAGTGAGCTACTTCAATATTAAACGGAGCAGGGAAAACCTAGGCGGAATTCCGAAATACTCCGCATATATGTGAGGTGAAACATGCATAACTATCACGTCTAGACATGATGCGAGATGCAAACAAATGTATGGATGGCATATTCATGATCCTTGCATTTTTCTGAACATTTTTCATATATAACACATTTTATTTCGAGTTATACTTTGAGAGATATGATTTTTGCAAGTTTGAAACATTTTTCTGCAAAAACAAAGAAGAGGGGAAAGGCATGGGCGAGTTGGGCCGGACCTGCGCAGAGACGGCGGTGAATAGCGGCCTGCCGCGCGCTAGGCAATGAAGAAGCGGGTGGGGATATGGGCCAAGGCCCAGTAGGCGCCGGATCTGGTTCAAGGATCAGAGAACAAAAAGAAGGGGCTTAATTAGCCAGATTCGGGATTTGAGCACATGATCTCATGATTAGGAAATAAGGAGCTGACCACTATGCCACTGCTTCAGATCGTGTAGATACAAGGGTGCGTTGCAACATGAAGGAAAAAGAGGCGGACCTCAGGGATGGCAACCATGGCGGACGGCTCAGGTCTGAGATGGGGACGACGTTCTGGGGCGAACCGGGATGAACAAGATGGCGTCGGGGATGCTGCTGTACGTGGGGAAGCTGGAGGTGTGCTCGGTTTGGCCGAAGGAGGACGAGGGCGGCCGGAATCGGAGAAGAAACATGAAGTCCGGCGCGAAGAATCGGCGACCTTGCGCTCAACTCGGGGCCTCTCGGGACGATTCCGCGCACCAGGAGATAGAGGACGACGAGGCGCATCCGCCGGTGCCCTCAGAACGGCGGGGGATGGTGTGTAGAGGCGGCGCCATGGTGAGGAGGATGGTGGCAGTGGGGTTTTCTCATGTTCGGTTGCTCACAGAGAAAGGAGAAAGATGGGGAGAAGAGGAAAAAGATGGCGGCGCGAGGGAGGAGATGGGAGAGGGCTAGGGTTTGCGTGGTGCTGCGGTGGGGATTAAAAGAGAGGGAGCAGGTGAGCTGGTTGGCGCGGTGGTGGTCACGCACCGTGCGTGAGGAAGATAGCGACAGGGAAGGGGAAAAAATATCTGAGGACCATCTCGATCGGAAGGGAGGCCAGAAGGGAGGAGGCCTCGGGCTGGAGAGGTTGGGCCACCGGGGAAAAAAGGGGAAGAGACGGGCCAGAGGAGAGGGGCCCAGGAGAGGGGGAGAGGGGTTTTCTTTACTGTTTTTATTTTCTAAATATTTGAAAACAAATCCAGTTCTGTTTTGAATTAAACCAAAGATGAGAGAGAGATTCAAAAGTAGTTTTCCAAAATAGTTAATTTATCTGTAATCAAATCAAAGCACATTTTTAAACCAAAATTAATTATTGAAAAGGCTTAATTATAAAATAGGAAATAGGAGAGGAGGGTTAGAGTTTATTATAAAAACCATAGGGGAGGGGAATCAAAATAATATAGGGTTTATAAAATAATTTTATTCGATAAAAACATGGATAATATGATGCATGATGTCATGATGATGCATAAAACAAAAAGAACAAGCAAATCTATTAGGGGTCCTACCCTGGGCCGTTACATGCTAGATATTGGGTTCATGTCTCCATTGAATCTGGGGGAGTGACAGCAACCCCTAAGGTTGTGGATGTGTTGTTGCCACTAGGGATAAAACATCAATGCTTTCTCTAAGGATATTTGTGTTGATTACATTACGCGATACTTAATGCAATTGTCTGTTGTTTGCAACTTAATACTGGAAGGGTGCGGATGCTAACCTGAAGGTGGACTTTTTAGGCATAGATGCATGCTGGATGGCGGTCTATGTTCTTTGTCGTAATGCCCTAAGTAAATCTCATAGTAGTCATCATGATATGTATATGCATCTCTATTCTGTCAATTGCCCAACTGTAATTTGTTCACTCAACATGCTATTTATCTTATTGGAGAGACACCACTAGTGAACTGTGGACCCCGGTCCTTTTCTTTTACATCTGAAATACAATCTACTGCAATCATTGTTCTCTGTTGTTTTCTGCAAGCAAACATCATTCTCCACACCATACGTTTAATCCTTTGTTTTCAGCAAGCCGGTGAGATTGACAACCTCACTGTTAAGTTGGGGCAAAGTAGTTTGATTGTGTTGAGCAGGTTCCACGTTGGCGCCGGAATCACTGGTGTTGCGCCGCACTACACTCCTCCACCAACAACCTTCACGTGGCCTTCATCTCCTACTGGTTCGAAAAACCTTGGTTTCTTACTAAGGGAAAACTAGATATTGTACTCATCATACCTTCCTCTTACTGAGGAAGCTGCCTCCACGCCGTAGCACCTAGGATTTGACCAAGATTCAAATGGACATAAAAATATACGTGATTTTGGGTTTACAACATGGAAATTTTAAAAACCTCCCAAAAGCTTAATTTTGGAGTGACTAAGAAGGACCCATGCTTACTTTTTCATTTTCATGTTTTAAACTTGTTTAAAGCTTGGTCAAACCTAGGATTTGACCAAGATTCAAGTGTGCATAATTTTTTGAAAAAACCCCAAAAAATGAAAAACCAAAGCACATAGTCTTCTTACGTCACATATATAGTAAGCATTCAAGTTGATAAACAATATCTAGACATATCAAACAAGAAAAATCATGTATCTACCCCTAACCATAAATTTGTCTTATGAAGTCAAGCATGAGGAGAAGTGGTTTGGGTTTTCAAACATGAAAATTTCGAAAACCTCCCAAAAGCTTCATTTCGGAGTGACTAAGAAGGATCCATGCTTACTTTTTCATTTTCATGTTTTAAACTTGTTTAAATCTTGTTCAAACCTAGGATTTGACACAGATTCAAATGGGCATAAAAAATTCGAAAAAATCAAAAAATGAAAAACCAAAGCACATAGTCTTCTTATGTCACATAGTAAGCCATTCAACTTGATAAACAAGGTCTAGACATATTCAAACCAGAAAAATCATGTATTTACCCCCTAACCCTAAACTCATCTGTCTTATGAAGTCAAGCATGAATAGAAGTGGTTTTGGGTTTCAAACATGGACATTTCAAAAGCCTTCCAAAAGCTTCATTTTGGAGTGACTAAGAAGGATCCATGCTTAAATTTTCATTTTCATGTTTTAAACTTGTTTAAATCTTGTTTAAACCTATTATTTAACCAAAATTCGAATGGGCATAAAAATTCAAAACAAATCAACAAAAATGAAAAACCAATGCACATAGTATGTCTTCTTATGTCATATACTAAGCATTCAAGTTGATAAGCAAGGTCTAGACATATTTAAACTAGAAAAATCATGTATCTACCCCTACCCCTAAACTCGATTTGTCTGATAAAGTCAATCATGAAGAGGGTGTTTTGGGTTTCAGACATGGAAATTTCAAAAACCTTCCAAAAGCTTCATTTTGAAGTTACTAATTAAGAAGGATCCAGGCTTACTTTTTCATTTTCATGTTTTAAATCTTGGTCAAATCTAGGATTTGACCAAGATACAAATGGGCATAAAAGTTAAAAAATTAAAATAATGAAAAACCAAAGCACATAGTCTTCTTATGTCATATAGTAAGCATTCAAGTTGATTAACAAGGTCCACACATATATATTCATACCAGAAAAGCATATATCTACCCCCTAACCCTGAACTCTGTCTTAGGAAGTCAAGGATGAAGAGAAGTGGTTTTGGGTTTCAAACATGGAAATTTCAAAAACTTCCCAAAAGCTTCATTTTGGAGTGACTAAAAAGGACCCATGCTTACTTTTTCATTTTCATGTTTTCAACTTGTTTAAATCTTTGTCAAATCTCGGATTTCATGACCAAGATTCAAATGGGCATAAAAAATCGAAAAAATCAAGAAAATGAAAAACCAAAGCACATAGTCTTCTTATGTCATATAAGCATTCAAGTTGATAAATTAAACAAGGTCTAGACATATTCAAACCAGAAAAATCATGTATCTACGTACCCTAACCCTAAACTTTGTCTTATGAAGTCAAGCATGAAGAGAAGTGGTCTTGGGTTTCAAACAAGGAAATTTAAAAAACCTTCCAAAATATTCATTTTGGAGTGACTAAGAAGGAGCCGGGCTTACTTTTTCATTTTCATGTTTTGAACTTATTTAAATCTTGGTCAAACCTATGATTTGACCAAAATTCAATTGGGCATTAAAAATTCAAAAAATTAAAACCAAAGCACATAGTCTTCTTATGTCATACAATAAGCATTGAAGATGATAAACAAAGTCTAGACATATTCAAACAAAAAAATCATGTTTGGGTGGAATTAAGCTAGACGATGCCCAACATGGTGCCAAACTACTTGAAGGGCTCTTCTCTAAAACACTGATATGACATTCTGGTATTTTCCCTAGCTATGTACAAACTGATGAACAATCCATGTTTTTCGATTGCCTTTTTCGAACCACTTGTAGTTTGATTTCATATCTAGGACAAATCACTCGGGGAGGGGGACGGATGTGTTTCTTTTTGTTGCATCGCTCGTATTTGCGAGTTTTTCTCGGTCCCACAAATTCAGGGTAGCATCATACCCCCTCCTTCCCGCGTAGAAAAAGTGTTAGGCGAGTAGTAGAATGGCATGACCAACAAGTTTCAAGTAAAATTTTGAATATAACCAAAATATACCAATTGATAGATGAGTTAACTTGGCTTCATGGGTGTGTGACCTGAGATTGAGCCATGGTACATTTTGCCAACAAAGTAGCAATTGAGTTGGCTTTCTACCTTAGCTGGCGTATACGTTGGGTACGTAGGCGTGCATTGGAAGGATGCATTATGTCGGCAAAGTTTTCAAACGTTCAAACTTTTCCGGTTTCTCATATAGTATTTGGCTCCTTGAGAAGCATTGATGTGATCATATAAGGTTATGCAAAACTTCGCCTTTCCCGTACTTGCCCGAGCACTCGACACCCCTCGTCCCATGGCGACTCCTCCAGCCTTAGCCCCGTGCACCCAGGCTCCACGACTCAGCCTCGGAGGGGTGTGCGCTAAAAGCTCGCAAATGTCTGTGTGCCATTGGTGTGCGATGAAGCAGGCGGCTCTGTGTCTTGCTGTGGCTAGACTCCTGGCGCCCTTTGATCTAGGAGAGGGAGAGGAGGGAGGGGGTCCCATGAAGCGGCGGTGGCCCAGGTATCGGCGGCAGCCCAGGCAGCAGCGGCAAAGTGGGCTGGTCGGAGCAGAGGCATGCGCCGGGGGCGAACCTCGCCGGGTGAGGATGCTTCCATTGTGAAGAAGCACTTGCCATCCAGGGCTTCGGGTTCGCCAACAAACTCAGCGCCTCGGTCCATGGCGATGCCGTCGTGGGGACGTCGGGGGCGGCGGCGACGTGCTGCAGCCCCAGCCTTTAGTGGGGACCAAAGTGCGACCGACCACATCACGGCGTCGGCAGCATTGGGGATGCCGATGGGCATCCACTGCCACACACAGATTTGGGAGGTTCTGGCCGGGCCAAGTTCCAAACTTCCATCATCGGAGCCGAGGGCTTGGTACTTCAAATTCCGAATCAGGCAATCCTTCGACCCCAATCAGCTTCTGCCTGTGGTCCAAATCCGAGATATCTTGGCGGCAGCTATGCTGGTTAAGCTTAGCCGGACAGCGGCAATCGACGATCTGCAAGACCTAGATGCCTTCCGAGGATTTGCAGCAGCCGTCAATGCACTCGTGGAGGCATCGCATGCTGGTAGCAGCGGCGAATGCGGGTATGTTGGTTTTACTCGCTTTGTATGCTTTTGTCATAGAAATCAATTTGCTAATTCTCATTCGATTGAAAATTAGACCCATTCACCATCAACTCTCAAACAGTGGACACTAGTAATATGTAGAACTAGAAATTACACAAGATTTCTGTACTCCTAGTACTATTACTTCGACGCTACATGTTGTTTACACGAGGAAATTGCACAAACTACCGCTTATTGCTGCCTTCGTTGCGTAACACACTTACTTAAACTGTTATTTTTTTCCGCACAAACCACCAACTATCGTGTTCTGTTGCAGGGAAGTTAAAATTCAGGATTGAGCTGTTTAAGAGCAAATCAGATGATCGGGGATCACCAACTACTAGTTTTAATTGCAAATAGAATCGATTTTGCAAAATTATGAAACACACATAACGTTTGAATTACTACAATTTTTTTGAAGGTTTGATATTTTCATCAATTTTGTGTGAATCTCACACCAAGTGACACAACTTTCAGACGGAATACAAAATATTTTCAAACTTCCTAGATTTGTTTGCTCAAATATTTTTAATTACTAGCTTTTTCAGTATTTTAAAAAATCGAAACACTATATTTTGGATGAATGTTAGAAAATATATTTCATGATTATCTGAGTTTATCGGCTAATCGGTGACCAAAATAATATTATTGTTAGAAAATATATTTCATGATTATCCCATATTAGTTAAGAAGTACATAAACTAGTAGTAGTAATAAAGAACAGAGGGAGTTTATGGAGATACATCCATTAAGGGCATGTTAGTGTGTGTTGGTGTATTACTTATGCCTTCTTTGGTTAATACACTTCTCAAGTGATCCCCGCAAACCCTCTATTCTTGCCTAGAATAAAAAAACTCCCCATCAAAGTATTAGTGCATTTTTTGGATGAGTATTCGAGAGGATTGGGTGAACACCAAGGATTTGCATAGGAAATTGGTAGAATTGAATCCTTGGCTGTTTGATTTGTAGGATTGTTTCCGATAGGAATTTTTCCTAAGGATTCCTTTGCACAGATTCCATAGGAAATTAAACATCTACTCATGCCTCTTTTTAAGAATCCTTTACTTTTCCTATGGTGGAATCAAACAAAGTTTGGTTTCTATGAATTCCTATAGGATTGGAGTGGACATGACATTGCAATCCTACATTTTCCCTATTCCTACATCTTTCGGTAGGCATTTGCCTAGAATAAATAACCATGTGTATTAGCAATAAAATAGAGGTTTATTTCTCTAAAGCATCTTGCACTGTACTACATGGCTTAAGAGACAATATTATTACGATAGTTACTACATTTTATTGGATGATGAAGTGATAGCCCTCATCAATGCATTGTGAATTATTAGGGCATGGGTCGCACGTGATTTACGAGTACACCGCACGATCGAGAGCCGCCGTTCCTCTTTGCTTTCTACCGATGGGGTGGAGCTCCTCCCCACACCCACGAACAACTGAAAGCCACAACTGCTGGGGAAAAGTCTTGCGCCGAGAAAATCTACAACCGTGGTTGAGTACATGTGTTTCTTAAGATACGAGTGCTCCAATGCATTTTTTCTTTCCTTTTACTAATTTACCTTGAAAATCCCGCACGTCCACTTATTTGTGGACGGAGGGAGTATCACGCCAAGAGGAAGTAGGACAATAGTGGGCGCTTATAGCCCGCCTACGTGGCACTTTTGCCAGCTGTTGGCTCTTCTATTGTTCTTGCTCTAAAGAAACCCCGATTGTGAAAGGCCAAGGCGTACTTCTTTTGGTCACGCAAAATTCAAAATACTGCCATGGACATTGAATTGACATGAAAACACATAGCTTGGGATGTCCAAATTTGCACGTTAGACCAGTGACTTGTTCTTCACCTTTTCAGAGGGAACAATGACTTTTTATTATGGGTCTATACACTTTCCAAGAAACAGGAGGAGATGTTGTAGAGTGTAGAGGAGCGAAGTCAAGCGCCCCGCCCCCACCTGCCCTATTTCGGTTCACCTCCATCGTCTACCTCCGCCCCCGCCCGCACCCACTCTCCAATCGACCACCTTCCATAGCACGCGCCAGTGCCGCCGCCATGCAGCTTTAGAATCAATTCCACCGCCCAGTTTGAGAGCCTCTGTTCTTCATCTTCCCCGCCACCTGCCGCTATCGAACCTGTGACGCCCCGGAACCGGTACCATGAGGATTCCAGGGATCCTGCCGAAATCCGCACGATATCGATTCAGAGACGCCCTCCGACACGACGTGCGCGACGAATCACACACGTGATGCCAGAGGAATTAACACGAGCGGTAACATTACAACAGGATTACAATAGAGCCCACAAGAAACACATATATTACAACAACGACTCCAACGAGTCAAGATACAAATATTCAATACAAAGATCCAATACATACAGAAGATCGAATACGTCCGAGTACGGACAAGATACAAATTTGACTAAGAGTCCTGAAGATAACCAGTGACGTCCATAACCCTGCCCAGGCCAAGCCGGAAGGGTAACCTTGCTAACGTCGTCATCTCGTACCTGTCAAAGTCGGGCCATCGGTTGCCGACAAAAGGGAGGAAGCAAAAGAGAAAGGGAAAAGGCGAGAGTAAGTACCAAGGAACGAACTCCGGCACGTACTTAGTGAGACTAGAAATGGCTATGCTCGCCGGGCGAATGTATATATCGCCTGAGGCTATATGGTAGGTTTAGCGGCAGCAAAACTATAACCAATAGAGACACGCTACAACATCCGTCTACTCAGAGAAGGTAAGAGAGCGCACAAGGTAACAGATAAATACTACACAAGCATAACCCAGCCAAATACACATATCCCCTTCAACAAGGCGAAGAGGCAATGTAAAAGGCACTCAACGGTGGACAAGTTTTATTAGGTATCGGTTGTAGTAATGCTATATTACTAATCAAGTTATTAGCAAATTATTATCAACAACATAAAGGTGTAAGTTGTTCTATGATCAAGCTATACAATTCCAAGTCGTCCATAACCGCGGACGCGGCTTATCGATAAGATTTAACCCTGCAGGGGTGCCCAAATGTAGCCACACGCACGCTCAACCCACTTGCGACAGGTGGATATCACGACTCGCACTCTCCTTCACGACAACAATGTCCAGGAAGCCACCTAACTAAGTTAGACCCGTATCAGAGTCCGGCCGACTCTCCGAGACGGACTTAGCTGTTGCGACTGCGTACTAGGTGGACAGTGCCCAGCGGGATGACCACTTCGCAGCGGCACCGCATCCTACGAGCGTGCAAGAGACAACGGGGTTACAAGGCACTCACGGCTTCCCCAAAAGTAACATCATATCATCTGACCACAAAGAAACAAGCTTGCACGCCCGAGAGAAACAAACAAACATTCAAACTAATTGTGGCCACTGGACAAAGCTGTAGATTCCGGCAGTGGTCGAGGGGAGACCCGGTAAGCATACCCACGTGTGGTTAGAGCGCTCAGTCTCGGAACAGATAACAAGAACTCGGGTCCTAGGGGACATTAGCGAGTCAAAGTTCCGATGCTTTCGCAAAGGGGCTCACAGATGCCTCTGCTTACAATTTTAGTTGTTAACAATAAAGTAAAGTGTGAATATCTCCAACAACTGATATAGCATGTGATAACCTCCCAACAACCCAACATATCCCGATAACAGATCGAGATAAACAACAGAGCCTAAACACGCCTACGACTCGCAAGGCTCAAACATCAAACAACGGCTATGGTTAAGGAATGATATATATAGGATTATTATGGTAAACAAGTGGAATAGGACACGTGAATCGATAAAGAAGCGCAACGTAAGGATAGCAATGCGAGGGAGAGTAGGTGAAGAGAGAGGGCTCGCCTGTGAAAAGCTGCAGGAGAACTTGTCGGAGAACTCGTCGTATCTCACACACCACTTCGTGATCCTATCCGGGAAGAAGCAAAGCGCTACAACAAACAACGGATGCAAATCTTACTACTACGGATAAAGAAGATCCAGCATGATCAAGAATGCATGGCATGGCAAATATGATGCGGTGCAACTTATCCAAATTAATCGGAGTCGGAACCCCGGACAATCAAATTAGGTTGGAGTTGCACTTTCTACCGGAAAATTTAAGTGTTGGTTAGCATGGCATAGCATGGCAAGGGTGGGCTACTTCAAAATTAAACGGAGCGGGGAAAACCTAGGCGGTGTTCCGAAATACTCCGCATATATGTGAGGTGAACATGCATAACTATCAACGCGCGACATGATGCGAGATGCAAACAATCATATGGACGGCATATTCATGTTCCTTATGTTTTTCTGATCAATTTTCATATATAAAACATTTTATTTCGAGTTATATTTTGAGAGATATGATTTTTGCAAGTTCAAAACATGTTCTGCAAAAACAAAACAGATACAAAAGGGCAGGGACGAACTGGGCTGAACCTCCGCCATCCTGGGCCGGATCTGGCCTGCTGCTGGCGCTGGATAGAGAGCTGGCGCTGGGAGAGGAAGCTGGGCCAAGGCCCATCCACGAATCTGAACTGAAACAAATAACAAAAAGGGGTTCCCTTAAGAGGAAATTCCGAGAATGCCACCAAACGATTGCCACGTTCCGAGATTGCCATCAAAATAGTGGTCGTTCTAAGAATGCCATCAAACAGGTGTCATCGGTCCCAGAATGCCACTTCCATTAGTTGACCGCTAGTTGACCGTTAAGTCTCATGTAAAAAGACTATTATGTCGTTGGTTTATTTTTTTGAATATTTTGAGAAATCGACAACAATGCCATGCTCAATTTTCTTAGCGTTTTATAACACAATATGAGCACAAAAGATGATGCTGAATATTAGAATATGTTTGATAGTATTTTTTTTGTCTTGCATGAACACGTGGAACTAGTAATGGTGATCAAGTATGAGCTAGAGTAATACGTATCTTACTAGTAACGTGTTTGTTCAACGGACTGATTCTAGGGTGTGAGATTTCACGAATTACTGGAGTTCCCGTCTGGATTTTTCTTGTCAGTTATATGGTGAAGAGCAGTTGATCTCTTGATGTGTATTACAGGAGTAATCTCTCCTCATTCTTTTGTCAATGAATTCTTGTCTTCTGTTCTAGGGTTGGCGGGAGCTAGGGTTTCCAGAGGGGGATAAAAAGAGGGGAGGGGAGTGGTTGAGGTGGAGGACCACAGCCATGAGGGAAAAGGAGGCACGCCTCCTGCGTGACGAGGTGGAGAAGACGACAGGAAAAGGATTAGGACGAAGGGGTACACGGGCCAAAGATTGCTGCTTGGGTGGAGGAAAGAAGTGGGCCGGGAAGGAGAGAAGGCATAGGCCTGGCCACCAGGGAGAGAGAGAGAAGGGCCCAGGATGGGAGAGGTTTTGTTTAAATCAAAGGAGGGAGAAGGTTTTTATTATATAAGACATACGAGAGGAAAGCAAAGTAGATAAGTTTATAAAATAATTTTATTTAGTAAAAACATGGATGATATGATGCATATGCCATGATGAACTTGGAACGACACGGAAAAACAAGCAGCGGTGAAAAATCTATTATCCACCTGCCGCCATCGAACCCAAATTAAACTCCAATCAGTTGAACCCAAACCTCATAGACCCACCCCCTGCCCTGCGATGGCGGCATCGAACAAGGAAAATGATGACTCTGAACTGTTTCAGAAGGTCTTTTCCGAAGGTCCCCTTGAAGAACTCATAACAAGATGCGACGTCATCACCGCCGCGAGCCTCGTCGGTTTGTCCAAACTATTTTTCGACTCTGCAAATGATAGTGTAACTCTATCTGTTTCTCTCCCGTTTGGCCTCCCATGTGATCTTCATTCTCACCCGACGAAGGTAGCACGAGATTGCAAGCTGATGCCGCTGGACAGGTTCTCCTCCGACACTGTGATGCCAGACGGTATGGGTAAGCAGTGGGTAGGTGCCAATGGAGATTGGGTTGCCATGGTTGACACTGGCTTTCCTGCTTGCAAATGGAAACTTGTCAACGTCTACACTCGCCGTGAAATTCCTCTCCCTGTGCCGTTTGAAACCACCCACATTCCAAATATATACCACCACAACCTTCGTGCTATTATATTTCACAAGATATATATTTGCCAAGTTCCCACAGCTGCTGGGGGGTACAAAAATTTCTCTCTTGTTGTTGTTTTTGACATCAGAGTTGCCCTCCTTTGCGGCGCTGATTCTGGATGGACAGTTCTTACAGAGCCCAAGTCCCACATCTTTTACAATTACAGCGATGCAATTCTCCACAATGGGCTTGTGTTTGCCACAACTCATACTGGCACTGTTCACGCATGGAAACCTCAGCAAGCTGGTAATTTTCCTCCGGACGTAGTGTATGATGAGCTTCATTATTCATGGCTGTAAAGATAATTTTAATGCACAAACTTATTAATTTTCGAACCTGACTGATCTGACTTGGGGCATATTTGCTTCGGATGAAATTTCATTGGTATTTAGACTTTTTATTCGAGATGATTAACATAGAAAAATTTGAGGATTGTATAATTAGGAGTTTTATTCTCAGATTGAATTATGTTGGATTTTGACCTCTACTTGAACTTCTTGAAATGAATCATTTGGTTTCCCATGTGATGTACTCAAATACACCAATATGATGTATTATTGAATGAAAATGACATTATATCATCCCATCTGAATCCTAATGCGTTTTCCCAATTCTTACGTTTTCAGATTTGTGCAAACCAAACATGCCCTTCTTAACAGTAATTTTGTTTTCAAGCAGGTCCTCCGCTGATCGTAGAGCCACCACCCATTGTGTTTGAATGGCGGTGTGCACTTGATGATGCTCTTGGCCATGATCACGAGGTCGATTATGGTGTGTGGTGGTTAGCAAGATCTATAGATGGTTCTAGACTTCTTCTGATCCATACACTAGGCATTGCTGATGAAAGGGAATATTCATGTAAAGTTTGCCATACTGCTTCTGATCGTCGTGTTCATCATGGTCGCACTGTTGGCAACTATGCTTCTGGGTTTGGTTGCCTGGTGTTCACGAAGGACACTAGTAAGTTAAATGAAGGTATTCCATGGGAAAAGATTGATGACCTTGGAGAATATTCTCTTTTCCTTGGAGTGAACTATCCGATTATGCTGCCATTAGGCGGTGCAGATGTTGTCCCAGGATGTCTGACGAGAAGAAATTGTGTGTACACCTTGCCGAATGAAGCATGGCTTCGCAATTCGCAGCTGCCTGAAATATGCCGATTCAGTCTGAATCGTGAAGATTGCGCCGTTGGTTTCCAAACCAACGCCTTGGAGAAAACATGCAAAACAAAAAAAGATAGGTACCTGGTAAAGACACCGCTTTGGTTCATCCCAAACTTCGCCAACGCCCCGGATTGGAACAAGTGTGATGTTTAATTATGAAACAGGGCCTGCAGCCATTGTAGCTACTGATAGTATGTAATTTCATAGCTAATGAACGAGGCACTTGTGGTCTACTAATTACAATTGTTTTGTAAAGAGGTGGTCTATAAGTATACCCCTCTCTTCATTGATGCATTTGTGGTCTACATGATGGTACTCTTAAATATATGGGTGTGGCTCCTCAACACATAATGTGGGGGTATTATTGTGTTAAAGTTGAAGGCTTGATCAACTATAGGTTCACTTCTCTAGTTACATTACTAGGTACTCCGGTTGGCTATGTTGTGATGAACACATTGTGTTCTGTTGTTCGGTGAAGACAAAAGTAGAACTATGGTATGCTTATGTTTAAGACCAAGCGAGGGTTTAGCTTGAGATGTTAAAATTCAGATTTGAACTATTTTTTGATATGGAAATTTGAAATATATATGGTACTGTATATGATTATGTATAGCAACAAGCGACGAAAGGGTTGATGCTCCTATTCCTTGTCGGCGGGAGGACTATGTGTGCGGCGACTTGAGCCAAATTAGAAGGCCATAGCTATGTCGATTGGTCCTTGAAGTTGGAGGGGCTAGGATTTCGGATGAGCGGAGTGGGGGAAGTTGTTGCTCATGGAACAAAAGTCCTTAAAATAATAATGTTGGTATATACAAGGTATATACTTGTACTATTTTAGTACTATAATAAGTATATCGGGTTCATCAAAAAGAAAATTATCTCGGGTTCACAACCACGTGGGGTCAAGGTGAGGGAAAGTTGGTCAATACCTCGGAATCTGTTACCACTATATCCCCGCCCCAAGTTCTAATAAGCAAGTGCGATTATTTTTTTAAGGGAAATAGTGGTTCCTCTCCCATGGAAACATGCCCCGCATCTCCACCTCCTAGTATCATAGTACTACTGCATCTTCTCAAAAAAAACCTCTTCTGTCTCTTTCTCCCGTTCACCCCTCTCTCCCTTGCATTAGATTACCGACTCCAATGAAGCAGAAGCGTAAGGTTGAGGAGATTCCTGATTGCTACCACCAGTCCATGGGGTGGGGCAACCTCCACTACCCACTGGTGGAGAACATAGCCGAGCGGGCGGATATCCTCAGCACTGGTCGCCTTGCTCGAGGCATGATCGGCATGCGACATGCCATCCGCGGAGCGCATAAGGTTCCGTTCGGTTTACCGAGCCTGCTCCACTGCGACCCCGAGACATGGCCAGACGACCGCGACAATACTGTAAGAGTATTTATTTATTTACTCATCTCGTTTCAGCTTGTGTTTTTTCAATCAACTTTTCTTACTGCCAAACATCATGCATGTATTTAGACTCAACATCATCACCTAATTTGGGAGTACTGTAAGGTTTGCTGCCTTCACTATGCACATGTACTCTTCGGAATTGCTTTATTTATCCATTACATCTGTGCTTCAGTTCTGCACAATCCGCTCTTCATTCTGTCGAATACCTTGCATGCATAGACAATTTTGAAACAAATCCTATTTGCAGGGCATTCACGCGTTGCTGATGCCATTAGACAAGCCGACAGTTCCAGCATTTATCCATACCAAGGAGGAACTGGATGGACATGGACCCATGCACTGGGTGGGTTGTAACGGCGACTGGGTGGCATTTGTCCAGCAGGACGGGCACTTGACGATCCGCAACATATACATATCAGATACTATTATACCTCTTCCATCTCTACAAGATGCAGGAATTTCTTTGGGCCCTACTCGTGAATGGTGGCATGGCAGCCCACCATTCCTCTTCAAATACAAAATAGATAAAAGTTTGGAACTGCTCAAAGTACGGATCGTCAAGAGGCCGTACAAAGATGATCTAGCAGGGCCATGGCATTACGAGGTAATCGTTGTATTTGACAACTTGATCGCTATCCTACAAGCGCCCCTAGAAAAGGAGTGGAATATCCTGAGAAACCCCAAATTCTTTGAAGGAACCAGCTATGTCGATGCCATGGGCATTCCTGGATATGGTACAAGTTCACACCTGCATCGTGTATATGCAGTTACATATCCGTATGGAGATGTTCTGGTTTGGGAACCATATACCTGGGGTGAGTCTTTGTTTTATGTCTTAACTAGTAAATGGCATGCTGCACATGTTGGACCAATTACGATTCGCAATACTGATGTACAAAAGTTGCGTTCTAAATGTTGTTCAAACTTTCAATACAACTAATAATTTGGTTATACCATCAAAATAAGTGTGAGCATACAGTTTATAAATATGAACAAAAAATTGGAACCTTTCTTAATCACTATCAAGTGGGACGTGTGATATCGGTGTGAGACTGCTCTGATTTTTCTTCATAATGGAAACATGACGGTTCTAGAAACACGTGGACACTGGTGTGGTATTTTTTTCACGTGAATACCTCTAATCCCAACCGTTAGATTTTGGACACCAACAGTTGGAATTGCTGCTACCACTACAAGAAAAGTTCTGATAGACAACTGATGTCTACGGGTGCTTCTATTCTTGTAGACAGTGTTGGGCCTCCAAGAGCAGAGGTTTGTAGAACAGCAGCAAGTTTTCCCTTAAGTGGATCACCCAAGGTTTATCGAACTCAGGGAGGAAGAGGTCAAAGATATCCCTCTCAAGCAACCCTGCAACCACAAAGCAAGAAGTCTCTTGTGTCCCCAACACACCTAATACACTTGTCAGATGTATAGGTGCACTAGTTCGGCGAAGAGATAGTGAAATACAAGTAATATGGATGAGTATGAGTGGTAATAGCAATCTGAATAAAATATGGCAGCAAGTAAACATGCAGTAGAACAGTAAATAAACGGTGTTTGCGGTATTGGAAACAAGGCCTAGGGATCATACTATCACTAGTGGACACTCTCAACATTGATCGCATAATAAATACTTCTTCTCATATGTGCTACATACACTCTTGTTTGATAATGAACATCATTCGTTGCGTAGGATTACACGAACCCTCAATGCCGGAGTTAACAAGCTCCACAACATTCGATATTCATGTTTAAGTAACCTTAGAGCATAATAGATCATTGCAAAATAAACCAAGAACTAACATAGCGCACACACTGTCCACATTACACTATGAAAGGAGGAATAGATCACATCAATACTATCATAATGATAATTAACTCCACAATCTACGAGAGATCATGATCATAATCTACGACAAGAACCACACGGTGCACGCACTAGTCACCTTTACACCATGCAGGAGGAATAGACTACTTTAATAACATCACATGAGTAGCACATATCTAGTAGCGATACAAAGCTCATCATATAGATCTCAATCATGTAAGGCAGCTCATAAGATCATTGTATTGGAGTACAGAGAGAGATTAACCACATAGCTACGGTAGAGCCCTCAGCCCCAGGGGAGAACTACTCCCTCCTCATCATAGGAGACAGCGATGGCGATGAAGATGGTGGTGGTGTCGATGGAGATGGCTCCGGGGGCAATTCCCGTCCGGCGGCGTGCGGACAGAGACTCTGTCCCCCGGATCTTGGCTTCGCGATGGCGGCGGCTCGGAACTTTTCTCGTACCGTGGCTTCTTCGTATCGTGTTTTAGGTCAGGGACCTTTATATAGGCGGCGTCAGAAGGTCAACGAGGCGACGACACAACAGGGGGGCGCCCCCCCCTGGGCCGCGCCGGGGTAGTGTCTGGTGGGCCTGTGGCCCCCTCGCCTCTCTCGGGTGTTCGGAAGCTTCGCGTGATCCTAAGATGGGCGTTGATTTCGTACGATTCCGAGAATATTTCCTTACTAGGATTTCTGAAACCAAAAACAAAACGAACGGCACTCGGCATCTCGTCAATAGGTTAGTTCCGGAAAACGCATCAAAATAAAGTGTGAACAAAACATGGAGGTATTGTCATAAAACAAGCATGGAACATCAGAAATTATAGATACGTTTGAGACGTATCAGCATCCCCAAGCTTAGTTCCTACTCGTCCTCGAGTAGGTAAACGATAACACAAATAATTTCTGAGGTGACATGCTACCATCCTAATCTTGATCAACATTATTGTAAAGCATATGACATGAATGGAGTGATTCAAAGCAATATCTATAGTTTGCTAACAAATAGATGACATATAGCAAAACTTTTCATGAATAGTACTTTCAAGACAAGAATCAAAAAGTCTTGCATAAGAGTTAACTCATAAAGCAATAAATTCAAAGTAAAGGCATCAAAGCAACACAAAGGAAGATATAAGTTTCAGCAGTTGCTTTCAACTTTCAACATGCATATCTCATGGATAATTGTCAACATAGAGTAATATGATGAATGCAAATAAGCAAGTATGTAAGAATCAATGCACAGTTGACACAAGTGTTTGCTTCTAAGGTGGAAAGAAATGGGTAAACTGACTCAACAATAAAGTAAAAGATAGGCCCTTCGCAGAGGGAAGAAGGGATTAAATCATGTGCTAGAGCTTTTCAAGTTTTGAAATCATATAGAGAGCATAAAAGTAAAATTTTGAGAGGTGTTTGTTGTTGTCAACGAATGGTAGCGGGTACTCTAACTACCTTATCAACCAGACTTTCAAGAGCGGCTCCCATGAAGGACGTTATCTCTACCAGCAAGGTAGATCATCCCTCTTCTCTTTTGTTTACACATGTACTTTAGTTTTATTTATTAGATGACACTCCCCCGACCTTTTGCTTACACAAGCCATGGCTAACCGAATCCTCGGGTGCCTTCCAACATTCACATACCATGGAGGAGTGTCTATTTGCAAATTTAAGTTGCTTACTGATAGATCAGGGCAAAACATGTGAAGATAATTATTAATGCAAGTTAATTAATTGGGGCTGGGAACCCCATTGCCAGCTCTTTTTGCAAAATTATTGGATAAGCGGATGAAGCCACTAGTCCATTGTGAAAGTGTTGACGTCAGAAACCCACCGGCGGGCAGTGACTGGTCAACACCGTAGAGCCGGGAACAACTAGGGCTGCGGCTGGCCCCAGTCCCTCGAGCGACGGCCCGCAAAGCCTCCTGGTCGCGCGCCGATGCAAATTGCAGGGCGTGCCACCGACCTATACCTGGTCAGGAAGGTGTGGATGATGCCTCGCTTAGTTTCCTGCAGGGCACACACGTACACGTTAAATACGAGCCTCGATCGGCTCTCAGGTTATCCTGTGAATCGGCTCATGGAGCCGATCCACCCATGATTCGTCCAAGGTGGCCGAATATATGGTGGTCCTGCTTGATCAAGATAAAGCATATGAGATCCACGACGATCTAGGGTTTTCACCGCATAATCGGATCATCCTACTCACGATTGGGCCTCGCGCTCGCGCACGGTGATCGTAAGCCAACCCTAGACAAGGCCTAAAAACCAACACGAGGTTGATCCTCGGAACATCCTGTCTAGGGCCAGCAAACTACACCCTACACGCCGCTGGATCCTCCAACCCTTTGTAAGGCCTAACTATTGCAGATATTAAACTAATCCTTGGTAAATCAAGGAGCAATCGTAACGGATCAGATCTACTAAATAACGATCAAGCGGGGTGCCGCCCCTGCACCTATGATGAGGTACAAGGACGGCTAGATGCGCAAGGGTTGCACTACGACAGCATATGATACTAAGAACAATGCTAACCCTAACACATCTATGATAACTACGTTGCTCGCCATCAAAAAGGCTTCAGTACGAGCAACGCATGAACAACGTGGGCAGGCTCGTGCTGCCTAGATCGCAAGATGCGATCTAGGCAGCATGGTGCTTACCGGAGAAACCCTTGAGACGAAGGGGTTGGCGATGCGCCGAGATTGGTTTGTGTTGAACGTTGGTTGTTGTTTATTCCATAAACCCTAGGTACATATTTATAGTCCAGGGGACTTTCTAATGTGGGCGTGCACTAAACCGTGCACGAGATAAACTCTAACTTCTACATAGCCTACTATAAAGATACACGGGCTAACTAGCCCAAACTTGGTAAACAAGGCCGATTCGCATCTCTCTCCACGCATAAATCGTCAAGTCCATCTTGATCACGGCCCACCTCTAGCTTGGTCAAATTCTGGTGATAACACATGCCCCCCTGGTTTTGGAAATGACATTTCCAAAATCATTACGCTTTTCCCTCGTCGGGTCATGTCGTGGCAGAGCAGAACTGTCGCAGTATACTTCATGATGACGTCTTGCATCCTCGCCTTCTCTGCGCGATTTGACGGTTCTGGCACCACGTCCTCGCGTTTTGACGGTTCTGGCACCACGTCCTCGGAAACTGCTTGGGCATTAAACTTCCACTATATCCCCTTTATTTAACCACTCCGCACAGTTTATTCCTGCATCTCCTTCGCATTAGCACCCCAAAAACCCTCCTGTGCCACCATGTCCTCTTCCTCCTCCGCCTCATCGGGCTCTCCCATCGAGTACTCCTCTTCCCGCGAGCCGACGCCGGAGTGGAACCCAGCGGAGGTCCATGCGGCCAACACTCGCCGCGCCATCGAGGCCGGGAATGAGCCCAGCCATGATTTTTCCATCTGGTCAGAGGACGACAAGTCCCTGGCCGATGGGGAGAGCGATCTCGGCTTCCTTGCTGACAGGGAAGCGGTGGAAGAAAGCGAGGATGATCGCTTTTCCTGGGATGGGGCCACCTCCGAGGAGGTGAAGGAGGAGGAAGAGGAGGACGACGACGACGACAGCTTCCCCGACGAGCCGCCGGCCAAGCGCCATTGCCCCGGCCGGGGAATCTGAGTGACTTCGACGACGACGACGACGACGACGAAGAAGATGAGGACAATGAAGGTCCTGCCGGCGGCGCTGGAGCAGCGACGACGAGCCGGCCGGGAGCAGCGCTGACAGCGGCGATGACGGCGACGACGAGGGCAGCAATGGCCCGTAGATAGGGCCCTTAGCATAGGATCCGTAGAAGTAGACGGGGCAATGTACCCCCTTAGTATTCCCTTTTGAGGGCAATCAGCTCTACTATGTAAGAAATCTCTTAATAAAGAACTTTCCCCAATCTGATTTTGCCGATTCCTTTAGCTTATCTTAGCCGATTCCCTCTTCTATTGACCTTGCCGATGCATAATGAGCCGATAGCAACGTATCGGTCCTTCGACCTTTGCCCTTTCATCCTTCAACTGATGATTCTCTTTCCGGTAGATGATGTGGGATCTACAGGAGAGCCCTTAAAATTCCCCCTGCCGGTTTCAGCGATCCCTTTAAGCGAGCGCTCATCATTTTGCGAAGAAGGTTGCGACGAAAGATCAGCCGATGGTACCCCAATCGGCTCCTTAATAGAACATCTACCAGGCCTGTCGCCCCCCGAGTCTTAATGTTAGCTTAAATCGGCAAGACTCCAGAGTCAACGCCTTCAGGAGAATTTTAGGACCACTGCTGCAAACCTTGACCGCTTACGCCTTTCCTTGTGACGCCCTTTTCTTTGCAGCAACGAACTTGTCCAAAGCCTGTCAATTATGACGACTATCTCTTTGAATTAGTGGTTCTATTCCGCAAGAACCCGCCACCTTTAGCCAAACTGTGATGATTCCAACAATACTGGCTCCTCAGAACGAAAACCTTTCAGGGCGAGCTGCCCCCCGAGCCCCAGTCAAGGCGAGAATAGTGATGAACCAAGCAGATGCGTCAGCATTGGTTTCCACGTTATACTGCAGAACCAGCCGATTCCAATGAAATCGGCTTCTCGTGGTAGGGATATTCCAGGGCAAGCTGCCCCCCGAGCTTCTCTGGTTCAATGCGGGAGCTTCTTGACGAGAGTGTTGCTGAAATTGTCGCCCTGATCATTGGCTGATCGTTGCCCTGATGAGAGTTCCGCAGCCGATTGGCTATTCTCATAATCCTAGCCCGATCAGCATGTTCACGATGGGGCTGCGGTCCTTCGTCTTGCAAACTACTAGTGGCTCTAATGAACTAAAAGTGGCCCTGGACTTCCATTTGCAACAGTTGTATTCCTTGAGTCGATGGCCATGCATCGGCTTCTTCGTATCCTTAAGTCGATGTCTGCGCATCGGCTGTGCTCAAAATTTTCAATTTTTTACGGCCGACTTGTGCGCCGGCCCCAATGCTTGCCTCATATGTATTTAATCCATCTAGATGCCCCCCGAGCCGATTCTGTCAAGAGAATTGATGGTATCGGCTCTTTAGGTAGTCCCTGCTGGGTCAGATGTCGATCCCAGGCGAAATAGATGGTGGGTATAATTCTGGCCGATTGCTGGAATCGGCCTCCACATTGCTTGCTCGGTGAAGGTTTTATAATGTTCCTCCACAAATTTTTGGGGCCGATCGCAAAGATCAGCCTCAACACATTTGTCCATCGATGTTGTTCTCGTTATACGGTCAGTCCGGTAGATAGAACCAGCCTTACCCCGTTCTTTGTCACGTCGATGCGTTCGCAGTCGTCCAAATTGATGCCCGAGAGCGGTTCTTGACCTGATGCCTCCCAAATGCCCATGCCGGCTGTTGAAATCTCGGCTGAGTCATCGGCGTGGACGACCTCCACTTCATCTCCATCCCACTGTATTAGGCATTGGTGCATCGTGGATGGGATGCAACAGTTGGCGTGGATCCAATCCCTCCCTAATATTACAGCATAGGTGCTTTTGCTGTCGACAACAAAGAACATCGTAGGGATGGTCTTCCTTCCCACAGTCAGATCCACGTTTAGAACACCTTGCGCGTCAGATGCTTGGCCGTTGAAATCGCTCAATGTCACATTGGTTTTGATTAAATCCGAGCTGGAGCGTCCCAACCGCCGTAGCATGGAGTATGGCATAATGTTGACTGCCGCTCCGGTGTCCACCAACATCTTATTGACAAGCTACCCATTGATGTAACCTCGTAAGTACAGGGCCTTCAGATGCCTGTAACTCCTTTCTCGCGGCTTCTCGAAGATGACCGGCCGTGGGCCGCAGTCCAATTGTGCCACAGGTGCTTCACATAACCTTGGAGCGCTAAATTCCGCAGGAAGGATGAAGACCATGTTTGTGCCAGCCGATGTTTCATCATCGGTTTTCCTTTGCCTAGGGCGCCACTCTTTTCTTTGTGGCCGACCTTCTTCATCCAGGGTTCACTGAATTTTGGCGGCCAGGTCAGGCCGCGCCTTCCTCAGCGCGTGCAGATATAACCTTTCGGCTTCTTCCAACGCACGTAGTCGCTGAACCCTTCGTTTTTGGGAGCGGCTGAGCCCGTCAGGACACCATCTTGGCCGATGATACTTATCCTCTTCATCACCGTCCTCTAGTTCCTCGTGATCTTCCATCTGAACGGACTCGGTATGCTTGCTCCAAGGCGGGAGAGGCCCCAGGCGCTCGAACACGGATACCTTAGCTGTACCCTTCTCCTTTTGTTTACATTCTGGGCAATTGCCGATTGTTGGTAGTCGGCTCATTCCGGAATCCCAGCAGTGTCTGAAGAAGGGGCAGTCCCAGTGCCTATCCACGTTGTCCGGCTCCTCAGACCTCCCTGGCGCGACGTTCGTACCCGTCGTTGTGGCCGTTGTTCTGACGATACCTCCCGTCTGCATCAGACCGATGATCTCTTTGATCGCCTTCGCCGTAGCGGCGACGTCGGTCGTATGGCTGATCGTATTTGCTGAGGAGATGCTCGGGAAATGGGCGTGGATGCCGTGGGTTTCTCACCTCCTCCTTGGCCAGGTACCGTTTATTGTCGTCTTGGGGCCGGTCACGTGGACCGGCTTCCTCTTTCTCTTTGCCACGAGAGTGGCTGCTCTCTGCTTGGTCCGCGTTATGGCGAATCACGAACCCCGCCATATTGGCATCGAAAGAGAACCCTGGTTCTCTTATGGAGTGGCTGAGGTCGACCGTGTTGACACCAGGCAACGGACGTGTGCCTCCGTTGAGCTTGATGCCGTGCGAACGGGTCTTCCCACAGGAGCCGACGAGTTCGGTTCCGAGGGCCGCCTTGGCCTTGTTATGCTTCTTCTTGAGCTTGTCAGCCAGGTCCTCGTGCTTGACCGGAGTGCTTTCCGCCATCTCTGATGTGGATGGCGAGGTGGTTGTCGTTGAAGATGTGTCCCACCGGGCGTGCCAGAATGTGTTGACGTCAGAAACCCACCGGCGGGCAGTGACTGGTCAACACCGTAGAGCCGGGAACAACTAGGGCTGCGGCTGGCCCAAGTCCCTCGAGCGACGGCCCGCAAAGCCCGGTCGCGCGCCGATGCAAATTGCAAGGGCGTGCCACCTATACCTGGTCAGGAAGGTGTGGATGATGCCTCGCTTAGTTTCTGCAGGGCACACACGTACACGTTAAATACGAGCCTCGATCGGCTCTCAGGTTATCCTGTGAATCGGCTCATGGAGCCGATCCACCCATGATTCGTCCAAGGTGGCCGAATATATGGTGGTCCTGCTTGATCAAGATAAAGCATATGAGATCCACGACGATCTAGGGTTTTCACCGCATAATCGGATCATCCTACTCACGATTGGGCCTCGCGCTCGCGCACGGTGATCGTAAGCCAACCCTAGACAAGGCCTAAAAACCAACACGAGGTTGATCCTCGGAACATCCTGTCTAGGGCCAGCAAACTACACCCTACACGCCGCTGGATCCTCCAACCCTTTGTAAAGCCTAACTATTGCAGATATTAAACTAATCCTTGATAAATCAAGGAGCAATCGTAACGGATCAGATCTACTAAATAACGATCAAGCGGGGTGCCGCCCCTGCACCCATGATGAGGTACAAGGACGGCTAGATGCGCAAGGGTTGCACTACGACAGCATATGATACTAAGAACAATGCTAACCCTAACACATCTATGATAACTATGTTGCTCGCCATCAAAAAGGCTTCAGTACGAGCAACGCATGAACAACGTGGGGCTCGTGCTGCCTAGATCGCAAGATGCGATCTAGGCAGCATGGTGCTTACCGGAGAAACCCTTGAGACGAAGGGGTTGGCGATGCGCCGAGATTGGTTTGTGTTGAACGTTGGTTGTTGTTTATTCCATAAACCCTAGGTACATATTTATAGTCCAGGGGACTTTCTAATGTGGGCGTGCACTAAACCGTGCACGAGATAAACTCTAACTTCTACATAGCCTACTATAAAGATACACGGGCTAACTAGCCCAAACTTGGTAAACAAGGCCGATTCGCATCTCTCTCCACGCATAAATCATCAAGTCCATCTTGATCACGGCCCACCTCTAGCTTGGTCAAATTCTGGTGATAACAGAAAGTCTGTCAAAAAGTAAATGACAAGATCGAAAGATAAAACACCACATACTTCCTCATGAGCTATAAAACATTGACACAAATAAGAGATAATAGCTTTTGAATTGTTTAAAGGTAGCACAAGAAGTATTTACTTGGAATGGCAGGAAATACCACATAGTAGGTAGATATGGTGGACACAAATGGCATAGGTTTTGGCTCAAGGATTTGGATGCATGAGAAGTATTCCCTCTCGATACAAGGCTTAGGCTAGCAAGGTTACTCGAAACAAACACAAGGATGAACCGGTGCAGCAAAACTCACATAAAAGACATATTGTAAACATTATAAGACTTTACACCGTCTTCCTTGTTGTTCAACCCAATACTAGAAATTATCTAGACCTTAGAGAGACCAATTATGCAAACCAAATTTTAGCAAGCTCTATGTATTTCTTCATTAATAGGTGCAAAGTATATGATGCAAGAGCTTAAACATGAGCACAACAATCGCCAAGTATCAAATTATTCAAGACATTCTACCAATTACTACATGTAGCATTTCCCGTTTCCAACCATATAACAATTAACGAAGCAGTTTCAACCTTCGCCATGAACATTAAAAGCTAAGAACACATGTGTTCATACGAACCAGCGGAGCGTGTCTCTCTCCCACACAAGCATTTATTCAAACAAAAACGAAACAAAAACAAACAGACGCTCCAAGTAAAGTACATAAGATGTGACCGAATAAAAATATAGTTTCAAGAGAAAAACCTGATAAATTGTCGATGAAGAAGGGGATGCCTTGGGCATCCCCAAGCTTAGACGCTTGAGTCTTCTTGAAATATGCAGGGATGAACCACCGGGGCATCCCCAAGCTTAGACTTTTCACTCTTCTTGATCGTAGTATATCATCCTCCTCTCTTGAAACTTCCTCCACACCAAACTCAAAACAACTCATTAGAGGGTTAGTGCATAATCAAAAACTCACATGTTCAGAGGTGACACAATCATTCTTAACACTTCTGGACATTGCACAAAGCTTCTGAAAGTTAATGGAACAAAGAAATCCATCCAACACAGAAAAAGAGGCAATGTGAAATAAAAGGCAGAATCTGTCAAAACAGAACAGTCCGTAAAGACGAATTTTAAAATGGCACCAGACTTGCTCAGATGAAAATGCTCAAATTGAAGGAAAGTTGCGTACATATCTGAGGATCACTCACGTAAATTGGCATAATTTTCTGAGTTACCTACAGAGAATTAGGCCCAGATTCGTGACAGCAAGAAATCTGTTTCTCTTTCTTTTCATTCTCCTTCTTCTTCTTCTTCTTCTTCTTCTTCTTCTACTTCTTCGTTCCCTTCTTCTTCTTCTTTTCCTTCTCCTCGTTCCCTTCTTTAGGAGGAAGAGGCTTGAAGGGTGGCTTGTCCGCATAACCTGATTTACTTTCAGAAACAATAGAAGAAACTTGGGAGGATCCCTCCTTTTCATTAATTAGTTGAAAACACACAGCGGTCCTATCATATTTTGGCAAGGTGTCATCTTCTAAAATATTTTGTATGTAAGTATTTGTATGGCTATTATCAATGCAATAAGAAAAACACCCATGCAGGACATCATCAATATCAAGATCACTCATATGTAACAAAGAGATTTTTCTTGAGAGCTCTTCACACCACAAAAATAAAGTAAGTTCATCATGCTGATTAGGAGTAATTTCATCATCACAATACAAATTTGCAGCACTCATTGGGTTCAAATTATCATTGGAGGAGCATTGAAAATTAAAATGACCCACTTCATGGCAAACTTCACAAATAAAAGGATAGAGGGCACACACTTTTTTACCTAGATCATCTAGAGCCCTAAACCACTTTCTAGTTCTTTCATTAATATGATGGATACAATATTCATCTTTGATTTGATTAATTCCACAAGGTCTATGCATTCCACAAAAATTAACATGCTTATAGGAAATAGCATTCTTAGGAGTTTGAGCATGCTTATTGCAATTAACAACAATTTCATTTTTCATGCAAGCCTCTTTAAAAGGTTCATGATACTTATCAAAATTCTTCTTAGGCAATTCAAAATGAGAAGCAAAGGCTTTATAAAGATTTGCAATAACTTGAGAGTCAAGACCATAGGTAACACTCATATTTCGAAATTCATCAGTATCCATAGTTTCAATGCCTTCATAATCATAACTTATACCTGACTCTTTACCTTTGTCGTTCTCCCAATCTTCAGCGTTCTTCTGAATCCGATTAAGAAGGTCCCATTTAAACTCTTCTTTATTGCGCGTGAATGATCCAGAACAATGTAACATCCCAAAATTTTCCAAATTTGGAATGTTAAATAAAATAAAATATGTTAATTGAACTTCTTGTCTTTGTTGAAATTTTTGAGGAAATTGAAACTTTTTGAGGACTTGTTTAAACTTTTGTCAACCATGATCAAAATATTTTACATGAGCGGATTAATGTGACTATCCAAAAGTATAAATCTTGGTTGAGTAAATTTTATACAAATCCAACTTGTGTGTATTTGTCTTGTTTCCAATCATTTGATTTGAGCGTCATTTAAAATATATGTCCAAACCATGTTGAATTATTTAGAGAGGGAATAATATGACTTTCCAAAGAGAGGAAATAATATGACATTTCCAAAATATGTAAATGGTTTGGAAAATATTTCGTTTCTGGCATTATTTGAATTTTATCGCATTTCATATTTTGATATACCTTATTTCATTTCCATGAACAAAACAATGTAATGTGAGACGGGGATAACATGACATCCTCAATATATAGTTGGAAATGACTTAAATGTATCACATGTATGTTTGTTTTATAAAGCAAATGATTTTACAAATCTAAATTTGGGTGGAAAATATATTTCCCATGCCTATTATAAGTATTTTGTTTTAGTTGGATTTTCTGAAATTTCTTTATAAACATTTAATAGTTTGTGAATCCTATTTCTAAAATAGAATAGAGGAAGAATATGTAGCCGACCGAACTGGCCCAATCAAACCAGGCCAGCCCACTTCTCCTATATAGCTTTGTTTTCTTTTTCTATTTACTTTATTTCTTGGGCCGCTGTTCTCTAGCTCATCTAGGCTGATCGACCCCAACCACCAGATCATCTTCAACCTCAGCAACGTACATACTGAACGCCATGGCTGCACTTTTCCCCTTCTCCCCTAGGATATTCTAGACACCGAAACGCCTCACTTTAAACACGAAAGTTATTCTCTCCACATACACGGTTTCATTCTGGGGATTAACACCCCGTTTCATTGCACATAAATCGCCACTTATGGCCTTCATGGATGTTACAGAGCCGGCCACATCGCTTCATGTCCCGTTGCTCCACATTCTTCCCCTCTGTATAAATTTGACCCGAGCTTCCAAATATCATACCACACCCCTCCACCGATCCACGCCCCCAGGCTGCTCCTGTGGAGGGCGAATTTCTTCGCCGAAGTTCCGACGACCGCCGCGACGTCTCGTTGAATTCTCCGGGTATAGAGGGACTCAGGCCCTGATTCTTCCTCCCTTATTTCTCTCTAGCCGTCGCGCATCTCACTGATGCCTCCATGTGATTCAAATTCCTAGCCGGAGGCCACCCACGACGAACACGCGACGCCACCGTCGCTGTAGGTTTCCGCCGCCATCTCCAGGAGCTTCCCGAGAGGAGTCCGAGTACCTTATCGTCTGAAGCGTTTTATTCTTCGGAAACGCACACGCAGACTATTCTCGCCGCAGCGCACAACTCTCCGAGAACCTCTGTCCAATCCCATCGGTGAGCTGCTCGTGTGCTTTTTCCTTTCTCGTTCTGAACCAGTACGCTTATCTGAGACTGTTACGTAGTTGTTTCAGTTTAAGATAGTTAGTCTGAACCTGGTCAGGAAGTTCCCGTACATTCGTTGACACAGTTTGCACATAGAACTTCAGATATTCGTAACTTCAGTTTCCCTTGGCCAAATTTCGTAAATAAAACCTTGTTGGAAACCTTGGAAGGAGTAGAATATTATGGAACCCTTAGATTTCATTTTTGACAGATTCTCGTTCGGTAAATTTGGAGGCAAAGTTTCGAACTAGTTTCGCCATAGTTTAAATTCTATAAACAGTTTTAATGTTGTTCTTTCCATAAAACGTATAGAAAGATTTTGACCATCTGTTAGTGTATCTAAATTTATTTTCGCTAATATTAATAACTTAATTTGATTAACTTGTAATCACCCTAGTTTCATATGGTTAAAATTTAGATTTGACCAATCGAAAAATAGCTTATCAGTACCTAGTTTATTTTGGCTGACGTGGAATGATTCAGTGCATAGAAACTGAGTCCCCAAAAACTTCACATGTCCAAGCTTTAGTTGCCAATAACTTACATCGTCTCAATATGCGGGACAGTTCTGAACCTGTAACGTGTATAGCTAGATTCAGTAAATTTCGTATTTGGACAGTTTTACGTGTAACTTCATAAGTTCATAACTTTAGTTCTACTCATCCAAATTTCACAAATTTGGTACCCTGGAATCTTTAGAAAATGTAGAATCCAGTAGAACTATTGGTTTCAGCTTTTGACACACACACACACAAAATATTCGAATTTCAAGTGGAAGATTTGAGTATTTTTGCCGTAACTAAAATTCTAGAATCATTTTCATTGCAACTCCTTTGGCAAAGTTGTACCTTACGATCATACCCATCTTTTAGTACCGTTAAACCTTAGTTCCAACCTTGTCCGTGACCTTGTGTAGAATATCTTAGGATATGAGATTAGGTTCCACACAACTCTAATTTGGAAAATACCCAAATTTAATTTGGGTTTATCCTTAATTAATATAATTAGTGTTGCTAGTAAATAGTAAATATTGTGATTTGGTTTTATTTGGAGTTTATTCATATTTTCCATATATTTTTTGTTGTTTATTTCCTTTTGGCATGTGTGTATGTTTATATATGGTATCGTTTTTCTTCTATCCGCGATAGATTTCACGAAGAGTGACGGGATAATTTATCAAGGAAGTAATATTGGTAGCTATGTTGACAAGATAATTATTCTTCATCAATAAAAGGCAAGTTACACATGACCTTTTGTCCTACTATTTTTGATATGCATGTTTTACAAATATTTTCGTAGAAATGCATGTGTAGGAAAATTATGCTTTGCTATCCTAGTAGAGAGCCATAGGATTCTTACCATGTTCCTTGTAGCCCTTTTATTAAAATGCGTATATTGTATGAGTGCTTAGTCAATTGCTTGGTAGACGTGGGATAAGGGTTTTCAAAGAACAAAACCATTTATGAAAATTGACATGCGCCCATTCTGGGGTGGTATGGTGAAAATAATTTTGAAATAAAAACTTATCAAAATGTTTTCCTCTGGGCGGAGTGGTATGTTGGGAGCGTCTACAAGAGCTGCATCCAGTGAGTGGCTCTGCAGACTCAGGTTTTGGTGGGGACCGCCGCCCAGGGTCAAAGAGATCTTCAAAGTTTCAGTTGAGGAAGCTTCCAGTACAACCACATGCTATATGGGCTCTGGCTTAGTCGTACATAGAGGGAAACCCTTGCATCGGTACCGCCATTGGAGAGGGGTCTTCGGATCATAGTTGCGGGCGGACTGGGATTATGTATAGGGGGCTTCTATGGAAAACTTCGTCATGATCCATGCCTGGTTAAGCCAAATGAAGGATACAACAAAAAGGATGGATTGTGACATGTGGGGAAAGTGTACAACCTCTGCAGAGTGTATGATCTAATCGATTAGCCGTGCTCCCGGATATGAGCAATTTGAGCAACTGAAGATTGAAGCGGATGAAGAATCTCCTATGTTTTCAAAACCTTTTCAAAAATTGTTTTGGCATGCTAAGTTTATCCAGTGAGTGGCTCTGAACTTAGGATTGTCCGAACTGTTTTGCAATTACTACTTTCATCCAGTGAGTGGCTCTGAATTTAGTGTTGCCTAAAAACTTATTGCATGCTAACTCTATCCAGTGAGTGGCTCTGGAGTTAGTTTAGCTTGTTTTGGGATGGGATGTAGGATGGTGAACCTTGGTGGATTCCTTGTGTTTGTCCAACCCTATATTATTTTGTTTTAAAAATATATAAAGACAAAGAAAGTTTCTAAAAAAGATTTTCATGAAACAAAATTGGCTTTACGCAAAATAAACCCTGAGCATTCCTTTGACATACATTTGCATGTATAAAAATATAAACCACTTTGCAACTTGTGTAACTTGCCAATATATTCAAAGTATTGACCAAATGTTTTTGGCTGTAACTTTACCGGTTGCAGATGATGAGTGAGGACGACTAGGATCATGGGTCTATACTCAACAAGCCCTCTGGCGTTGATGAAGCCCAAGACGTACCTTTTTGTTTCCGCTGTAATGTGAGCCAGCCACTATGTTGTGCAAGGATGTAATAAACTCTGTATTCATCGTTTGAGTAATAAAATGATGTATGTTATATCTTGATATTCATTTGTTACTGTGTGTGCTAGCTATGATCCAGGGATAGCACTGTAAGCACAGAGATTCGAACCCTACCAGGTTCGGGTCGCTACAAAATGGTATCAGAGCATATGTTGACTGTAGGACGTGACCCTAGAAAATGGAAACCATAGGATCAACTATATTCTTAATAGTTTTCGAAAATACACTCATACTACACATCTTTCTTAAGATTGCAAAATGATTTTTGTTCACTCATCTATTAAAATATGTAGTTGGACATCACCCACTAGAAACCGGAAATCCCAAAACTCTCTTTTGTCAAGAATATTTATTTGTGAAAGAAAAGTATTTGTGGAAATTCTTGTATTGTACTTCTCAGTTATTGTCTTTCTTGACCTATTTGATTTTTGAAATAATTTGAAACTCTTCTCTTAAAATCCTTCAAGACCAAGTGCTTTCAGATCTGGTGGTGACCGCATCTAAAACAACACCATCAGAAGGAGTGAAGTTATAAATACCGAAGACTCTAAAGACTTTGAATATCCTAAAATGACCTATTAGGAACCAAAGACCTGATAGGATTAGCTAAATCGCGAGATACGACGATTTGTGTGATTTGTGAGTTGTCACTTTTCTTGTTTTCATGACACTCGCAAATAAAATTATTTCCAGAACTAAATTTGTTTATAAGGGTATATCTATAGTTCTTTCTCCCTAGGATCTACCGCTTTACTATCTTAAATCCTCGAGACCGAGAACATGGATTCAAGATGTGGAGAAGACCTGACGAATAGAAAAATAATTGGAGATACCTGAGGATATTTGGTGATCTACGAAGACTTTCTTTTAAGGGTGGTAGCACCGTTGTTTCTCCCCAAACCCATTTTCTTTCTAGCCTTCTCGAATCTCGAGGACGAGATTCCTTTTAAGGGTGGTAGTTTGTAACATCCCAAAATTTTCCAAATTTGGAATGTTAAATAAAATAAAATATGTTAATTGAACTTCTTGTCTTTGTTGAAATTTTTGAGGAAATTGAAACTTTTTGAGGACTTGTTTAAACTTTTGTCAACCATGATCAAAATATTTTACATGAGCGGATTAATATGACTATCCAAAAGTATAAATCTTGGTTGAGTAAATTTTATACAAATCCAACTTGTGTGTATTTGTCTTGTTTCCAATCATTTGATTTGAGCGTCATTTAAAATATATGTCCAAACCATGTTGAATTATTTAGAGAGGGAATAATATGACTTTCCAAAGAGAGGAAATAATATGACATTTCCAAAATATGTAAATGGTTTGGAAAATATTTCGTTTCTGGCATTATTTGAATTTTATCGCATTTCATATTTTGATATACCTTATTTCATTTCCATGAACAAAACAATGTAATGTGAGACGGGGATAACATGACATCCTCAATATATAGTTGGAAATGACTTAAATGTATCACATGTATGTTTGTTTTATAAAGCAAATGATTTTACAAATCTAAATTTGGGTGGAAAATATATTTCCCATGCCTATCATAAGTATTTTGTTTTAGTTGGATTTTCTGAAATTTCTTTATAAACATTTAATAGTTTGTGAATCCTATTTCTAAAATAGAATAGAGGAAGAATATGTAGCCGACCGAACTGGCCCAATCAAACCAGGCCAGCCCACCTCTCCTATATAGCTTTGTTTTCTTTTTCTATTTACTTTATTTCTTGGGCCGCTGTTCTCTAGCTCATCTAGGCTGATCGACCCCAACCACCAGATCATCTTCAACCTCAGCAACGTACATACTGAACGCCATGGCTGCACTTTTCCCCTTCTCCCCTAGGATATTCTAGACACCGAAACGCCTCACTTTAAACACGAAAGTTATTCTCTCCACATACACGGTTTCATTCTGGGGATTAACACCCCGTTTCATTGCACATAAATCGCCACTTATGGCCTTCATGGACGTTACAGAGCCGGCCACATCGCTTCATGTCCCGTTGCTCCACATTCTTCCCCTCTGTATAAATTTGACCCGAGCTTCCAAATATCATACCACACCCCTCCACCGATCCACGCCCCCAGGCTGCTCCTGTGGAGGGCGAATTTCTTCGCCGAAGTTCCGACGACCGCCGCGACGTCTCGTCGAATTCTCCGGGTATAGAGGGACTCAGGCCCTGATTCTTCCTCCCTTATTTCTCTCTAGCCGTCGCGCATCTCACTGATGCCTCCATGTGATTCAAATTCCTAGCCGGAGGCCACCCACGACGAACACGCGACGCCACCGTCGCTGTAGGTTTCCGCCGCCATCTCCAGGAGCTTCCCGAGAGGAGTCCGAGTACCTTATCGTCTGAAGCGTTTTATTCTTCGGAAACGCACACGCAGACTATTCTCGCCGCAGCGCACAACTCTCCGAGAACCTCTGTCCAATCCCATCGGTGAGCTGCTCGTGTGCTTTTTCCTTTCTCGTTCTGAACCAGTACGTTTATCTGAGACTGTTACGTAGTTGTTTCAGTTTAAGATAGTTAGTCTGAACCTGGTCAGGAAGTTCCCGTACATTCGTTGACACAGTTTGCACATAGAACTTCAGATATTCGTAACTTCAGTTTCCCTTGGCCAAATTTCGTAAATAAAACCTTGTTGGAAACCTTGGAAGGAGTAGAATATTATGGAACCCTTAGATTTCATTTTTGACAGATTCTCGTTCGGTAAATTTGGAGGCAAAGTTTCGAACTAGTTTCGCCATAGTTTAAATTCTATAAACAGTTTTAATGTTGTTCTTTCCATAAAACGTATAGAAAGATTTTGACCATCTGTTAGTGTATCTAAATTTATTTTCGCTAATATTAATAACTTAATTTGATTAACTTGTAATCACCCTAGTTTCATATGGTTAAAATTTAGATTTGACCAATCGAAAAATAGCTTATCAGTACCTAGTTTATTTTGGCTGACGTGGAATGATTCAGTGCATAGAAACTGAGTCCCCAAAAACTTCACATGTCCAAGCTTTAGTTGCCAATAACTTACATCGTCTCAATATGCGGGACAGTTCTGAACCTGTAACGTGTATAGCTAGATTCAGTAAATTTCGTATTTGGACAGTTTTACGTGTAACTTCATAAGTTCATAACTTTAGTTCTACTCATCCAAATTTCACAAATTTGGTACCCTGGAATCTTTAGAAAATGTAGAATCCAGTAGAACTATTGGTTTCAGCTTTTGACACACACACACACACAAAATATTCGAATTTCAAGTGGAAGATTTGAGTATTTTTGCCGTAACTAAAATTCTAGAATCATTTTCATTGCAACTCCTTTGGCAAAGTTGTACCTTACGATCATACCCATCTTTTAGTACCGTTAAACCTTAGTTCCAACCTTGTCCGTGACCTTGTGTAGAATATCTTAGGATATGAGATTAGGTTCCACACAACTCTAATTTGGAAAATACCCAAATTTAATTTGGGTTTATCCTTAATTAATATAATTAGTGTTGCTAGTAAATAGTAAATATTGTGATTTGGTTTTATTTGGAGTTTATTCATATTTTCCATATATTTTTTGTTGTTTATTTCCTTTTGGCATGTGTGTATGTTTATATATGGTATCGTTTTTCTTCTATCCGCGATAGATTTCACGAAGAGTGACGGGATAATTTATCAAGGAAGTAATATTGGTAGCTATGTTGACAAGATAATTATTCTTCATCAATAAAAGGCAAGTTACACATGACCTTTTGTCCTACTATTTTTGATATGCATGTTTTACAAATATTTTCGTAGAAATGCATGTGTAGGAAAATTATGCTTTGCTATCCTAGTAGAGAGCCATAGGATTCTTACCATGTTCCTTGTAGCCCTTTTATTAAAATGCGTATATTGTATGAGTGCTTAGCCAATTGCTTGGTAGACGTGGGATAAGGGTTTTCAAAGAACAAAACCATTTATGAAAATTGACATGCGCCCATTCTGGGGTGGTATGGTGAAAATAGTTTTGAAATAAAAACTTATCAAAATGTTTTCCTCTGGGCGGAGTGGTATGTTGGGAGCGTCTACAAGAGCTGCATCCAGTGAGTGGCTCTGCAGACTCAGGTTTTGGTGGAGACCGCCGCCCAGGGTCAAAGAGATCTTCAAAGTTTCAGTTGAGGAAGCTTCAAGTACAACCACATGCTATATGGGCTCTGGCTTAGTCGTACATAGAGGGAAACCCTTGCATCGGTACCGCCATTGGAGAGGGGTCTTCGGATCATAGTTGCGGGCGGACTGGGATTATGTATAGGGGGCTTCTATGGAAAACTTCGTCATGATCCATGCCTGGTTAAGCCAAATGAAGGATACAACAAAAAGGATGGATTGTGACATGTGGGGAAAGTGTACAACCTCTGCAGAGTGTATGATCTAATCGATTAGCCGTGCTCCCGGATATGAGCAATTTGAGCAACTGAAGATTGAAGCGGATGAAGAATCTCCTATGTTTTCAAAACCTTTTCAAAAATTGTTTTGGCATGCTAAGTTTATCCAGTGAGTGGCTCTGAACTTAGGATTGTCCGAACTGTTTTGCAATTACTACTTTCATCCAGTGAGTGGCTCTGAATTTAGTGTTGCCTAAAAACTTATTGCATGCTAACTCTATCCAGTGAGTGGCTCTGGAGTTAGTTTAGCTTGTTTTGGGATGGGATGTAGGATGGTGAACCTTGGTGGATTCCTTGTGTTTGTCCAACCCTATATTATTTTGTTTTAAAAATATATAAAGACAAAGAAAGTTTCTAAAAAAGATTTTCATGAAACAAAATTGGCTTTACGCAAAATAAACCCTGAGCCTTCCTTTGACATACCTTTGCATGTATAAAAATATAAACCACTTTGCAACTTGTGTAACTTGCCAATATATTCAAAGTATTGACCAAATGTTTTTGGCTGTAACTTTACCGGTTGCAGATGATGAGTGAGGACGACTAGGATCATGGGTCTATACTCAACAAGCCCTCTGGCGTTGATGAAGCCCAAGACGTACCTTTTTGTTTCCGCTGTAATGTGAGCCAGCCACTATGTTGTGCAAGGATGTAATAAACTCTGTATTCATCGTTTGAGTAACAAAATGATGTATGTTATATCTTGATATTCATTTGTTACTGTGTGTGCTAGCTATGATCCAGGGATAGCACTGTCAGCACAGAGATTCGAACCCTACCAGGTTCGGGTCGCTACAAACAAGTAGTATCCAGCAAGGTTTTATCCTGAAAAGAAAGTCTTGCATAGAAATTATCAATGATAACATTACCAGGAAGCTCATGATTGGGGCATTTGAGCATTAAGGACTTCAATCTCTCCCATGCTTGGGCAATATTCTCTCCATCATGAGGCCAAAAATTATATATACGGTTTCGATCTTTGTGAATTTCACTTGGAGGATAGAACTTGGAATAAAATAGAGGCACAATATCCTTCCAATCAAGAGAGCGCCCGTCCTTCAGCAGTTTATACCAATGCGCCGCTTCACCAGATAGCGACATAACAAATAATTTCTTCCTAACTTCATCCATTGAAATTCCTGCACACTTGAATAACCCGCATAATTCATGCAAAAACAGTAAATGATCTCCAGGATGAACAGTTCCATCCCCTTCATAGCGGTTATCCATAACACGTTCAATAATTTTCATAGGTATCTTGTAAGGAATACTTTCAGTAGGTGGATTTAAAATGTCACAAGCATCATTAGAGTTATCGCATATGGGAGATAAAGTATTATCAGAGCAAATTTTCTCACCTAAAGATGGGAGGCTAAAAAGATCACATAAACTAGCTTCCCCAAGCTTAGACTTCTCCATAGCATTAGCAGTAATTGCATTCATACTAATAACATTGCTACTAGCATGCAAATAAGGTTCCATAGGTTTTTTAATTTTTGCATCAAACAATTCTAAATCAGGAAAAAGATTAAAAAGCTCACTAATTTTTTTGTTGTTTTCCATTATGCCTAACTAGTGAAAATAAAAACAAGAAACAAAAAGATGCAATTGCGGGATCTAAAGGAAATAGCTTCGAGTACTTACAACGGCGCCGGAAAATAGCTTAGTAGCCGAGATACGGAGTGTGAGTACCTTTTACCTTTCCTCCCGGCAACGGCGCCAAAATAGCTTGATGTCTACGGGTGCTTCTATTCTTGTAGACAGTGTTGGGCCTCCAAGAGCAGAGGTTTGTAGAACAGCAGCAAGTTTTCCCTTAAGTGGATCACCCAAGGTTTATCGAACTCAGGGAGGAAGAGGTCAAAGATATCCCTCTCAAGCAACCCTGCAACCACAAAGCAAGTCTCTTGTGTCCCCAACACACCTAATACACTTGTCGGATGTATAGGTGCACTAGTTCGGCGAAGAGATAGTGAAATGGAGTATGAGTGGTAATAGCAATCTGAATAAAATATGGCAGCAAGTAAACATGCAGTAGAACAGTAAATAAACGGTGTTTGCAGTATTGGAAACAAGGCCTAGGGATCATACTTTCACTAGTGGACACTCTCAACATTGATCGCATAATAAATACTTCTTCTCATATGTGCTACATACACTCTTGTTTGATAATGAACATCATTCGTTGCGTAGGATTACACGAACCCTCAATGCCGGAGTTAACAAGCTCCACAACATTCGATATTAATGTTTAAGTAACCTTAGAGCATAATAGATCATTGCAAAATAAACCAAGAACTAACATAGCGCACACACTGTCCATATTACACTATGAAAGGAGGAATAGATCACATCAATACTATCATAATGATAATTAACTCCACAATCTACGAGAGATCATGATCATAATCTACGACAAGAACCACACGGTGCACACACTAGTCACCTTTACACCATGCAGGAGGAATAGACTACTTTAATAACATCACATGAGTAGCACATAACTAGTAGCGATACAAAGCTCATCATATAGATCTCAATCATGTAAGGCAGCTCATAAGATCATTGTATTGGAGTAGAGAGAGAGATTGACCACATAGCTACGGTAGAGCCCTCAGCGGGGAGAACTACTCCCTCCTCATCATAGGAGACAGCGATGGCGATGAAGATGGCGGTGGTGTCGATGGAGATGGCTCGGGGCAATTCCCGTCCCGGCGGCGTGCCGGAACAGTGACTCCTGTCCCCAGATCTTGGCTTCGCGATGGCGGCGGCTCTGGAACTTTTCTCGTACCGTGGCTTCTTCGTATCGTGTTTTAGGTCAGGGACCTTTATATAGGCGAAGAGGCGGCGTCGGAAGGTCAACGAGGCGACGACACAACGGGGGCGCCCTGGGCGCGCCGGGTAGTGTCGATGGGCCTGTGGCCCCCTCGGCCTCTCTCGGGTGTTCGGAAGCTTCACGTGATCCTAAGATGTGGGCGTTGATTTCGTCCGATTCCGAGAATATTTCCTTACTAGGATTTAAACCAAAAACACAGAAAATAGGAACTAGCACTTCGGCATCTCGTCAATAGGTTAGTTCCGGAAAACGCATCAAAATAAAGTGTGAACAAAACATGTAGGTATTGTCATAAAACAAGCATGGAACATCAGAAATTATAGATACGTTTGAGACGTATCAACAACGTCCCAAAATCGTCCACTAAGGGGTATTTTTCGTCGCCTATGCGCCTAACCCGACGATATGGGTTCTGTTGTCCAAACTGCGTCAGGCAAAGTCCTACGACGTTTTTCGGTCCGTCGCGTTTGGGCGCCCGCCACGGAAAATCGGACCGTTGCGCATGTGTTTTCGGGAGCCCGTTGACTGCGACGTCATGCAACCGACACGTGGCGACGCCGTTAAAGTTAACGGCGTTAACCGGCGAAACCCGTGGTAGATGGTAGGCCCACACGAGGCCTGCCACGTCTTAAGCGGGCCGCCCATTAAGTTTGCGGGCCGGGCCAGCTGACTTAGTTTGACCGGTCAACTATATAGCTGGGCTGGTCCATTAGTTACGTGGGCGGCCTAACCTCTAAGGTTGGTGGTCAAAAGTTAAACGGGTCGGCCCACTAAGCATGTGGGCCGGCCGAATGCACTCGTTTGTGGTCAACAGGCAAAAGGGCCGCCCATAAGGCATGTGGGGCCCACTTTCGTTATCGGGCCGCCCATTTAACGGTGGGGTCCACCTCCAATCGGGCCGGCCCAAGAAGTTAGTGGGCGGCCCAATTAGCATGTGGGACCCACATTGCTGTTAAAGGGCGGCCCATTTAGTATGTGGGGTCCACCATATAGCAAGTGGGCCCAAGAAGATAGTGGGGCCAAAAACACGTGGGTCCCGCTTTCGTTAAAGGGCGGCCCATTTAGTCGGGGTCCACCATATAGCAAGTGGGCGGCCCAACAAGATAGTGGGCGGGCCAAAACAAAGGTGGGTCCCACATTCCTGTTAATGGGCGGACAGTTAGTAAGTGGGGTCCACCATACAAAAGTGGGTGGCCCACAGTTGGCGGGCGCACAATAATAAATGTGGGGCCCACTATTTAAGGCCCGGTTAGCAAGTGGGGTCCACCATAAAAGGAGTTGGGTGGCCCAACAAGTTAGTGGGCGGCCGATAAGCTTTGTGGGGCCCGATTTTCAGGCCGGCCCGTTGTGGGTGGGGTCCACCTTAAAGCAAGTGGGCTGGCCCAGTTAGAGTGTGGGGTCCACCATAAATCAAGTGGGCTGGCCCACTCGTAGTTGTTGTTTATATGCCGGCATAATAGGCGCTATAGGATTTTGCGGGCCGGCAGATATGTGATTTCGCTTAATTGGGCCGTTTAAGGGATGGGAATTTGTGATTTAGATACTGAGAATATTTAAGCTTCAGAAGATGCGCGATTTAGATACTGAGAATATTTAATAGCCTCACTTACCACAAGCACCATAGAAAAAATGCGCGAAAAAACTATAAAAACTAACTAAATATTACATCAGCTGCAAAGCTTTGAAAAAATATTACAGAACCCAGAGAAATTGAATGGTAATTAAACCTAGCAATACAATGAAGCAATTCGGCAATCTTTTAAGTTGTCCATGCACCATCTATATCTGAAACAAAGACATCATCATTTCGTCGTTATAACAAGATCATTGTAATGCGCACAATAAGCAAACAAAGAGTGCATGCCGCATACCAACAGCCAATATAACAGAGCATGTTAGAATGAAACAGCAGACTTACTACTGTCGAGTCCCATGCAAACCAACATGTTCAGGGAGTACAAAATTGGCATGAACAACATAGTAGCAGGCTATAAATTTTGTAACAACGACTGAGCAAGATACAGAATATAGTGGGATCACCTGTGAACTTGTATAAGAGGGAATGCAAACCAATATGTTCAGCATTCCATATGTGAGCGTCATGCCAAGTCAGAGAAACAAGTCAATAATGCAGCTTTTGAAGAACAAGATGGCACACAAAATTATTATCTAGTAATATGACAAGTTTATTTGTACTACAGGCTAGATAGCAGAGTGATAGCATGCCAAACTAAGTCCTTACTTTGTTAGCTTACAATGAACTAGATACAAAACAATGGCATCACCTGTAGTACAGGGAATGCAAGCCAACATGTTCATGGAGTAAAAAATTGGCACAAACAACATAGTAGCAGGCCATAATTTTTGTAACAACAACTGAGCAAGATAAAGTTATGATGGCTAGATCTACAGAGCAGGGAATGTAAACCAAATATAGAAGTTACGATGCCAAAAGCTATAGAGCAGGGAATGCGAACCAACATGTGCAATTACTTAAAATTGGCCATGAACTAAATAATAGCAGGATGTTACTATAATAGCTAGGAATAAAACAGATAGGAGTTATAATGGCATCACTGATAAACTTGTAGATAAGGGAAACAAATCAATTTGTTTCGGGATATAAAGTTGTAATGAGCAACACATAGAGGATAGTTAATGCTACGGCTTAGGATGGACCAGAAACGGAATATAGTGGGATCTGAACTTGTAGAAAAGGGAATGCACACCAATATGTTCACAATTCTATATGTGAGCGCCATGCCAATTAAGAGAAACAAGTTAATATTGCAGCTTTTGAAGAATCAGATGGCAGACAAAATTATGATGGAAGTAGCTGCTGTGACGAGTTCAAATAAATTTGTACTGCAGGATGGCAGAGCGATAGCATGCAGGAACTAATAGCAGGCAGTTAATTTGTTAGCTTACGACGAAGTAGATAGAAATAACAATGGCATCACCGTAGTACAGGGAATGCAAACCAACATGTTCAGGGAGAACAAGATTGGCATGAACAACGACTGAGCAAGATAGAAGTTATGATGGCTACATCTATAGAGCAGGGAATGCAAACCAAAATGTTCAATCGCTTAAAGTTAGCAATGAACTAGAAAATAGCAAGGTGTTACGGTCATAACTAGGAATGAACTAAAAGAGCTTCAGACAAACAAGCATCTGAACCCAGAACATGGCGCTAAAACAAGGGACTTACATTAGGAGAAGCACTCTATGGGAATCACAGCAGATCTTCCTGGGGTTGATAGATCCGGTGATGAAGTACACTACATGTGCTCCTTGGGGTTGGAGAGACGGCCATTAAACTTCATGGTTATTCATCTCATCTGCAAAGACGTAACGGCGCGTCATTAGCACAAACAAGTTCCCCCAAGATTAAACAAGAACTTGCAGGCAAGCAATAGAAAAGCGACAGTAGAAGAGTTTAGATCATGCACGGCGCCGGTGAAGCAGATTCGGTTCATGCACATCGGTGTCGGTGAGCAAGATCCGATGCGGTGGAAGATATCGCAGCTGAAGCGACTGCGGTAGACTGCTGGATGAGCATATGGTTTCGAGGTTCGGCGGGGATGATCCGGTCCGGTTGATGACGGCGTCGATGAAGCGGCTCCGGCAGGCAGCCGGATGACGAGGATCGCGAGGCCTCGGGTAGGCCAGGGAAGTCCGGCGGGGATGTTCCGGTGCGGTGGTCGTGGAGGTGGTAGAGAGAGGGACTTGAGAAGTTCCGGTGGGTGGTCTCAGATGAGAGACTGAGGGAAATGAATTTTTTTTGGGAGGGTTTCCGGGGCTAGGGAGGTGGTGATCCAAAAAATGACGGCCAGACCCCCCCACCAACCGACTTTTTGTCATCTCCACAGGGGTAGAATGGGAATTTGAAAGCGTGTGATTTTTTGTATTTTGTTGGCGGGAAGTTTTGCCGCTATGAGATTTTGAATTTGGCTAAGGTCCAAGTATAATGATAAAAAATTGTGAGACCGTACTAGTACCTCTGTTCAAGGCCGAGTGCAAAATCAAATCATCATCACCTTGAATATCGGTCACTACCATGATCATGATCTATCTCTGCAATTAGCGTATCCGCTAGATCTTGCAAAGTATAATGATAAAAAAATTGTGAGACCGTACTAGTACTTCTCTTCTAGGCGGAGTGTAACATCAAATCATCATCACGTTGAAAATTTGTTACCATGATCATGATCTATCTCTGAAATTGGCGCATCCGCTATATCTTTCAAAGTATAATGATAATAAAAATTGTGAGACCATACTAGTACTTCTGTTCAAGTTCGAGTGCAACATCAAATCATCATCACGTTGAAATTTGTTACCATGATCATGATCTATCTCTAAAATTGGCTCATCCGCCAAATCTTGCAAAGTATAATGATAAAAATTGAGAGACCGTACTAGTACTTCTGTTCAAGCCCGAGTGCAACATCAAATCATCATCACGTTGAAAATTTGTTACCATGATCATGATCTATCTCTAAATTTGGCGCATCCGCTAAATCTTGCAAAGTATAATGATAAAGAAATTGTGAGACAGTAGTAGTACTTCTGTTCAAGGTCAAGTGCAACATCAAATCATCATCACGTTGAAAATTTGTTACCATGATCATGATCTACCTCTGAAAATGGGCGCATCCGCTAAAACTTGCAAAGTATAATGATACAAATTTGTGAGACCGTACTAGTACTTATGTTCAAGGTCGAGTGCAACATCAAATCATCATTCAATTGAAAATTGTGTTACCATGATCATGATCTATCTTTGAATTTGGCGCTTCCGCTAAATCTCGCAAAGTATAATGATAAAAAAATTGTGTTAGCATGATCATGATCTATCTCTGAATTTGGCGCTTCCGCTAAATCTCGCAAAGTATAATGATAAAAAAATTGTGAGATTGTACTAGTACTTATGTTCAAGGGCCGAGTGCAGGATCAAATCATGATCACGTTGAAATTTGTTACAACGATCATGACATATCTCTAAAATTGTCGCATCCGCTAAATCTTGCACGTGGCGCATCTCGGTGCGGAGCAACAGGTCGGTGCTATCAAGGTTGAGGCGTCGGTAGCATCATCGGGCTCTCCTCTCTTGATAGATCTTCTACATGGCGCTGCGCACCGCCCGCCGAGAAGCAGTCACATGTGAGACCGAGGTGGAGACGTCGCCGACATCCTCGAGGCGCGGCCGCCCTTCTACGAGCCAGCGTCGACTCAAGGTATGAATCCATGTGTTGTCGCGCCCCTTCTGTCGATGAAGTGGGGTGCCTTAGATTTATTGTTCTTCTCTTACGATTATTTCGAGCCAAACATGTGTGCTCTTTCTCTGAATATATTGCTTGAAAAGCTAACCAAGTTACTTAAATTCACTTTGTTCTTAATCTTGCGTGCTAATTTTGTTATTTTTGCTGACGGTGGTGCGCGCAAGAGAGATTTATTTGTGGGTGTGTTGAGCTGTTAGGCCTAAGTCGAAATCCTCAGCTAAACGAGGCCTCAGCTTAACACATAAAAAGGTGTTCAATCTCGCCCACAATGTCCTCTTCTTTCCTCTTCCTTTATTAGAACTTGTTTTGCAGACAAGGAAAGTGGCACGTGTAATCTGAGTAAAACCCTCTTAGCCAAAATCAGCTACGAGCAAGATTTTCTGTATTGTAGATGCCCCAATTGACTCTCATCCCTAATGTAGTCTTTTTTTAATGTCTATAGACTTCTTTACTCGATGTATACTACTAGTATCGTACATGGCATGCATTTGCCTAAAGAGCAGCATTGTATTGCTATTCTAGCCAACCTGGTCGATATGTCAAGCTTCATGCACGAGATGCCATGTTTAATTTACTCCCTCGCTCTGATCCATATTTCTTGGTGTAAAATAATTGTGAATCGGAGGGAGTACTTTTCTTAGATAGTACTATACCAGTTCAAAAAAAAGTACTACAACATCACAAATGCATCAAAAGAGTACGACATCACAAGACCACCACGGTTGTACTAGTAGAGTTTAATGCTGAACTTCCAAAGGGAATAAGATTACATCATTTAGACCAACCAAAAAAATTCAACCACCCTACACAAACCCTGGTCAAAACTAGTTTAACCAATATTACAAAAGTTGTACATAATTCAGAAACCGTCAGAAATATACGAAGCATTCAGGAGTCCCCAAATTCAGTGACTTTGAGTCACTTACAAGTGTGTTCCACATGTCAGTCACCCAAAGTCATGGCAAAGTCAGCCTGGCAAAGTCACCGAAGTTCAATCCCGTAAATGGCATCTTCGCATGTTGGACCATAGAATATCAGTATTGCTACATTAGTTATCTCCCGAATCTTGTTCTGTCATTCGTCCTACACTCCGATGGAGAAGCATCAATTCCCACTGGAGGCGCGGGGCCCACGAGCGGTGGCAATGTCCTTTTAAATAGGAGGCAGAATATTTGACAGATGCGCGGAGGAGGGGGGAGGGGAGTCTCACCTGCGAGACTGACAAGAAGAGAGACGTTTGAGCAGACAAAGCAAGCAGTGAACAGACAACTCCGTAGCACTGAAAAGGCTACTACCTTCTCTTCCGGGATAAGCAAAAATAGCTGATCGGTACTGACGAAATGCACCAGGGACGCAATGTACTCCAGCTATAATAAGTGAAGCATGCCTACCACTGAAGAGGAAATTCAAGATTCCACTAGATCTCCATATCACTCTTTTGCATAAAACACGGACTTATCTTTTGCACAATTCACCACTTGTTGGTCTAATCTATCGCAGCTTCCATCAGTTGGTCATCTAATTAACGATTTAACGGATTAGAAAAATAAGCGGTGGAATTAGAAGTACTAGTAGCGAAATGTGCAAAATATACTGTCCTTCCCGAGGGGGTTTGTCCAGAAGAGGGCCGGATGACAATGTCCCGGGTGCATCCAGAAAGGAGAGGGGTAGTTTCTAATACATGTAGTAAGAAATTATTTTACAAAAAGGTACATACTAGGTAGTACAACTATTACTACAGTACTACTATTTCGAGGGAAAATGCCATGTCGTGCGACCTCTAATCAATGAGTAGAAGTTGTAGGTGCGCATGACATGCATTGCTGAATGCTGGTTCCGCTGGAATTTGAGCTCAGCCGGGGCGGATTCTGCGAAGTTTGCCCGACGCCACTCATGTATCCCACCAAACTGCTCATTTCTTTCAATGTCTCTTCTCTTTCACTGCAGCTCTCCAACATCAGATGCATCAACTTATCTTGTGCCTTCTGCCTCTCGAGAAGGGCATGGGTGGCGATGTCAGCATATTCAAGGTTCAACTTTTGGAGCTCTTCTTTATCCTGAAGAAGTAATTTGCACTCTATATCAGACTTGTCTTTTTCGAGGCACACCGTCTTGAGTATGCTGCTGGCTTTCTCCGCTGATGCAATGTTCCTCTCTTTCTGCTTAATCAGCTCGTTCTTCAACATGTCGCGCTCATTGCGAAGGCTGCAAATGAGCTCCACAAGATTTTTCGAATTCTTCTTCTTGGCAGCCAAATCGTCTCGTAGGCGATCACACTCTAAGCTGAGCTCCTTGTTTTTTTCCATCAAGATGGCGACCGTGGTGTCGATAGTCGGCGCCGCTTCCTTCAGGGCGAAATCATCGGTAGCAAGTAAGCGCAAAGGAAGAAGAAGAAGAAGAAGAAGAAGAAGATAACTACACAGTGCTTGGTGCTACCTCATTTCGCCGGGGAAGGGCCGGGTTGAAATCATCGGACGACGATGATTCCTTGGTCGTGGAAGTTGGTGCAGTACGGGCGTCGTTGGAACTTCCAACCCTTTAAGATGTATAACCATAGAGACTCTTAAAGAGCTTGAGCCCGGGCAAGAAGAAACGAAAGTACATGGCGAAGGAAACTAACCCGGTGAGTACAGCACGGACGCGTTTCGGCGGCGGCGGCGGCGAGCCCACTTGGTTTCTGGAACCGTCTCTCGAAATTTCGAGCCGGCGTTTTTTATCCGCGTACTTGACCGCCGACGACCTGAAGTTTGAACACATTGCTGGAGGAGAGAGCGACGAAAGAAACGAAAGTACACGGCGAAGGAAACTAACCCGGTGAGCACAGCACGGACGCGTTTCGGCGGCGGCGACGGCGAGCCCACTTGGTTTCTGGAACCGTCTCTCGAAATTTCGAGCCGGCGTTTTTTCTCCGCGTACTTGACCGCCGACGACCTGAATTTTGAAGACATTGCTGGAGGAGAGAGCGACGAACAAATGTTTGTTTGAGGTGGAGAGAGGAAGAAAGTGAATGGAACGAGAGAGTTTAGCGTTTTGCCCTTATAGTCATAGTCGCTAGCCGAACGGGTTTCTTTGACTTTAACTGTCCGCATATGGCGGGCCTACAGGCGTCTCCTCGACTCTCTTGGAGCAATCGTGTCCGTCCATCCGAAATGGTGATATAAATTTAGGGTGCGATTTGTGGACTGATGAGAACTTAACCTCGTTCTCAAACAGTTGATGTCTTTAAATAAATCTCAGTTGCAACTCCGAGCTACATGTAGCACTTTATTTTTTTAAATCAATCATAGTTTTAAGTTTCGCAAAAATTGAAAAGTACCCAGGGGCCGCCTTGTCAGCGAGAGGACGCGATGGTTCGCATCGGCCGTGACGCGGGAAGGTTGGTCGTCGGCGTTTAATGGTCTCCCGCGTGGAAACCGAGGCGGCCACGAGGGCAGCGGCTGGCCACGCGGCGTCCAGTCGCCTACGCCGCCGTAAATGTGGGTAGTTGCCTACCACCACCAGGTGACATGCACCTTTTGCATGTCACACGGTGACATGCGGCCTAAATTCAAATTTAAACATTGCGAAAAAAATCATGCATCCGGTGACATGCCCATGGCATGCCACCGATGAAGAGTTCCGTGCCGTGCACTCTGGCACTCTGCGCCGTCTTGGATCAGAAAATGAGCGAAGAACGAGGACGGGGCACTAGTTTAAATTTAGGATGAAGTTTAAGTTTTATTTTGGGTTACATTAGATTAGAGGGAGTAGTACTCTTACTTTATTATATTACTCGTACTTGTGTTAATGTAGTACTGTACTTGCGTTCATGTACTTGTTTCAGCTGTTTTGGTGAAGGAGACATGCATCACCTTTTTTGGTGATGTATCTAGTCGTCCTGTAGCCCTTGTCAAATTCCTCTGATATACTGATGGGAGGGCTAGCTCACCCCATACTGATGGGAGCCCTTGTCAAATCGTAATCATAGTTTTAAGTTTCGAAACCAATGAAAAATATCCTGCTACGTGCAAAATCTCAATGTGAAAATCTTAGTATATATTGTAGACTGCACAAAAATTAAGAAAATATGGCAGGTAAAATTATATTGGAATTGTGCGCTACTCCCTCCGTCTCTCTACTTACGGCGCATAGCATTCTTATGTCATATAGTAAGCATTCAAGTTGATGAACAAGGTGTAGACATATTCAAACAAGATAATCATGTATATATATATCTACCCCTAACCCTAAACTGTCTTATGAAGTCAAGCATGAAGAGAAGTGGTTTTGGGTTTCAAACATGGAAATTTCAAGAACCTCCCAAAAGCCTCATTTAAGAGTGACTAAGAAGGATCCATGCTTACCTTTGCATTTTCATATTTTAAACTTGTTTAAATCATTGTCAAACCTAGGATTTGACCAAGATACAAATGGACACAAAATTAAAAAAAATCAGCAAAATGAAAAACAAAAGCACATAGTCTTCTTATGTCATATCGTAAGCATTCAAGTTGATAAACAAGGTCTAGATATATCCAAACCAGACAAATCATGTATCTACCCCTGCTTGTCGATCTTATGAAGTCTAGCATGAAGAGAAGTCGTTTTGGGTTTCAAACATGGAAATTTCAAAACATCCCAAAAGCTTCATTTTAGAGTGACTAAGAAGGATCCATGCTTACCTTTTTATTTTCATATTCTAAACTTGTTTAAATCTTTTTCAATCCTAGGATCTGACCAAGATATTCAAATAGGCATAAAATTCAAAAAAAACTCAGAAAAAGGAAAAACAAAAGCATATAGTCTTCTTATGTCATATAGTAAGCATTCAAGTTGATAAACAAGGTTTGGACATATTCAAACCTGACAAATAATGTATCTACCCGGCCCCTAACCCTAAACTCGGTCGATCTTATGAAGTCTAGCATGAAGAGAAGTCATTTTTGGTTTCAAACTTGGAAATTTCAAGAACAAACTAAAAGCTTCATTTTAGAGTGTGACTAAGAAGGATCCAGGCTTACCCTTCCATTTTCATGTTTTAAACTTGTTTAAATCGTGGTTAAACCTAGGATTTGACCAAGATTCAAATGGGCATAAAATTAAAATAAAACAGAAAAATGAAAAACCAAAGCACATAGTCTTCTTATGTCATATAGTAAGCATTAAAGTTGAGAAACAAGGTCTAGACATATTCAAACTATGCAAATCATGTATCTACGTACCCCTAACCCCTAAACTCTGTCTTATGAAGTCAAGCACGAAGAGAGGTGGTTTTGGGTTTCAAACATGGAAACTTGAAAAACCTCCCAAAAGATTCATTTTAGAGTGACTAAGAAGGATACATGCTTCCCTTCTCATTTTCATGTTTTAAACTTGTTTAAATCTTGGTCAAACCTAGGATTTGACCAAGATTCAAATGGGCATAAAAATTAAAAAAATCGAAAGAATGAAAAACCAAAGCACATAGCATTCTTATGTCATATAGTAAACATTCAAGTTGATAAACAAGGTCTAGACATATTCAAACCAGAAAAATCATGTATATATCTACCCCTAACCCTAAACCCTGTCTTATGAAGTCAAGCATGAAGAGAAGTGGTTTTGGGTTTCAAACATGGAAATTTCAAAAAAAAAAACAAAAGCTTCATTTTAGGGAGACTAAGAAGGATCCATGCTTACCATTTTATTTTCATGTCTTAAACTTGTTTAAATCTTGGTCAAACCTAGGATTTGACCAAGATTCAAATTGGCAGAAAATTAAAAAAATGAAAAAAATGAAAAACCAAAGTACATAGTCTTCTTATGGCATATAGTAAGCATTCAAGTTGTTAAACAAGGTCTAGACATATTCAAACCAAACAAATCATGTATCTATACCCCTAACCCCTAATTAAACTCTATATATCTTATGAAGTCAAGCATGAAGAGATGTGGTTTTGGGTTTCAAACATGGAAATTGCAAAAACCACCCAAAAGCTTCATTTTAATTAGAGTGACTAAGAAGGATACAGGCTTCCCTTCTCATTTTCATGTTTTAAACTTTTTTAAATCTTGGTCAAACCTAGGATTCGAACAAGATACAAATGGGCATAAAAATTCAGAAAAAATCAAAAGAATGATAAACCAAAGCACATAGCATTCTTATGTCATATAGTAAGCATTCAAGTTGATAAACAGGGTCTAGACATATTCAAACCAGAAAAATCATGTATATATATATATATCTACCCCTAACCCTAAACTCTGTCTTATGAAGTCAAGCATGAAGAGAAGTGGTTTTGGGTTTCAAACATGGAAATTTCAAAAAAAACCAAAAGCTTCTTTAGGGAGACTAAGAAGGATCCATGCTTACCATTTTATTTTCACGTCTTAAACTTGTTTAAATCTTGGTCAAACCTAGGATTTGACCAAGATTCAATTGGCATAAAATTTAAAAAATTAAAAAAATTAAAAACCAAAGTACATAGTCTTCTTATGGCATATAGTAAGCATTCAAGTTGTTAAACAAGGTCTAGACATATTCAAACCAAACAAATCATGTATCTATACCCCTAACCCCTAATTAAACTCTATATATATATCTTATGAAGTCAAGCATGAAGAGACGTGGTTTTTGGTTTCAAACATGGAAATTTCAAAAACCTCCCAAAAGCTTCATTTTAATTAGAGTGACTAAGAAGGATACAGGCTTCCCTTCTCATTTTCATGTTTTAAACTTGTTTAAATCTTGGTCAAACCTAGGATTTGACGAAGATTCAAATGGGCATAAAAATTCAGAAAAAATCAAAAGAATGAAAAACCAAAGCACATAGCATTCTTATGTCATATATAGTAAGCTAGCATTCAAGTTGATAAACAAGGTCTAGACATATTCAAACCAGAAAAATCATGTATATATCTACCCCTAACCCTAAACTATGTCTTATGAAGTCAAGCATGAAGAGAAGTGGTTTTGGGTTTCAAACATGGAAATTTCAAAAAAAACCCAAAAGCTTCATTTTAGGGAGACTAAGAAGGATCCATGCTTACCATTTTATTTTCACGTCTTAAACTTGTTTAAATCTTGGTCAAACCTAGGATTTGACCAAGATTCAAATTGGCATAAAAAAAAAAAAATGAAAAACCAAAGTACATAGTCTTCTTATGGCATATAGTGAGCATTCAAGTTGTTAAACAAGGTTTAGACATATCCAAACCAAACATATCATGTATCTATACCCCTAACCCCTAATTAAACTCTATATATCTTATGAAGTCAAGCATGAAGAGACGTGCTTTTTGGTTTCAAACATGGAAATTTCAAAAACCTCCCAAAAGCTTCATTTTAATTAGAGTGACTAAGAAGGATACATGCTTCCCTTCTCATTTTCATGTTTTAAACTTGTTTAAATCTTGGTCAAACCTAGGATTGACCAAGATTCAAATGGGCATAAAAATTCAGAAAAAATCAAAAGAATGAAAAACCAAAGCACATAGCATTCTTATGTCATATAGTAAGCATTCAAGTTGATAAACAAGGTCTAGACATATTCAAACCAGAAAAATCATGTATATATCTACCCCTAACCCTAAACTCGTCTTATGAAGTCAAGCATGAAGAGAAGTGGTTTTGGGTTTCAAACATGGAAATTTCAAAAAAAAAAAAAAGCTTCATTTTAGGGAGACTAAGAAGGATTCATGCTTACCATTTTATTTTCACGTCTTAAACTTGTTTAAATCTTGGTCAAACCTAGGATTTGACCAAGATTCAAATTGCAGAAAATTTAAAAAAATCAAAAAAATTAAAAACCAAAGTACATAGTCTTCTTATGGCATATAGTAAGCATTCAAGTTGTTAAACAAGGTCTAGACATATTCAAACCAAACAAATCATGTATCTATACCCCTAACCCCTAATTAAACATTACTACCTCCGTTTCAAGGAATAAGGCGCACGCGTATTCCAAGACGAACTTTGACCATAAAAATTGAGCAACAAAATCTTGATTATATTATATGTAATTAGTATCGTTGGATTCGTATTGAAAAGCACTTTTTAATGATATAAATTTCATACAAACAATCTTTATCTATTTGAAGTAATTCTTGGTCAAACAAAAAGCTCGTAAAACGAGGGCGCCTTATTCCTTGAAACGGAGGTAGTATATATATATCTTATGAAGTCAAGCATGAAGAGACGTGGTTTTTGGTTTCAAACATGGAAATTTCAAAAACCTCCCAAAAGCTTCATTTTAATTAGAGTGACTAAGAAGGATACATGCTTCCCTTCTCATTTTCATGTTTTAAACTTGTTTAAATCTTGGTCAAACCTAGGATTTGACGAAGATTCAAATGGGCATAAAAATTCAGAAAAAATCAAAAGAATGAAAAACCAAAGCACATAGCATTCTTATGTCATATATAGTAAGCTAGCATTCAAGTTGATAAACAAGGTCTAGACATATTCAAACCAGAAAAATCATGTATATATCTACCCCTAACCCTAAACTATGTCTTATCAAGTCAAGCATGAAGAGAAGTGGTTTTGGGTTTCAAACATGGAAATTTCAAAAAAAACCAAAAGCTTCGTTTTAGGGAGACTAAGAAGGATCCATGCTTACCATTTTATTTTCACGTCTAAAACTTGTTTAAATCTTGGTCAAACCTAGGATTTGACCAAGATTCAAATTGGCATAAAATTTAAAAAATAAAAAAAATGAAAAACCAAAGTACATAGTCTTCTTATGGCATATAGTGAGCATTCAAGTTGTTAGACAAGGTTTAGACATATTCAAACCAAACAAATCATGTATCTATACTCCTAACCCCTAATTAAACTCTATATATCTTATGAAGTCAAGCATGAAGAGATGTGCTTTTTGGTTTCAAACATGGAAATTTCAAAAACCTCCCAAAAGCTTCATTTTAATTAGAGTGACTAAGAAGGATACATGCTTCCCTTCTCCTTTTCATGTTTTAAACTTGTTTAAATCTTGGTCAAACCTAGGATTTGACGAAGATTCAAATGGGCATAAAAATTCAGAAAAAAACAAAAGAATGAAAAACCAAAGAACATAGCATTCTTATGTCATATATAGTAAGCTAGCATTTAAGTTGATAAACAAGGTCTAGATATATTCAAACCAGAAAAATCATGTATATATCTACCCCTAACCCTAAACTCTGTCTTATGACGAAGTCAAGCATGAAGAGAAGTGGTTTTGGGTTTCAAACATGGAAATTTCAAAAAAAAACCCAAAAGCTTCATTTTAGGGAGACTAAGAAGGATCCATGCTTACCATTTTATTTTCATGTCTTAAACTTGTTTAAATCTTGGTCAAACCTAGGATTTGACCAAGATTCAAATAGGCAGAAAATTTAAAAAAATCAAAAAAAATGAAAAACCAAAGTACATAGTCTTCTTATGGCATATAGTAAGCATTCAAGTTGTTAAACAAGGTCTAGACATATTCAAACCAAACAAATCATGTATCTATACCCCTAACCCCTAATTAAACTCTATATATCTTATGAAGTCAAGCATGAAGAGACGTGGTTTTGGGTTTCAAACATGGAAATTTCAAAACCTCCCAAAAGCTTCATTTTAATTAGAGTGACTAAGAAGGATACATGCTTCCCTTCTCATTTTCATGTTTTAAACTTGTTTAAATCTTGGTCAAACCTAGGATTTGACGAAGATTCAAATGGGCATAAAAATTCAGAAAAAATCAAAAGAATGAAAAACCAAAGAACATAGCATTCTTATGTCATATATAGTAAGCTAGCATTCAAGTAGATAAACAAGGTCTAGACATATTCAAACCAGAAAAATCATGTATATATCTACCCCTAACCCTAAACTATGTCTTATGAAGTCAAGCATGATGAGAAGTGGTTTTGGGTTTCAAACATGGAAATTTCAATAAAAAAACAAAAAGCTTCATTTTATTTTCATGTTTTAAACTTGTTTAAATCTTGGTCAAACCTAGGATTTGACCAAGATTCAAATGGGCAGAAAATTAAAAAAATCAAAAAAAATGAAAAACCAAAGTACATAGTCTTCTTATGGCATATAGTAAGCATTTAAGTTGTTGAACAAGGTCTAGACATATTCAAACCAGACAAATCATGTATCTATACCCCTAACCCCTAAACTCTATATATCTTATGAAGTCAAGCATGAAGAGACGTGGTTTTGGGTTTCAAACATGGAAATTTCAAAAACTTCCCAAAAGGCTCATTTTAGAGTGACTAAGAAGGATCCATGCTTACCTTTTCCTTTTCATATTTTGAACTTGTTTAAATCATTGTCAAACCTAGGATTTGACCAAGATACAAATGGGCACAAAATAAAAAAAATCAGAAAAATGAAAAACAAAAGCACATAGTCTTCTTATGTCATATAGTAAGCATATATTGAAGTTGATAAACAAGGTCTAGACATATTCAAACTAGACAAATCATGTATCTACCCCCTAAATCAGCCCTAAACTCTGTCTTATGAAGTCTAGCATGAAGAGAAGTCGTTTTGGGTTTCAAACGCTTAAGCCAAAAGCCCCATTTCAGATATTTCAAACTTATTCAAATTTGGTTCAAATTTGAAAGACATACAAGTTATAGCACACATAGTGCATACATGTTCACACATACTGCACTAGATGCTAACCCTATAGTTTGAGGCCATTGGATGAGGTCGAAAAAATTCTTGGATTAGAAATGGGGTTGTTCGAACCCCATAGTTGGATTTTTTGAACCTTGATCTGTAGTACTGGGCAAAACCCAAGTTTAACCTATTTAATTATAGATTCGTAGGTTGGTACCTTTTTATTATTACTATGCAGCACATGTGTGTTTGCCCGTCGAGTGAAACTCGGAGGAAGAGGGATCACTCGGAAGGAGAGAAGAAGGGAGAGCATTATGGTGTCTCCCCTTTTTCGGTCATGATGTTGATTGTGCAGGGTTTGTCAAGCACGTGCGAGCGAGCGAGTCGAGCGAGGCCGAGAATGAGAGAGATTTGTTTTTTGTGAGAGGGACAACCGAAGGATCCTGAAGGACCAGACACTTCCAAAATACGCATCCGTCTTCTCTTGCCGAAGAAGATGGCTGGGAGTTTGCGTACCTATTGCACGTGACTTGTGCTCACTGAAGTGTGGGACCTCAAGCGTGGGCACCACACGTAAGTGACAGATCTGTTGGTGTAAAACCTCGGTTGATTATTACAGTGCATTAGAACAAAGTTTCCTATGGATTCAAGGGTAGGAAATCCAAGTTAACTCATTTACCTGACATTATTTTTTCAGTGAAGCAAAGTTAACACATCTATCAATTGGTACATTTTGGAGTGACTAAGAGGATCCATGCTCACTTATTCGTTTTCACGTGTCAAACTTGTCAAAATCTTGGTCAAACCTAGGATTTGACCAAGATTCAAATGGGCGGAAAATAAAAAAAACAGAAAAATGAAAAACCAAAGCACATAGTCTTCTTATGTCATATAGTAAGCATTAAAGTTGATAAAGAAGGTAAAGACATATTAAAACCAGACAAATCATGTATCTACCCCCTAACCCTAAACTCTGTCTTATGAAGTCAAGCATGAAGAGAAGTGGTTTTGGGTTTCAAACATGGAAATTTCAAAAAAAAACCAAAAGCTTCATTTTAGGGAGACTAAGAAGGATCCATGCTTACCATTTTCTTTTCATGTCTTAAACTTGTTTAAATCTTGGTCAAACCTTGGATTTGACCAAGATTCAAGTTGGCAGAAAATTAAAAAAATCAAAAAAATGAAAAAACAAAGTACATAGTCTTCTTATGGCATGTAGTAAGCATTCAAGTTGTTAAACAAGGTCTAGACATATTCAAACCTGACAAATCATGTATCTATACCCCTAACCCCTAAACTCTATATATCTTATGAAGTCAAGCATGAAGAGACGTGGTTTTGGGTTTCAAACATGGAAATTTCAAAAACCTCCAAAAAGCTTCATTTTAATTAGAGTGACTAAGAAGGATACAGGCTTCCCTTCTCATTTTCATGTTTTAAACTTGTTTAAATCTGGGTCAAACCTAGGATTCGACCAAGATTCAAATGGGCATAAAAATTCAGAAAAAATCAAAAGAACGAAAAACCAAAGCACATAGCATTATTATGTCATATAGTAAGCATTCAAGTTGATAAACAAGGTCTAGACATATTCAAACAAGAAAAATCATGTATATATCTACCCCTAACCCTAAACTCTGTCTTATGAAGTCAAGCATGAAGAGAAGTGGTTTTGGGTTTCAAACATGGAAATTTCAAAAAAACCCAAAAGCTTCATTTTAGGGAGACTAAGAAGGATCCATGCTTACCATTTTATTTTCATGTCTTAAACTTGTTTAAATCTTGGTCAAAACTAGGATTTGACCAAGATTCAAATTGGCAGAAAATTTAAAAAAATCAAAAAAAATGAAAAACCAAAGTACATAGTCTTCTTATGGCATATAGTAAGCATTCAAGTTGTTAAACAAGGTCTAGACATATTCAAACCAAACAAATCATGTATCTATACCCCTAACCCCTAATTAAACTCTATATATCTTATGAAGTCAAGCATGAAGAGACGTGGTTTTGGGTTTCAAACATGGAAATTTCAAAAACCTCCCAAAAGCTTCATTTTAATTAGAGTGACTAAGAAGGATACATGCTTCCCTTCTCATTTTCATGTTTTAAACTTGTTTAAATCTTGGTCAAACCTAGGATTTGACCAAGATTCAAATGGGCATAAAAATTCAGAAAAAATCAAAAGAATGAAAAACCAAAGCACATAGCATTCTTATGTCATATATAGTAAGCATTCAAGTTGATAAACAAGGTCTAGACATATTCGAACCAGAAAAATCATGTATATATCTACCCCTAACCCTAAGCTATGTCTTATGAAGTCAAGCATGAAGAGAAGTGGTTTTGGGTTTCAAACACGGAAATTTCAAAAAAAAAGCTTCATTTTCGGGAGACTAAGAAGGATCCATGCTTACAGTTTTATTTTCATGTTTTAAACTTGTTTAAATCTTGGTCAAACCTAGGATTTGACTAAGATTCAAATGGGCAGAAAATCAAAAAAATCAAAAAAAATGAAAAACCAAAGTACATAGTCTTCTTATGGCATATAGTAAGCATTTAAGTTGTTGAACAAGGTCTAGACATATTCAAACCAGAAAAATCATGTATCTATACCCCTAACCCCTAAACTCTATATATCTTTTGAAGTCAAGCATGAAGAGACGTGGTTTTGGGTTTCAAACATGGAAATTTCAAAAACCTCCAAAAAGCTTCATTTTAATTAGAGTGACTAAGAAGGATACAGGCTTCCCTTCTCATTTTCATGTTTTAAACTTGTTTAAATCTTGGTCAAACCTAGGATTCGACCAAGATTCAAATGGGCATAAAAATTCAGAAAAAATCGAAAGAATGAAATACCAAAGCACATAGCATTCTTATGTCATATAGTAAGCATTCAAGTTGATAAACAAGGTCTAGACATATTCAAATCAGAAAAATCATGTATATATCTACCCCTAACCCTAAACTCTGTCTTATGAAGTCAAGCATGAAGAGAAGTGGTTTTGGGTTTCAAACATGGAAATTTCAAAAAAACCCAAAAGCTTCATTTTAGGGAGACTAAGAAGGATCCATGCTTACCATTTTATTTTCATGTCTTAAACTTGTTTAAATCTTGGTCAAACCTAGGATTTGACCAAGATTCAAATTGAAAATAAAAAAATCAAAAAATGAATAACCAAAGTACATAGTCTTCTTATGGCATATAGTAAGCATTCAAGTTGTTAAACAAGGTCTAGACATATTCAAACCAAACAAATCATGTATCTATACCCCTAACCCCTAATTAAACTCTATATATATCTTATGAAGTCAAGCATGAAGAGACGTGGTTTTGGGTTTCAAACATGGAAATTTCAAAAACCTCCCAAAAGCTTCATTTTAAATAGAGTGACTAAGAAGGATACAGGCTTCCCTTCTCATTTTCATGTTTTAAACTTGTTTAAATCTTGGTCAAACCTAGGATTCGACCAAGATTCAAATGGGCATAAAAATTCAGAAAAAATCAAAATAATGAAAAACCAAAGCACATACCATTCTTATGTCATATAGTAAGCATTCAAGTTGATAAACAAGGTCTAGACATATTCAAGCCAGAAAAATCATGTATATATCTACCCCTAACCCTAAACTCTGTCTTATGAAGTCAAGCATGAAGAGAAGTGGTTTTGGGTTTCAAACATGGAAATTTCAAAAAAACCCAAAAGCTTCATTTTAGGGAGACTAAGAAGGATCCATGCTTACCATTTTATTTTCATGTCTTAAACTTGTTTAAATCTTGGTCAAACCTAGGATTTGACCAAGATTCAAATTGGCAGAAAATAAAAAAAAATCAAAAAATCAAAAACCAAAGTACATAGTCTTCTTATGGCATATAGTAAGCATTCAAGTTGTTAAAAAAGGTCTAGACATATTCAAACCAAACAAATCATGTATCTATACCCCTAACCCCTAATTAAACTCTATATATCTTATGAAGTCAAGCATGAAGAGACGTGGTTTTGGGTTTCAAACATGGAAATTTCAAAAACCTCCCAAAAGCTTCATTTTAATTAGAGTGACTAAGAAGGATACAGGCTTCCCTTCTCATTGTCATGTTTTAAACTTGTTTAAATCTTGGTCAAACCTAGGATTCGACCAAGATTCAAATGGGCATAAAAATTCAGAAAAAATCAAAAGAATGAAAAACCAAAGCACATAGAATTCTTATGTCATATAGTAAGCATTAAAGTTGATAAACAAGGTCTAGACATATTCAAGCCAGAAAAATCATGTATATATCTACCCCTAACCCTAAACTCTGTCTTATGACGAAGTCAAGCATGAAGAGAAGTGGTTTTGGGTTTCAAACATGGAAATTTCAAAAAAAAACCCAAAAGCTTCATTTTAGGGAGACTAAGAAGGATCCATGCTTACCATTTTATTTTCATGTCTTAAACTTGTTTAAATCTTGGTCAAACCTAGGATTTGACCAAGATTCAAATTGGCAGAAAATTTAAAAAAATCAAAAAATGAAAAACCAAAGTACATAGTCTTCTTATGGCATATAGTAAGCATTTAAGTTGTTGAACAAGGTCTAGACATATTCAAACCAGAAAAATCATGTATCTATACCCGTAACCCCTAAACTCTATTTATCTTATGAAGTCAAGCATGAAGAGACGTGGTTTTGGGTTTCAAACATGGAAATTTCAAAAACCTCCCAAAAGGCTCATTTTAGAGTGACTAAGAAGGATCCATGCTTACCTTTTCCTTTTCATATTTTGAACTTGTTTAAATCATTGTCAAACCTAGGATTTGACCAAGATACAAATGGGCACAAAATAAAAAAATCAGAAAAATGAAAAACAAAAGCACATAGTCTTCTTATGTCATATAGTAAGCATGTATTGAAGTTGATAAACAAGGTCTAGACATATTCAAACTAGACAAATCATGTATCTACCCCTAACCCAGCCCTAAACTCTGTCTTATGAAGTCTAGCATGAAGAGAAGTCGTTTTGGGTTTCAAACGCTTAAGCCAAAAGCCCCATTTCAAATATTTCAAACTTATTCAAATTTGGTTCAAATTTGAAAGACATACAAGTTATAGCACACATAGTGCATACATGTTCACACATACTGCACTAGATGCTAACCCTATAGTTTGAGGACATTGGATGAGGTCGAAAAAATTCTTGGATTAGAAATGGGGTTGTTCGAACCCCATAGTTGGATTTTTTGAACCTTGATCTGTAGTACTGGGCAAAACCCAAGTTTAACCTATTTAATTATAGATTCGTAGGTTGATTTTTCTATGTACCTTTTATTATTACTATGCAGCACATGTGTGTTTGCCCGTCGAGTGAAACTCGGAGGAAGAGGGATCACTCGGAAGGATAGAAGAAGGGAGAGTATTATGGTGTCTCCCCTTTTTCGGGTGATGATGTTGACTTTTGTGCAGGGTTTGTCAGTGAGCAGGAGGTGCGAGCGAGCGAGCGAGTCGAGCGAGGCCGAGAATGAGAGAGATTTGTTTCTTTTTGTGAGAGGGACAACCGAAGGATCCAGAAGGACCCACAGACTTCCAATACGCATCCTGATGCGTCTTCTCTTGACAAAGAAGATGGCTGGGAGTTTGCGTACCTATTGCACGTGACTTGTGCTCACTGAAGTGTGGGACCACACGCGTGGGCACCACACGTAAGTGACAGACCTGTTGGTGTAAAAACTCGGTTCATTATTATAGTGCATTAGAACAAAGGTTCCTATGGATTCAAGGTTAGGAAATCCAAGTTAACTCATTTACATGACATTATTTTTTCCATGAAACAAAGTTAACACATCTATCAATTGGTACATTTTGGAGTGACTAAGAAGGATCCAGGCTTACTTATTCGTTTTCACGTGTTAAACCTGTCTAAATCTTGGTCAAACCTAGGATTTGACCAAGATTCAAATGGGCAGAAAATAAAAAAACAGAAAAATAAAAAACCAAATCACATAGTCTTCTTATGTCATATAGTAAGCATTAAAGTTGATAAACAAGGTCTAGAAATATCAAACCATACAAATCATGTATCTACCCCTAACCCCTAAACTATGTCTTATGAAGTCAAGCATGAAGAGAAGTGGTTTTGGGTTTCAAACATGGAAATTTCAAAAACCTCCCAAAAACTACATTTTAGAGTGACTAAGAAGGATACATGCTTCCCTTTTCATATTCATGTTTTAAGCTTGTTTAAATTATCTTGGTCAAACCTAGGATTTGACAAGATTCAAATGGGCATCAAAATTGAAAAAAATCTGAAAAAAAAAGAAAAACCAAAGCAAATAGTTTTCTTATGTCATATAGTAAGCATTAAAGTTGATAAACAAGGTCTAGACATATTCAAACTAGACAAATCATGTATCTATACCCCCTAACCCCTATCGGTGTAAGAAAGCACCGGCCGGTGTTTACCAAAATTTGTGTAAAATTGGACGACCTTTGATATATTTTACATAAATTTTAAGTTTTTTTTTGGAAAAACTTAGCCGGTATTTGGACTGGCGTTTTGCAAACGGGTAATACATGTGCCCATCGGTATTTTCTAGAGATCGGGGAAAAAGCCTTGATTGGATGTACCTACATGCAGATCAAACAGTTCTTTATTTATATCGGTGAACAATCTGCAAAATGGTATTATTAATTTTGTTTTTGATACGGAGTACATTATTTCTCCCATTTTCTTGAATAGATTTCAGTTTCCCACAATTATCTTTGATTAGTGATTGTGACGTCCCCTCATTCAAAATAACTCAGGTTATCTTTTTCCTAATTCAATGTTATTTAAGTTTGAGTAAGTTTACGAGTAATATCTACAACCTCATATATATATAAGATTTAGCACCTGCAGGCCTAACAAAGTTAGCTGCCTGTAGTCCCCTGTATAGTTCTTTCTTTTTGCTTTCTCAGTTTTTCGTAGCCTTGCTACAACCCTGTATGCTCCCGCCTTCTCAGCGGTTTTCTCTAATACATAAATATGCACGACTAGGCATGTGTTCGAGAAAAGAAAATCTAAATATCTTTTGTAATATATGAACCTATATTGATTCTTTAGATGTTGGTAGTATAATTTTCGATAAACTTGAACAGACTTAAATCAGTTTAACTTAGCACAACCATATAGCGTACCTTTTTTAGAACGTGAAAATGAGGTAAACAAATACCATGTGTACTCTTTACTAGTAATACTAGAGAAGAGATTATGAACCTTCAACTCTAAAATGCAAATTCTTCTACTGAATGGATAGCTGCATCCACTTAGGGGGCAACAACAATTTTAGGATAAATTGCGAAAGCCAGGGCTCGAACTCGAGACCACCATGTTAATAAGGATGTGATGCTTTCACTGTCTAGATACATCTGAATTTGGACAAATCTCAGACACTTTCGGTGGGACAGAGGTAGTATATAACTGTGTATACACTAACTAGTGTCTAGTTTTGGCGAAGTTAAGACTAGTTTCGTGGGATGGATGCAGTATAACTGATATATTGGACACTCGATTTGAACACATGAATGACCAATGTCCTTAGCTTACATAGTCGTATTTATACTGTGAGCATGAACGATGAACAGTGCTGTTGTTTGAATATGGTTGCCAGTAACACCCTATTCGTCTCCATTTCTAATATTGCAGAAAACCCGATGTCCATGTTCGTAATCCCGCCACCGGTGGTGGATGATCAGCAGTACGCGTGGTTCCTCGCTCCAACTGCTGATGGCAAGCGATTGATGATCATCCTTACAGTAAACAACATTGGGATTGCCAATGCTGAAGTACCTCCTGACATTCCCTATGCTGCTAATGGGCTTCAGCTACGGCAGTATCCTCCTGTTGCCACCTACGTCTTTGAGCAGGATCCCTTATCTACTGCACGTGCAGGGGGCTTTCTTTGGAGGCAGGTTAACAGCCTCGGCGACCACTCTCTGTTCCTCGGACTCAATTACCCGATCATTGCCAACCTGAAGAAGTGTGAATCCAAAGCTCCTGATGGCACATTGGTTCCATTCATGAGGAAAAACTGCGTCTACACAGCATACCGGAAGATTCTTCATAATCAATACCCTAAAATTTTGCGCTGCAACCTCCAGCCAGATGAAGGTGAGACTGTGGGAGTTATCAGCCTTCCCATAGATGGTTGGGATAATGTCCGACAAGCGGCTATGTGGTTTAAGCCTGCTTTGAACATTGCCCGTTCGGTGCTACCTTTAAAAAAACACTGACACACTTTTTTATTATGCTTGAAGTGTTGAGAAGTAGTACACTGTTTTCAGTATGTACTAGTTTGAATCAGTTTATTTGAACACTGCCCTGCTTTTGTATTTCGTGTTGCCTTCATATTATAACCCATGCATGGCTGTTTTAGGATTGACTTTATTTCATCAGCACTATAATTACAATGTGTGTACGTCCTTTATAATATAGCCACCTCTTGTTGATCATACTCATGAGAGGACCATTCCTATTTTTTCGCCGCTAAAGGGTAAAGTACATCCACTGGCACGGGGGTGTGTTCGGTTCCACCCCATCCCCAAACTGAACATGCATGAACTACGAGCAAGGAAGTGATGTGCGACCTAGGTAACTGTGTGGACCCCACATGTGAACCAAAGAAAAAAACATGTCAATACGGAACTGATGTACATACGACAACTCCTATATGATATGCGTATGTACGATTGAGCATCTGGAGGTGTGCTGCCACCTGCTTCCTCACACGAAGGGTTGGATCTTGTGTTTCGTACACGGATCGGACTAAAATTGTCGTGTGCATAGCAAGGTTCATGTCAATAAGGCTGAGTTTGGCATCTAAGTCTAGGCAACAAATACTTTTGGGTTCCAACGGCCATCTACATGGTATTTGCTATTGGCCTACTTGCTCCGGCTGTCGAAGCCCAATAACTACAAATGGGCCTTTCTGCTCATGCAATGTCGGCCCTTTTCTAAAGAACCACAGATCCTATGATTGGCAAAAAACAAAAACACGGAGATTCTACATAAAAGTTGTTTGTATTTATTTTGAATTATTGGGTTGCAAATTTTGAAACTGCTAATGACCAATATGAAAATCCTTGATCGCTCCATACCCACATGGATCACGGTATTTTTAAAAATTCATAAAGTGGATTTGAAATTTAAAACATATCCTAATAATTCCATGATTTATTCTATTAACTTGCAAGATCTTGGAGCGAAAGAGCTTGTATTAGTCTGCAAAAATAATACAGATAAACCTGTCATTAACAAGAAATGAAGGTTTATCGTCCAAAGAGGATGCCAAGTGGGACCCACGAGCCAGCAGCGTCCTCAACATTTCAAATGCGGTAGGAGATCCCAAAAAAAAGCAAGTATCCCGAAAATAGGTGTCAAAAATAAATCATAGAAAGGAAACATTTATAGTTCAGAGAGGCTGACATGTGGGACAGATCTGCCAGCAGCCTCCTCATCATTACAAAGTCGGCAGATGATCAAAAGAAAAAAAAGGCAAATAGCCAGAAATTAGGGGTCAAAAGTAAATCCAACAAAGGAAACTTTTATTCTTCATAGAAGATGACATGTGGGACCGACCTGCCAGCATCGTCCTCATCGTTTCAAAGGCCGCAGGGGATCAAAAGAAAAAGGCAAATATCCAGCAATTAGGGGTAAAAAATAAATCCAACAAAGGAAAGGTTTATTGTTCATAGAGGCTGACATGTGGGACCCATGAGCCAGCAGCGTCCTAAATTTCAAAGGCGGCACATGATCGAAAGAAAAAGGCAAGTGACCAAAAATCAGGGTGTAAAAAAATCCAAGAAAATAATTTTATTGTACATACAGGATGACATGCGGGTCCCATGAGCCAGCTACCAACTCAACGTTTCAGAGGCGGCATGAGATCAAAAGAAAAAGGAAAGTGACCAAATATCAGGAGCAAAAAATAATCCAAGAAAAAGAAACTTTTATTGCACATAGAGGATGACATATGGGTCCCATTTTGCAGCAGCGGTCTCAACGTTTCGAAGGCGGCATGAGATCGAAAGAAAAAGGCAAGTGCCAAAACATCAGTAGCCAAAAATAATACAAGAAAAGAAACTTTATTGTAAATAGATTATGACATGCGGGTCCCATTTTTCAGCAGTGGTCTTTCGTTTCAAGGGGGCCCGGGATCGAAAGAAAAAGGAAGTGACCAAATATCAGGAGCCAAAAATAATTCAAGAAAAGAAACTTTATTGTACATAGAGGATGACATGCGGGTCCCATTTTGCAGCAGCGGTCTCAACGTTTCCTAGGCGGCACGGGATCAAAAGAAAAATGAAGTAGCCAGAAATCAGGGGTAAAAATAATTCCAAGAAAGGAAACTTTTATTCTACCTAGAGGATGACTTGCGGGACCCACGAGCCAGCAGCTTCGTCAACGTTTCAGAGGCGGCATGATACCGAAAGAAAAAGGCAAGTGAAAAATATCAGGTCCCAAAAATAATCCAAGAAAAACGGTTTATTGTACATAGAGGATAACATGCGGGTCCCATTTTGCAGCAGCGTTCTCAACGTTTCAAAGTTGGCATGAGATCGAAAGAAAAAGGCAAGTGACAAATATCAGGAGCCAAAAATAATCCACGAAAGAAACTTTTATTGTGCATAGAGGATGACATGCGGGTCCCATTTTGCCTCGTACGATTTCAGCCCACTCCAAAACAGGAAAGTCCTATGTTCCGCCAAAACAAGAACAAAAAAAACAAGGAGATTCAACATATGAGTTTTTTTATGTAAAAATAAAGATCTAATTTATCCGTTTGCTAGCTCAGAGCGAAATACACTGGTTATTGTCTGCAAAATAATCAAGATATCACATGTTTTCTTGTACCGAGAGGCTGACATCAGGGATCCATGAGCCAGCAGGGTCGTCAACATTTTAAAGGCGGCAGGGGATCAAAAGAAAAAATAAACCAAAAATCAGTTGGTAAAAAAATCCATGAAAAGAAACATTTATTGTTCTGAGAGGCTGACATGCGGGATCATGAGGCAGCAGCATCCTCAACGTTTCAAAGGCGGCAGGGGATAAAAAAAAAAGAAAGTAGCCAGAAATTAGGGGGTCAAAAATAAACTCCAAAAAAAGAAAGTTGATTGTACATAGAGGATGACATGCGGGTCCCATGAGTCAGCACCTTACTCAATGTTTCCAAGGCGACAGGGGATCAAAAGAAAAGAGGAAATCACCAAAAATAAACTTTATTGTACATAGAGGATGACATGCGGGTCCCATTTTGCAGCGGTCCCAACGTTTCAAATGCGGCTTGAGATCAAAAGAAAAAGAAAGAAGCCAGTAATTAGGGGTAAAAAAACTCCAAGAAAAGAAAGTTGATTTTACATAGAGGATGACAAGCGGGTCCCATGAGTCAGCAGCTTACTCAACGTTTCCAAGGCAGCAGGGGATCAAAAGAAAAAGGAAATAGCCAAAAATCAGAGGGTGAAAAAAAACCAAGAAAATGAACTTTTATAGTACATAGAGGATGACATGCGGGTCCCATGAGCCAGCAGGTTCCCCAACGTTTCAAAGGTGGCATGAGATCGAAAGAAAAAGTCAAGTGACCAAATATCAGGAGCCAAAAATAATAATCCAAGAAAAGAAATTTTTATTGCACATAGAGGATGACATGCGGGGTAGCAGCAGCGGTCTCAACGTTTCAAAGGCGGCACGGGACCAAAAAAAGGAAGTAGCCAGAAATCGGGGGTCAAAAAATCCAAGAAAACAAATATTTTAATTGGGCCGCATCTGGCTGTCTAGGCCTTCGAACTATCCTGCTGGTCGCCTTTGGACTCGTACAATTTCAGCCCACTCCAAAACAGGAAAAGTCCTATGCTTCACAAAAACAAAAAATAAGGAGATTCAACATATAAGTTTGTTTATTTAAAAATAAAGATTTATTTTTTCGTTTGCAATAGCTCAGAGCAAAATACACTGTTTATTGTCTGCAAAATAATCAAGATATCACATGTTTTTGTACGGGGAGGCTTACATCGGGGACCCATGAGCCAGCAGCGTCGTCAACGTTTTAAAGACGGCAGAGGATCGAAAGAAAAAATAAACCAAAAATCAGTTGGTAAAAAAATAAAAAAATAAACATTTATCGTTCTAAGAGGATGACATGCGGGACCCATGAGGCAGCAGCATCCTCAACGTTTCCAAGGCGACACAGGATTTAAAAAAAGGCAAATAGACAGAAATTAGAGGTCAAAATAACTCCAAGAAAGGAAAGGTTTATTGTTCATAGAGGCTGACATGTGGGACCCGTGAGCCAGCAGAATCCTCAATGTTTCAAAGGCGGCAAGGAATCAAAAGAAAAAGGAAGTAGCCAGAAATTAGGGGTCAAAAATAATTCTAAGAAAGGAAACTTTTATTGTTCGTAGAGGATGACATGCGGGACCCATGAGCCAGCAGCTTACTCAACGTTTCAAAGGTGGCAGGGGATCGAAAGAAAAAGGCAAGTGACAAAATATAAGGAGCCAAAGATAATCCAAGAAAAGAAACTTTATAGTACATAGAGGATGACATGCGGGTCCCATTTAGCAGCGGTCTCAACGTATCAAATGCGGCTTGAGATCAAAAGAACAAGAAAGTTGATTGTACATAGAGGATGACATGCAGGTCCCATGAGTCAGCAGGTTACTCAACGTTTCCAAGGCGGCAGGGGATCAAAAGAAAAAGGAAATAGCCAAAAATCAGAGGGTGAAAAAAAGAAAAGAAACTTTTATAGGACATAGAGGATGACATGCGGGTCCCATGAGCCAGCAGGTTCCTCAATGTTTTCAAAAGCGGCATGAGATCGAAAGAAAAAGGCAAGTGACCAAAAATCTGAGGGTGAAAAATAATCCAAGAAAAGAAACTTTTATTGTACATAGAGGATGATATGTGGGTCCCATTTTGCAGCAGCGGCCCAAACGTTTCAAATGCGGCTTGAGATCAAAAGAAAAAGAAAGTAGCCAGAAATTAGGGGGTAATAAAAAACTCCAAGAAAGGAAAGCTTTATTGTTCATACAGGCTATAAGCCAGCGGTAGGCCACAACGTTTCAAAGGCGGCAGGGGATTCATAAGAAAAAGGAAATAGCCAAAAGTCAGAGGGTGAAAAAAACCAAGAAAATGAACTTTTATAGTACATAGAGGATGACATGCGGGTCTCATGAGCCAGCAGGTTCCTCAACGTTTCAAACGTGGCATGAGATCGAAAGAAAAGGCAAGTGACCAAATATCAGGAGCCAAAAATAATTCAAGAAAAGAAACTTGATTGTACAGAGAGGATGACATGCGGGTCCCATGAGTTAGCAGCTTACTCAACGTTTCCAAGGTGGCAGGGGATCAAAAGAAAAAGGAAATAGCCAAAAATCAGAGGGTGAAAAAAATCCAAGAAAAAAAACTTTTATAGCACATAGAGGATGACATGCGGGTCCCATGAGCCAGCAGGTTCCTCAACGTTTCAAACGTGGCATGAGATCGAAAGAAAAAGGCAAGTGACCAAATATCGGGCCAAAAATAATTCAAGAAAAGAAACATGATTTACATAGAGGATGACATGCGGGTCCCGTTTAGCAGCAGCGGTATCACCGTTTGAGAGGCGGCGGGGATCGAAAGAAAAAGGCAAGTGACCGAATATGAGGTGCCAAAAAAAATCCAAGGAAAGAAAGTTTTATAGTACATAGAGGATGACATGCGGGTCCCATGAGTTAGCAGCTTACTCAACGTTTCCAAGGTGGCAGGGGATCAAAAGAAAAAGGAAATAGCCAAAAATCAGAGGGTGAAAAAAAATCCAAGAAAATAAACTTTTATAGCACATAGAGGATGACATGCGGGTCCCATGAGCCAGCAGGTTCCTCAACGTTTCAAACGTGGCATGAGATCGAAAGAAAAGGCAAGTGACAAAATATCAGGAGCCAAAGATAATTCAAGAAAAGAAACTTGATTGTACATAGAGGATGACATGCGGGTCCCATTTAGCAGCAGCGGTCTCACCGTTTGAGAGGCTGCACGGGATCGAAAGAAAAAGGCAAGTGACCAAATACCAGGAGCCAAAAATAATACAAGAAAAGAAAGTTTTATAGTACATAGAGGATGACATGCGGGTCCCATTTAGCAGCAGCGGTATCACCGTTTGAGAGGCGGCAGGGGATCAAAGAAAAAGGCAAGTGACCGAATATGAGGTGCCAAAAATAATCCAAGAAAAGAAAGTTTTATAGTACATAGAGGATGACATGCGGGTCCCATTTAGCGCAGCGGTATCACCGTTTGAGAGGCGGCGGGGATCGAAAGAAAAAGGCAAGTGACCAAATATGAGGTGCCAAAAATAACTCCAAGAAAAGAAAGTTGATTGCACATAGAGGATGACATGCGGTTCCCATTTAGCAGCAGCGGTCTCAACGTTTCCAAGGCGGCACGGGATCAAAAGAAAAAGGAAGTAGCCAGAAATCAGGGGGTCAAAAAATCCAAGAAAAGAAAGAATTTTGGTTCATAGAGGATGACAAGCGGGACCCATGATCCTACATCGTAAACGGCTCGATCGGAGAGCGTTGAACGAGATGGCGCGATCGAGAAAAACAATGCTAGAGAGGCTGCCATGTGGGCCCTACATCCCTGGGCGGTGCGGATTTGCGTTGACTCGGCCGGCGAACCCGAGAATTCGCGATGCACGTCCCGGGCCACCATACGCGACGTTTTGGCCGCTTTCGTCGGGCTAGGTGGCCTCAAAAACGAGAAAAAAAAGTTTTGACATGCACCACGGAGGGACCAAAAATCGTCGGCCATGGTGCATGATGGCGTGTAACTCACACGTTCGTTGGGGAACCCCAAGAGGAAGGTATGATGCGCACAGTAGCAAGTTTTCCCTCAGAAAGAAACCAAGGTTTAATCGAACCAGGAGGAGCCAAGAAGCACGTTGAAGGTTGATGGTCGCGAAATGTGATGCGGCGCAACACCAGGGATTCCGGCGCCAACTAGGAACCTGCACAACACAACCAAAGTACTTTGCCCCAACGAAACAGTGAGGTTGTCAATCTCACCGGCTTGCTGTAACAAAGGATTAAACGTATCGAGTGGAAGATGTTTGCAAAGAAAACAGTAAAACAAGTAGATTGTATGCTATGGAAAGAATAGGACCGGGGTCCACAGTTCACTAGAGGTGTCTCTCCCATAAGATAAAAGCATGTTGGGTGAACAAATTACAGTCGGGCAATTGACAAATAGAGAAAGGCATAATAATGCATATACATGACATGGTAAATATAGTGAGATTTAATCCGGGCATTACGACAAAGTACATAGACCGCCATCCAACTGCATCTATGCCTAAAAAGTCCACCTTCAGGTTATCATCCGAACCCCCTCCAGTATTAAGTTGCAAAGCAACAGACAATTGCATTAAGTATTGTGCGTAATGTAATCAATAACTACATCCTTAGACATAGCATCAATGTTTTATCCCTAGTGGCAACAGCACATCCACAACCTTAGAACTTTCTGTCACTGTCCCAGATTCAATGGAGGCATGAACCCACTATCGAGCATAAATACTCCCTCTTGGAGTTAAGAGTAAAAACTTGGCCAGAGCCTCTACTAGTAACGGAGAGCATGCAAGATCATAAACAACACATGAACAATAGATTGATAATCACCATAATCATAGTACTCTCTATCCATCGGATCCCGACAAACACAACATATAGAATTACATATAGATGATCTTGATCATGTTAGGCAGCTCACAAGATCTAACAATGAAGCACAACAAGGAGAAGACGACCATCTAGCTACTGCTATGGACCCATGGTCCAGGGGTGAACTACTCACTCATCACTCCGGAGGCGATCATGGCGATGAAGAGTCCTCCGGGAGATGAATCCCCTCTCCGGCAGGGTGCCGGAGGCGATCTCGAATCCCCGAGATGGGATTCGCGGCGGCGGCGTCTCTGTGGTTTTCCGTATCGTGGCTCGGTACTGGGGGTTTCGCGACGGAGGCTTTAAGTAGGCGGAAGGTCAACGCGGGGGCCACACGAGGGGCCCAGGGGGCAGGGCCGCGCGGCCAAGCCCTAGGCCGCGCGGCCACCCCCTGGCCGCCTCGTGGCCCCACTTCGTTAGGTCTTCGGTCTTGGAAGCTTCGTGCAAAAATAGGACCCGGCGAAAGTTTCGTCCAATTCCGAGAATATTTCTTTACTAGGATTTCTGAAACCAAAAACAGCAACTGGCTCTTCGGCATCTTGTTAATAGGTTAGTTCCAGAAAATGCATAAATATGACATATAATGTGCATAAAACATGTAGGTATCATCAATAAAGTAGCATGGAACATAAGAAATTATCGATACGTTGGAGACGTATCAGCATCCCCAAGCTTAGTTCTGCTCGTCCCGAGCAGGTAAAACGATAACAAAGATAATTTCTGAAGTGACATGCCATCATAATCTTGATCATACTATTTGTAAACATATGTAATGAATGCAGCGATCAAAGCAAAGGTAATGACATGAGTAAACAACTGAATCATATAGCAAAGACTTTTCATGAATAGTACTTCAAGACAAGCATCAATAAGTCTTGCATAAGAGTTAACTCGTAAAGCAATAAATCAAAGTAAAGGTGTTGAAGCAACACATAAGAAGATTAAGTTTCAGCGGTTGCTTTCAACTTGTAACATGTATATCTCATGGATATTGTCAACATAAAGTAATATAACAAGTGCAATATGCAAGTATGTAGGAATCAATGCACAGTTCACACAAGTGTTTGCTTCTTAAGGTGGAAGGAGATAGGTAAACTGACTCAACAATAAAAGTAAAAGAATGGTCCTTCGCAGAGGAAAGCATCGATTGCTGTATTTGTGCTAGAGCTTTTATTTTGAAAACATGAAACAATTTTGTCAACGGTAGTAATAAAGCATATGAGTTATGAAAATTATATCTTACAAGTTGCAAGCCTCACGCATAGTATACTAATAGTGCCCGCACCTCGTCCTACTTAACTTGGACTACCGGATCTTTGCATGCCATGTTTCAACCAAGTGTCACAAAGGGGTACCTCCATGCCGCCTGTACAAAGGTCCAAGGAGAATGCTCGCATTTCGGATTTCTCGCTTTTGATTATTCTCAACTTAGACATCCATACCGGGACAACATGGACAACAGATAATGGACTCCTCTTTAATGCATAAGCATGTAGCAAAGTTATTATTCTCATATGAGATTGAGGATATATGTCCAAAACTGAAACTTCCACCATGATTCATGGCTTTAGTTAGCGGCCCAATGTTCTTCTCTAACAATTTTGCATGCTCCAACCACTAAAATGATAGACCTTCAGACAAGACGGACATGCATAGCAACTCACATGATATTCAACAATAGTTGATGGCGTTCCCAGAAGCATGGTTATCGCACAACAGGCAACTTAATAAAATATAAAGTGCATAAGTACATATTCAATACTACGATAGTTTTTAAGGCTATTTTGTCCCATGAGCTATATATTGCAAAGGTGAATGATGGAATTTTAAAGGTAGCACTCAAGCAATTTACTTTGGAATGGCGGGTAAATACCATGTAGTAGGTAGGTATGGTGGACACAAATGGCATAGTGGTTGGCTCAAGGATTTTGGATGCATGAGAAGTATTCCCTCTCGATACAAGGTTTAGGCTAGCAAGGTTATTTGAAGCAAACTCAAGGATGAACAAGTGCAGCAAGACTCACATAAAAGACATATTGTAAACATTATAAGACTCTACACTGTCTTCCTTGTTGCTCAAAACTCAATACTAGATATTATCTAGACCTTAGAGAAACCAAATATGCAAATCAAATTTTAGCAAGCTCTATGTATTTCTTCATTAATGGGTGCAAAGCATATGATGCAAGAGCTTAAACATGAGCACAACAATTGCCAAGTATCACATTATCCAAGACATTTTAGAATTACTACATGTAGCATTTTCCAATTCCAACCATATAACAAATTAACGAAGAAGAAACTTCGCCTTGAACATTATGAGTAAAGCCTAAGGACACATGTGTCCATATGCAACAGCGGAGCGTGTCTCTCTCCCACAAAGTGAATGCTAGGATCCATCTTATTCAAACAAAAACAAAAACGAAAACAAACCGACGCTCCAAGTAAAGAACACCAGATGTGACTGAATAAAAATATAGTTTCAGGGGAGGAACCTGATGATGTTGTCGATGAAGAAGGGGATGCCTTGGGCATCCCCAAGCTTAGACGCTTGAGTCTTCTTAAAATATGCAGGGATGAACCACGGGGGCATCCCCAAGCTTAGAGCTTTCACTCCTCTTGATCATAGTATATCATTCTCCTCTCTTGACCCTTGAAAACTTCCTTCACACCAAACTTCAAGCAAACTCATTAGAGGGTTAGTGCATCATTAATAATTCACTCATTCAGAGGTGACACAATCATTATTTTCACTTCTGGACATTGCATAATGCTACTGGACATTAATGGATCAAAGAAATAAATCCAACATAGCAAAAGAGGCAATGCGAAATAAAAGGCAGAATCTGTCAAAAACAGAACAGTCCGTAAAGACGAATTTATAAATGGCACCAGACTTGCTCAAATGGAAAAACTCAAAACTAATGAAAGTTGCGTACATATCTGAGGATCACGCTCGTAAATTGGCAGATTTTTTCGAATTTTCTACAGAGAATTATGCCCAGATTCGTGACAGACAGCAATGCTGTTTCTGCGCAGCAATCCCAAATATAACATCAACTTTGACATAGAAACTTTACTTGGCACAAAAACTTGATAAGGAGAGGTTGCTACAGTAGTAAACAACTTCCAAGACTCAACAAAACAAAAAATTGCTGTAGGTAAAAACATGGGTTGTCTCCCATAAGCGCTTTTCTTTAACGCCTTTCAGCTAGGCGCAGAAAGTGCAAATCAAGTAACATCGAGAGTAGAAGCATCAACATTATTATTCTTCATGCAAACACAACTTGTTGCAGGGGGTACTTTAGGTGTTCCATTATCTAGATTTTCTATGGTAGTGCTAGGGGTTTTAGCAATTTTAGGCCTATAATAATTCTTTTGTTTAGGCACCTTAGAGGCGTACATGAATTTTTGCTCTTTACCCACATAAGCTTTCTCATTATACTTGAGAGAAGAAAAGGTTGAACCCAAGGTTCCCATAGCTTTTTCAAGTTCATCAATCCTATTGGTTTGATTATCATGGACAACACAAGTTCCTAGGATACTAATTCTTTCATCAATTCCTCCTAAGGATTTATCAAGTTCATAAGTTTTGTCAAATAACATTCCCAATTTAGCTTCAACACTTGGAAAATTTTTCTCTATGGTTTCCAATTTTTTCATAACATCTTCAAGAGAGATTTCAATTTTAACTTCATTAACAGGTGGTATTCCAACTAGACTCTCAATGATGCAACTAGCTTCTAAAGCGGGAGTACCTAGGAAATTACCTCCCGAAAGAGTATCAAGAACATATCTATTCCAACTAGATAAACCAACATAAAAGTTCCTAAGAAGGATAGTAGTGGAGTGTTTCTTAATGCACCTTTGATGAGCATTACTAATTCTATACCAAGCATCTTTAAAACTTTCTCCACCTTGTTGCTTAAAAGAACGAACTTCAACTTCAGGATTACTCATTTTAGTAGCAGTAAAATAAAACAAACTAGATAAAGTAAATGCGAGTAACTAATTTTTTTGTGTTTTTGATATAGCAAACAAGATAGCAAATAAAGTAAAACTAGCAACTAATTTTTTTGTATTTTGATTTAGTGCAGCAAACAAAGTAGTAAATAAAATAAAGCAAGACAAAAACAAAGTAAAGAGATTGAGAAGTGGAGACTCCCCTTGCAGCGTGTCTTGATCTCCCCGGCAACGGCGCCAGAAAAAGAGCTTGATGGCGTGTAACTCACACGTTCGTTGGGGAACCCCAAGAGGAAGGTATGATGCGCACAGTAGCAAGTTTTCCCTCAGAAAGAAACCAAGGTTTAATCGAACCAGGAGGAGCCAAGAAGCACGTTGAAGGTTGATGGTCGCGAAATGTGATGCGGCGCAACACCAGGGATTCCGGCGCCAACTAGGAACCTGCACAACACAACCAAAGTACTTTGCCCCAACGAAGCAGTGAGGTTGTCAATCTCACCGGCTTGCTGTAACAAAGGATTAAACGTATCGAGTGGAAGATGTTTGCAAAGAAAACAGTAAAACAAGTAGATTGTATGCTATGGAAAGAATAGGACCGGGGTCCACAGTTCACTAGAGGTGTCTCTCCCATAAGATAAAAGCATGTTGGGTGAACAAATTACAGTCGGGCAATTGACAAATAGAGAAAGGCATAATAATGCATATACATGACATGGTAAATATAGTGAGATTTAATCCGGGCATTACGACAAAGTACATAGACCGCCATCCAACTGCATCTATGCCTAAAAAGTCCACCTTCAGGTTATCGTCCGAACCCCCTCCAGTATTAAGTTGCAAAGCAACAGACAATTGCATTAAGTATTGTGCGTAATGTAATCAATAACTACATCCTTAGACATAGCATCAATGTTTTATCCCTAGTGGCAACAGCACATCCACAACCTTAGAACTTTCTGTCACTGTCCCAGATTCAATGGAGGCATGAACCCACTATCGAGCATAAATACTCCCTCTTGGAGTTAAGAGTAAAAACTTGGCCAGAGCCTCTACTAGTAACGGAGAGCATGCAAGATCATAAACAACACATGAACAATAGATTGATAATCACCATAATCATAGTACTCTCTATCCATCGGATCCCGACAAACACAACATATAGAATTACATATAGATGATCTTGATCATGTTAGGCAGCTCACAAGATCTAACAATGAAGCACAACAAGGAGAAGACGACCATCTAGCTACTGCTATGGACCCATGGTCCAGGGGTGAACTACTCACTCATCACTCCGGAGGCGATCATGGCGATGAAGAGTCCTCCGGGAGATGAATCCCCTCTCCGGTAGGGTGCCGGAGGCGATCTCCAGAATCCCCCGAGATGGGATTCGCGGCGGCGGCGTAAGGTTTTCCGTATCGTGGCTCTCGGTACGGGGGTTTCGCGACGGAGGCTTTAAGTAGGCGGAAGGTCAACGCGGGGGCCACACGAGGGGCCCAGGGGGCAGGGCCGCGCGGCCAAGCCCTAGGCCGCGCCGGCCACCCCTGGCCGCCTCGTGGCCCCACTTCGTTAGGTCTTCGGTCTTCTGGAAGCTTCGTGCAAAAATAGGACCCTGGGCGAAAGTTTCGTCCAATTCCGAGAATATTTCTTTACTAGGATTTCTGAAACCAAAAACAGCAGAAAACAGCAACTGGCTCTTCGGCATCTTGTTAATAGGTTAGTTCCAGAAAATGCATAAATATGACATATAATGTGCATAAAACATGTAGGTATCATCAATAAAGTAGCATGGAACATAAGAAATTATCGATACGTTGGAGACGTATCAGCACCCCAAAGATTTTGGACACCAACAGTTGGAATTGCTGCTACATGTCTTGTTCAAAACTGGTGCCTTATAGTAGTAGAAGATAGAAGATAGAAGAGAAGAGATAATTTACAGTGTAGTTCCTACTTGCTGCATTGTGGTTGATCTTTGTGCATTGCAGGGACACATGCAGCCCCGCGTCTCATTGACGCCCCTGTCATTGAAGATGAAGAAGCAGAAGCGGCTGCAATTTTGGCTCAAATCGAGGGAGATGCTGTCATGGAAGATGATGAAGCAAATGTGGCTCAAGGCGATGGAGGTGCCGATGAAGATAATGATGCTGATGTAGAAGAATTAGAAGAAGAAGAATTAGAAGAAGAAGAATTAGAAGAAGAAGAATTAGAAGAATTAGAAGAATTAGAAGAATTAGAAGAAGATTGAAAGAGCAAAGTCTAAGACCCGTGTTTTGTGTGTTTGATAACAACACTTGAATTATCTCACTGTGTGCAAAGAGTGTCTTTGATAGATTTGCAAGTGCACGGTGACCTCGCTGGACGCGTCAAGATCGGAGGACTGAAGCGTAGCTTATAGGTTTTCTGGTTTTGTGTGTGTATCGCGAGGTGACATGGTTGGAGAGGAAAAGAGAAGAAAACAGTTTTTGTCAGGCCGGTACTACCGGTACCAGTAGCGGTAGTACCGCTACCTCTACTGGTACCGCCCCACGGTACCGCTCTGGTGTTCTGCGCTGGAATTGACCCACAGAACATGTTACGGTACCTTTACGGTACCTCGAGCGGTAGTACCGCTTGAGCGGTAGTACCGCTTAAATACCGTAACGGAAGTTACGGTCGTCGCTCAGTACCGCTTCGGTACCGCTTGGGATCCAGTAAGCTCTGGAGACCATTGCGGTACCTCGAGCGGTACCGCGAGCGGTAGTACCGCTATGTGTCCATGTGGATAAGTTCTGTGGGATTTCGAATCCAGAGCGGTAGTACCGCTTCCCAGAGCGGTAGTACCGCTTAGGCAAAAACTGGAGATAACGGTTGGATTTGAGGGGACCTATATAAAGGCCCCTTCTTCCCCAACTCGAATCTATCTCTTCTCTCTCTCTCCTCCATTGTTGCTGAGCTTAAACCTAGAGGATCTCCCCAACCATCCAACCAATCTTGCCCAAATTTTGAGGAGTGGTGGAGGAGGCCCCGATCTATAGTTCTACCAAGAGAGATTTCACCAATTCGTGCTAGTCCTTTGTGGATCTTGGAGTTAGGGTTCCTATGGTGGGATCTTGGATGAAGTGCTCCTATGGAGGCTAGCTTGGAGTTGTGCTAGCCCCATAGGGTGTTGGGAGCCTCCTGGTGTTGTGGAGCTCGCCCCAACCTTGTGAAGGAACCACCGCCTCGACCGGTGCCTTAGTGGAGCAAAGGGAGCCCCTTTGTGGAGCTCTCTTGAGGAAGAAGGTGAGGCCTTCCTTCGTGGTGTGGCCGTCTAGCCTCTTGTGTGAGGCTAGCACCTCCTCAACGCAGACGTACTCCCTTTTGTGGGAGGAACTGCGGGAAACAAATCCTCGCCTCGTCTTCGCGCCCTCCGGTTGTCCCGCTCCTTATCCTTGTTATTGTTGTTTGGTTCCTTTACTTGTTGCACTAGTCTAGGATCATACTAGGAACACCTCCATCACCAAAGCTATCACCTTTATCTTCCGTTGCACTAAAAACTGAAAAAGACTAAAAATTGCGTAGCGCCCATTCAGATGTTGAAGAAGAATTGAAGAAGAATTAGATGATGAAGAATTAGATGATGATGGTGATAATCATAATTATGAAGATGAAGATGTATTTCTTGGATTTTCTGACCAGCGCACTTGGTTCCTGGCACCAATGAGAGCAGAGTCCATTACTGGTGAATCTGATCTCGCGTGGATTCAGGTTAAGGGTTATCGGCCCATCCTCGGTCCTCCAATATTACATATGGGTAACAAGCTGAGGTCTTATCCTTTGGTACGGTGCTACGTTTTCTTGAGATCTGCCCATACCTTGGACCCT